>CM065597.1:60653926-60673926 GCA_033119425.1 Bufotes viridis | reverse complement strand
ATTAAAATAAAATAAAATAAATAAAAATTAACCAATATCAATTAGAGAGAGGTCCCACAGCAAGGAATCATGCGTCATATCATCCACCACTGGAGATGGCCACTCTCATTTATTTGGGACCAGCACCCAGACAGAGGATCCAGGTCCCACAGCAAGGAATCATGCTTCATATCAACCACCACCGGAGAAGGCCACTCTCATGTATTTTGGACCAGCACCCAGACAGAGGATACAGGTCCCACAGCAAGGAATAAGGCGTCATATTAACCACCACCGGAGAAGGCCACTCTCATGTATTTTGGACCAGCACCCAGACAGAGGATACAGGTCCCACAGCAAGGAATAAGGCGTCATATCAACCACCACCGGAGAAGGCCACTCTCATTTATTTTGGACCAGCACCCAGACAGAGGAGAGGTCCCACATCAAGGAATCATGCGTCATATCAACCCCCACCGGAAAAGGCCACTCTCATTTATTTTGGACCAGCACCCAGACAGAGGATACAGGTCCCACAGCAAGGAATCATGCCTCATATCAACCACCAACGGAGAAGGCCACTCTCATTTATTTCGGCCCAGCACCCAGACAGAGGATACAGGTCCCACAGCAAGGAATCATGCCTCATATCAACCACCAACAGAGAAGGCCACTCTCATTTATTTCGGCCCAGCACCCAGACAGAGGATACAGGTCCCACAGCAAGGAATCATGCGTCATATCAACCACCACCGGAGAAGGCCACTATCATTTATTTTGGACCAGCACCCAGACAGAGGAGATAGGTCCCACAGCAAGGAATCATGCCTCATATCAACCACCAACGGAGAAGGCCACTCTCATTTATTTCGGCCCAGCACCCAGACAAAGGATACAGGTCCCACAGCAAGGAATCATGCCTCATATCAACCACCAACAGAGAAGGCCACTCTCATTTATTTCGGCCCAGCACCCAGACAGAGGATACAGGTCCCACAGCAAGGAATCATGCGTCATATCAACCACCACCGGAGAAGGCCACTATCATTTATTTTGGACCAGCACCCAGACAGAGGAGATAGGTCCCACAGCAAGGAATCATGCCTCATATCAACCACCAACGGAGAAGGCCACTCTCATTTATTTCGGCCCAGCACCCAGACAGAGGATACAGGTCCCACAGCAAGGAATCATGCTTCATATCAACCACCACCGGAGAAGGCCACTCTCATGTATTTTGGACCAGCACCCAGACAGAGGAGAGAGGTTTTCACAGCAGAGAATCATGCATTTAGATCACTCACCACAGGAGTAGTCCACCATTTAATGGGACCCCGGCAACCATGTCAGATGGCACAAACATCAGCTTCACATCACACAGCACAAGAGAAGGCCACTTTGAGAGACTTTGACCCCTGCACCCAGACGGAGGAGAGAGGTTTTCACAGCAGAGAATCATGCATTTAGATCACCCACCACAGGAGTAGGCCACCATTTAATGGGACCCCGGCAACCATGTCAGATGGCACAAACATCAGCTTCACATCAACCAGCACAAGAGAAGGCAACTTTGAGAGACTATTACCCCTGCACCCAGAAGGAGGAGAGAGGTCCCACAGCAGAGATTCAGGCATTTATATCAGCCAGAACAGGAGAAGGCCGCTTTCAGTGACTTAGGCCTTAGCACCGACACAGAGGAGACAGGTCAGATAGCACAAGCATCAGTTTCACATCAACCACCACAAGAGAAGGGCACTTTTAGAGACTTTAACCCCTGTACCCAGAAATAGGAGAGAGGTCCCACAGCAGAGATTCAGGCATTTATATCAGCCAGCACAGGAGAAGGCCGCTTTCAGTGACTTAGGCCTTAGCACCGACACAGAGGAGACAGGTCAGATAGCACAAGCATCAGTTTCACATCAACCACCACAGGAGAAGGGCACTTTTAGAGACTTTGACCCCTGCACCCAGAAAGAGGAGAGGTCCCACAGCAGAGAATCAGGCATCATGTCAACCACCACAGGAGTAGGCCACTTTTTGTTTCTTTGACCCCTGCACCCAGAAAGAGGAGAGAGGTCCCACAGCAGAGAATCAGGCATTTATATCAGCCAGAACAGGAGAAGGCCGCTTTCAGTGACTTAGGCCTTAGCACCGACACAGAGGAGACAGGTCAGATAGCACAAGCATCAGTTTCACATCAACCACCACAGGAGAAGGGCACTTTTAGAGACTTTGACCCTGCACCCAGAAAGAGGAGAGAGGTCCCACAGCAGAGAATCAGGCATCATGTCAACCACCACAGGAGTAGGCCACTTTTTGTTTCTTTGACCCCTGCACCCAGAAAGAGGAGAGAGGTCCCACAGCAGAGAATCAGGCATTTATATCAGCCAGAACAGGAGAAGGCCGCTTTCAGTGACTTAGGCCTTAGCACCGACACAGAGGAGACAGGTCAGATAGCACAAGCATCAGTTTCACATCAACCACCACAGGAGAAGGGCACTTTTATAGACTTTGACCCCTGCACCCAGAAAGAGGAGAGAGGTCCCACAGCAGAGAATCAGGCATCATGTCAACCACCACAGGAGTAGGCCACTTTTTGTTTCTTTGACCCCTGCACCCAGAAAGAGGAGAGAGGTCCCACAGCAGAGAATCAGGCATTTATATCAGCCAGAACAGGAGAAGGCCGCTTTCAGTGACTTAGGCCTTAGCACCGACACAGAGGAGACAGGTCAGATAGCACAAGCATCAGTTTCACATCAACCACCACAGGAGAAGAGCACTTTTAGAGACTTTGACCCCTGCACCCAGAAAGAGGAGAGAGGCCCCACAGCAGAGAATCAGGCATCATGTCAACCACCACAGGAGTAGGCCACCTTTTGTTTCTTTGACCCTGCACCCAGAAAGAGAGAGAGGTCCCACAGCAGTGAATCAGGCATTTATATCAGCCACCACAGGAGAAGGCCGCTTTCAGTGACTTTGGCCCCCTGCACCCACACAAAGGAGACATGTCAGACAGCACAAGTATAACATTCATATCACCCAGCACAGGAGAAGGACACTTTCATGTACTTTGGCCCGGCACCCAGACAGATGGAAGGTTCATTCAACTCTGGGTTGCACCCCAAGATCCTACTTAATTTCAAAAATTGATTTTTCAATGAAGAAGTGGCCAGGAGTACAAGACAACATGGTTTAAGGCAGTTATTAAGGACTACTCTGCACAAGGGAGGGTCAGGTCTTGTGGGATCCATGCCTGGTTCATTTTTATAAACGTCAGCTTGTCCACGTTGGCTGCGGACAGGCGGCTGCGCTTGTCAGTAATGACGCCCCCTGCCGTGCTGAATACACGTTCAGATAAAACGCTGGCCGCCGGGCAGGCCAGCACCTCCAAGGCATAACATGCTAATTCTGGCCACGTGGACAATTTGGAAACCCAGAAGTTGAATGGGGCCGAACCATCCGTCAGTACGTGGAGTTGTGTGCAGATGTACTGTTCAACCATGTTAGTGAAATGTTGCCTCCTGCTAACACGTTCCGTATCAGGTGGTGGGGCAGTTAGCTGTGGCGTGGAGACAAAACTTTTCCACATTTCTGCCATGCTAACCCTGCCCTCAGATGAGCTGGCCGTGACACTGCTGCGTGGGCGACCTCTAGCTCCTCCTCTGCCTTGGCCTTCCACCTGTTCCCCTGTGACAGTTGGGAATGCTCTCAGGAGCGCGTCTACCAGTGTGCGCTTGTACTCGCGCATCTTCCTATCATGCTCCAGTGCAGGAAGTATAGTGGGCACATTTTCTTTGTACCGTGGATCCAGCAGGGTGGCCACCCAGTAGTCAGCACACGTTAAAATGTGGGCAACTCTGCTGTTGTTGCGCAGGCGCTGCAGCATGTAATCGTTCATGTGTGCCAGACTCCCCAGAGGTAAGGACAAGCTGTCCTCTGTGGGAGGCGTATCGTCATCATCCTCTGTATCCCCCCAGCCACGCATCAGGGATATGCCTGCGCTGTGCTGGGTGCCACCCCGCTGTGAACCTGCTTCATCCTCATCCTCCTCCACCTCATCCTCATCCTCCTCGTCCTCCAGTAGTGGTCCCTGGCTGGCCACATTTGTACCTGCCCTCTGCTGTTGCAAAAAACCTCCCTCTGAGCCACTTCTAACAGACTGGCCTGAAAGTGCTAAAAACGACCCGTCATCCTCCTCCTCCTCCTCCTGGCCCTGGCCCACCTCCTCTTTTATCATCGCCCTAAGCGTTTTCTCTAGGAGACATAGAATTGGTATTGTCACGCTGATAACAGTGGCATCGCCACTGGCCATGTTGGTGGCGTAGTCTAAACAGCGCAACAGGGCACACAGGTCTCGCATGGAGGCCCAATCATTGGTGGTGAAGTGGTGCTGTTCCGCAGTGCGACTGACCCGTGCGTGCTGCAGCTGAAACTCCACTATGGCCTGCTGCTGCTCGCACAGTCTCTCCAGCATGTGCAAGGTGGAGTTCCACCGGATGGGCACGTCGCATATTAGGCGGTGAGCGGGAAGGCCGAAGTTCCGCTGTAGCGCTTACAGGCGAGCAGCGGCAGGATGTGAACGCCGGAAGCGCGCACAGACGGCCCGCACTTTATGCAGCAGCTCTGACATGTCTGGGTAGTTGTGAATGAACTTTTGCACCACCAAATTTAGCACATGCGCCAGGCAAGGGATGTGCGTCAAACCGGCTAGTCCCAGAGCTGCCACGAGATTTCGCCCATTATCGCACACCACCAGGCCGGGCTTGAGGCCCACCGGCAGCAACCACTGGTCGGTCTGTTGTTCAATACACCGCCACAACTCCTGCGCGGTGTGGGGCCTGTCCCCCAAACATATGAGTTTCAGAATGGCCTGCTGACGTTTACCCGGGCTGTGCTGAAGTTGGTGGTGAAGGTGTGTGGCTGACTGGATGAGCTGGTGGAAGCAGAGGAGGAGGAAGCCGAGTAGGAGGAGGAGGCTACAGGAGGCAAAGAATGATGCCCTGTGATCCTTGGCGGCGGAAGGGCGTGCGCCAAGGAACTCTCCGCCTGGGGCCTAGCCGCCACTACATTTACCCAGTGTGCAGTTAGGGAGATATAGCGTCCCTGGCCGTGCTTACTGGTCCACGTATCTGTGGTTAGGTGGACCTTGCCACATATGGCGTTGCGCAGTGCACACTTGATTTTATCGGACACTTGCATGTGCAGGGAAGGCACGGCTGTCTTGGAGAAGTAGTGGCGGCTGGGAACCACATACTGGGGGACAGCCATGGCCATCAACTGTTTGAAGCTGTCTGTGTCCACCAGCCGGAATGACAGCATTTCAAAGGCCAGTAGTTTAGAAATGCTGGCATTCAGGCCAAGGTCTCGAGGGTGACTAGGTGGGAATTTGCGCTTCCTCTCAAAGGTTTGAGAGATGGAGAGCTGAACCCTGCTGTGTGAAATAGTGGAGACGGTAGGTGACGGTGGCGGTGGTGGTGGTGGTGTCGGTGGCACATCCTCTGTTTGCTGCTCGGCAGGTGGCAACATTCCTCTCGAGGCGGAAGCCGAGGCAGCAGCGGTAGAGGGAGCCTCAGCACATTGTTTGAAGAAGTGCCATGCCAGGGAACTCCTTGAAGATGCCTTTGGGGTGCTGGGTCCCTGTTGGCGCTGGCCAATAGCAGGCGAACTCTCTGGACGGCGGCTATTCTGCTTTTGCCCCCTGCTCCCTCTTTGGCTTCGCTGTTGTCTCTGTCTCACCACTGCCTCTTCCTCTGAACTATTTAAGTCAGCGGCACGACCTTCAGTCCATGTGGGGTCTAAGACCTCATCGTCCTCTGCATCGTCTTCCACCCAGTCTTCCTCCCTGACCTCCTCCTGTTCAGTCTGCACACTGCAATAAGACGCGGCAGTGGGCACCTGTGTTTCGTCATCATCAGACACTCGGTCACTCTGTTGTGGTGGTATTCCCATGTCCTCATCATCTGGATACATAAGTGGTTGTGCGTCAGTGCATGGAATGTCTTCCACCGCTGGGGAAGGGATAGGTGGATGCCCCTGGAAAACCGTGGGAGCAGAGTCTTCAAACAGAAGAAGAGACTGCTGCATAACTTGAGGCTCAGCCAGTTTCCCTAAAATGCATGGGGGTGATGTGACAGACTGATGGGCTTGGTTTTCAGGTGCCACCTGTGCGCTTTCCGCAGAAGACTGGGCGGAAGACAATGTGGTGAACGTGCTGGAAGAACTGTCGGCCACCCAATCGACTAATGCCTGTACCTGCTCAGGCCTTACCATCCTCATAACGGCATTGGGCCCCACCAAATATCGCTGTAAATTCTGCCGGCTACTTGAGGGAGTTGTTTCACTACTTTGTGCGCCTAAGGCCGAACGGCCACGTCCTCTGCCAGCAACAGAGGCTCCACGGACACCACCACGACCGCGTCCTCGTCCCTTAATAGAATGTTTCCTCATTGTTGCGATTCAACTCGCACCACAATAAAATATATTATTTTTTAGCCCCAAAATTCCCACACTGGAAGATATAATTCCTTTTTCCGGTATTAATTACAAGAACGCTGCTGCTAATTGGACACCAGATTTTTTTTAATGCTAGTTTTGGTACATAGATCACCACACGGGGAAATATAATTCCTTTTTAGAGGAGTGAAAACGTGAGGCCTAGTTTTTCTGGTCTAACAAACACCAGATTGATTAAATTGGCCTTTTTTTCAGCAAAATTACAGCACTGGACAATAATGCCTTTTGGCGGTATTAATTACAAGAACACTGCTGCTAATTGGACACCAGATTTTTTATAATGCTAGTTTTGGTACATAGATCCCCACACGGGGAAATATAATTTGTTTTTAGAGGAGTGAAAACGTGAGGCCTAGTTTTTCTGGTCTAACAAACACCAGATTGATTAAATTGGCCTTTTTTTCAGCATAATTACAACACTGGACAATAATGCCTTTTGGCGGTATTAATTACAAGAACACTGCTGCTAATTTGACACCAGATTTTTTATAATGCTAGTTTTGGTACATAGATCCCCACACGGGGAAATATAATTCGTTTTTAGAGGAGTGAAAACGTGAGGTCTAGTTTTTCTGGTCTAACAAACACCAGATTGATTAAATTGGCCTTTTTTTCAGCAAAATTACAACACTGGACAATAATGCCTTTTGGCGGTATTAATTACAAGAACACTGCTGCTAATTGGACACCAGATTTTTTATAATGCTAGTTTTGGTACATAGATCCCCACACGGGGAAATATAATTCGTTTTTAGAGGAGTGAAAACGTGAGGCCTAGTTTTTCTGGTCTAACAAACACCAGATTGATTAAATTGGCCTTTTATTTCAGCAAAATTACAACACTGGACAATAATGCCTTTTGGCGGTATTAATTACAAGAACACTGCTGCTAATTGGACACCAGATTTTTTATAATGCTAGTTTTGGTACATAGATCCCCACACGGGGAAATATAATTCCTTTTTAGAGGAGTGAAAACGTGAGGCCGAGTTTTTCTGGTCTAACAAACACCAGATTGATTAAATTGGCCTTTTTTTCAGCATAATTACAACACTGGACAATAATGCCTTTTGTCGGTATTAATTACAAGAGGACTGCTGGTATTTCAGAACACCGGAATTGTTAAAATGCTAGTTTTGCTAGATAAATTTCCCACACTGGGAGAAATATTGCCTAAGCCTTTTTACAGTATTAATTACAACAGGAGTGCTTCTTCTGGTCTAACACCAGAATAATTTTATTATTACGGTGAAAGCTTTTTCTAATTTATATTTCTGGCACATAAAAAAAATATATATTTCTGGCTGACAGCATTGGACAAAGTAGTGGCACTGGCCTGCCTAGCTGGAACAGCACATTCATGGGATTTGCTATCCAAGTGGGTTACTTTCAGTTTCACCACTGATATATTAAATATCTTTGCAGTTAGTATTTGTGACACAAGCACAGCCAAACCCCTGATGTAGTATATCTATGAAAAAATCGACTATTACATTAGATTAATGGACGTTGTGGCAGCTTTTGCTGTAGCACCACAAGTCCCAAAATGGCCGCCGCCTATCAGCCCAGTAACATGTGCAGGAAAACAGTCTGCCCAGCCAGAAAAAAAATTAACTTTGACTGAGCAGCTGAATCGCTGTTGTTCTGATTCACAGGTGTAGATTTTTAACTTCTTTGGAGCTTTGGTTTACACTCTGTGGCAGCAAGTGCTGGCGCACCACAAGTCCCAAAATGGCAACCGCCGGTCAGCCCAGTTACATGTGCCAGTAAAAATCGCTCTGGCCAGTCTCAACAAAATAGTGACTTTCAGTGAACAGCTCAGCTGAGTTGTTCTGATGCACAGGTGTAGAAAGGTAGATCATTCAATCACTTCTTTATCCCTGCCTATCTCTCCCTCACAGAAGCTGCATCCTCTCCCTACACTAGTCAGAGCAGTGTGACGTGCGGCGCTACGTGACTCCAGCTTAAATAGAGGCTGGGTCACATGCTGCACTTGGCCAATCACAGCCATGCCATTAGTAGGCATGGCTGTGATGGGCTCTTAGGGCAAGAAGTAAAACGCTAGCTGATTGGCTGCTGTGCAGCCCTTCAGGAAGCGGGAAGTAATCGACGAACACCGGACCCGAACCCGAACTTTTTTGAAAATGTCCGGGTTCGGGTCGGTGTCACGGACACCCCAAAATTCGGTACGGACCCGAACGATTTTCGAACTGTTCGCTCAACACTATACAATATATATATTTTTGTATATATGTATATATAAAAGGGTGCAGTATATATAATACTATAGGATATATATAATAGGGTGCAGTCTATATAATAGTACATTATATATATTGTTAAATATATTGATATATAATAGATTGTATATAATGTATATAAAAGTACAGTATATATATTTTTGTATATATATATATATATATATATATATATATATACATATAGAAACAGAGAAAATGGTGAACCGCACTGCTTGTAAGTCGCTTGGTGTGCCCGTGGTACAGAGAGGGACTTGTACTCTCCGAATGCATAAAAATGAAGACCAAATCTGGTCTTCATTTTTATATATAAATATATATATATATATATATATATATATATGACAGGGTGCAGTATATATAATACTATGGGATATATGTAATAGGGTGCATTGTATATAATAGTACATTATATATATTGTTCTATATATTGATATATAATAGGTTGTATATAATGTATATAATAGTACAGAATATATATTTTTGTATATATGTATATATAACAGAGTGCAGTATATATAATACTATAGGATATATATAATAGGGTACAGTGTATATAATAGTACATTATATATATTGATATATATTTTGATATATAATAGGTTGTATATAATGTATATAATAGTACAGTATATATATATTTGTGTATATGTATATATGACAGCGTGCAGTATATATGAGATATATAACAGTGGGCTGTGTATATAATACTATAGTATATATATAACAGTGTGCAGTGTATATAATACTATAGCAAATATATAACAGGGTGCAGTATATATAATACTATAGTATATATATAATAGGGTGCATTGTATATAATAGTACATTATATATTGTTATATATTGATATATAATAGGTTGTATATAAAGTATGTACTAGTACATGATATATATTTTTGTATATAAGTATATATGACATGGTGCAGTATATATAATACTATAGGAGATATATAACAGGGTGCAGTGTATATAATAATACATTATATATATATATATATATATATATATATATATATATATAAATATTGTTATATATATTTATATATAGTAGGTTGTATATTATGTATATAATTGTACAGGATATATATTTTGTATATATTTATATATGACAGGGTGCAGTATATTTAATGCTATAGGAGATATATAACAGTGTGCATTATATATAATACTATAGGACATATATATAACAGTGTGCGGTATATATAATACTATAGGATATATATAATAGGGTGCAGTGTATATAATAGTACATTATATATATTGTTATATATATTGATATATAATAGGTTGTATATAATGTATATAATAGTACAGTATATATATTTTGTATATATGTATATATGACAGTGTGCAGTATATATAATACTATAGGAGATATATAACAGTGTGCAGTATATATAATACTATAGGATATATATAACAGGGTGCAGTATATATAATACTATAGGATATATATAACAGGGTGCAGTATATATAATATTATAGGATATATATAACAGGGTGCAGTGAATATAATAGTACATTTTATATATTGTTATATATAGTTATATATAATAGGTTGTATTTAATGTATATAATAGTACAGTATATATATTTTTGTATATATGTATATATGACAGGGTGCAGTATATATAATACTATAGGATATATATAATAGGGTGCATTGTATATAATAGTACATTATATATATTGTTATATATATTGATATATAATAGGTTGTATATAATGTATATAATAGTACATGTATATATATTTTTGTTTATATGTATATATGACAGAGTGCAGTATATATAATACTATAGGAGATATATAACAGTGTGCAGTATATATAATACTATAGGATATATATAACATGATGCAGTATATTTAATACTATAGGATATATATAACAGGGTGCAGTATATATAATACTATAGGAGATATATAACTGTGTGCAGTATATATAATACTATAGGATATGTATAACAGGATGCAGTATATTTAATACTATATGATATAAATAACAGGGTGCAGTATATATAATACTATAGGATATATATAATAGGGTGCAGTGTGTATAATAGTACATTATATATATTGATATATAATAGGTTGTATATAATGTATATAATAGTACAGTATATATATTTTTGTATATATGACAGGGTGCAGTATATATAATACTATAGGATATAATAGGGTGCATTGTATATAATAGTACATTATATATATTGATATATAATAGGTTGAATATACTGTATATAATAGTACAGTATATATATTTTTGTATATTTGTATATATGACAGGGTGCAGTATATATAATACTATAGGATATATATAATAGGGTGCATTGTGTATAATAGTACATTATATATATTGTTATATATATTGATATATTATAGGTTGTATATAATGTATAAAATAGTACAGTATATATATTTTGTATATATATATATATATATATATATATATATATACATATAGAAACAGAGAAAATGGTGAACCGCACTGCTTGTAAGTCAGCTTGGTGTGCCCGTGGTACAGAGAGGGACTTGTACTCTCCGAATGCATAAAAATGAAGACCAAATCTGGTCTTCATTTTTATATATAAATATATATATATATATATATATATATATATATATGACAGGAGTGCAGTATATATAATACTATAGGATATATGTAATAGGGTGCATTGTATATAATAGTACATTATATATATTGTTCTATATATTGATATATAATAGGTTGTATATAATGTATATAATAGTACAGAATATAAATTTTTGTATATGTGACAGGGTGCAGTATACATAATACTATATGATATATATAATAGGGTGCAGTGTATATGATCGTACATTATATATATTGATATATAGATTGATATATTATAGGTTGTATATAATGTATATAATAGTACAGTATATATATATTTGTGTATATGTATATATGACAGCGTGCAGTATATATGAGATATATAACAGTGGGCTGTGTATATAATACTATAGTATATATATAACAGTGTGCAGTGTATATAATACTATAGCAAATATATAACAGGGTGCAGTATATATAATACTATAGTATATATATAATAGGGTGCATTGTATATAATAGTACATTATATATTGTTATATATTGATATATAATAGGTTGTATATAAAGTATGTACTAGTACATGATATATATTTTGTATATAAGTATATATGACATGGTGCAGTATATATAATACTATAGGAGATATATAACAGGGTGCAGTGTATATAATAATACATTATATATATATATATATATATATATATATATAAATATTGTTATATATATTTATATATAGTAGGTTGTATATTATGTATATAATTGTACAGGATATATATTTTTGTATATATTTATATATGACAGGGTGCAGTATATTTAATGCTATAGGAGATATATAACAGTGTGCATTATATATAATACTATAGGACATATATATAACAGTGTGCGGTATATATAATACTATAGGATATATATAATAGGGTGCAGTGTATATAATAGTACATTATATATATTGGTATATATATTTATATATAATAGGTTGTATATAATGTATATAATAGTACAGTATATATATTTTGTATATATGTATATATGACAGTGAGCAGTATATATAATACTATAGGAGATATATAACAGTGTGCAGTATATATAATACTATAGGATATATATAACAGGGTGCAGTATATATAATACTATAGGATATATATAACAGGGTGCAGTATATATAATATTATAGGATATATATAACAGGGTGCAGTGAATATAATAGTACATTTTATATATTGTTATATATAGTTATATATAATAGGTTGTATTTAATGTATATAATAGTACAGTATATATATTTTGTATATATGTATATATAACAGGGTGCAGTATATATAATACTATAGGATATATATAATAGGGTGCAGTGTATTTAGATAGTACATTATATATATTGTTATATATATTGATATATAATAGGTTGAATATAATGTATATAATAGTACATGATATATATTTTTGTATATATTTATATTTGACAGGGTGCAGTATATATAATACTATAGGAGATATATAACAGTGTGCAGTATATATAATACTATAGGATATATATAACATGATGCAGTATATTTAATACTATAGGATATATATAACAGGGTGCAGTATATATAATACTATAGGAGATATATAACTGTGTGCAGTATATATAATACTATAGGATATGTATAACAGGATGCAGTATATTTAATACTATATGATATAAATAACAGGGTGCAGTATATATAATACTATAGGATATATCTAATTGTGTGCAGTGTATATAATAGTACATTATATATATTTTATATATATTGATATATAATAGGTTGTGTATAATGTATATAATAGTACAGTATATCTATTTTGTATATATGTATATATGACAGTGTGCAGTATATATAATACTATAGGATATATATAATAGGGTGCAGTGTATATAATAGTACATTATATATATTGTTATATATATTGATATATAATAGGTTGTATATAATGTATATAATAGTACAGTATATATATTTTTGTATATATGTATATATGACAGGGTGCAGTATATATAATACTATTGGATATATATATATATATATAATAGGGTGCAGTGTATATAATAGTACATTATATATATTGTTATATATTGAAATATAATAAGTTGTATTTAATGTATATAATAGTACAGTATATACATTTTTGTTTATATGAATATATGACAGGGTGCAGTATAGATAATACTATAGGAAATATATAACAGGGTGCACTGTATATAATAGTACATTATATATATTGTTATATATATTGATATATAATAGGTTGTATACAATGTATATAAAATACAGTATATATCTTTTTGTATACATGTATATATAACAGGGTACAGTATATGTAATACTATAGAATATATATAATAGGGTGCAGTGTATATAATAGTACATTATATATATTGTTATATATTGATATATAATAAGTTGTATTTAATGTATATAATAGTACAGTATATATATTTTTGTATATATGTATATATGACAGAGTGCGGTATATATAATACTACAGGATATAAACAATAGGGTGCAGTGTATATAATAGTAAATTATATATATTGTTATATATTGATATATAATAGGTTGTATATAATGTATATAATAGTACAGTATATATATTTTTGTGTATATGTATATATGACAGGGTGCAGTATATATGATACTATAGGAGATATTTAACAGTGGGCTGTGTATATAATACTATAGTATATATATATATATATATATATATATATATATATAACAGTGTGCAGTGTATATAATACTATAATATATATATAACAGGGTGCAGTATATATAATACCATAGGATATATATAATAGGGTGCATTGTATATAATAGTACATTATATATTGTTATATATTGATATAAAATAGGTTGTATAGAATGTATGTAATAGTACACTTTATATATTTTTGTATATATGTATATATGACATGGTGCAGTGTATATAATACTATAGGAGATATATAACAGGGTGAAGTGTATATAATAGTACATTATATATTGTTATATATATGTATATATAATAGGTTGTATATATTGTATATAATAGTACAGGATATATATTTTTGTATATATGTATATATGACAGGGTGCAGTATATATTATACTATAGGAGATATATAACAGTGTGCAGTATATATAATACTATAGGATATATATAACAGGGTGCAGAATATATAATGCTATAGGATATATATAACAGGGTGCAGTATATATAATACTATAGGATATATCTAATAGGGTGCAGTGTATATAATAGTACATTATATATATTGATATATAATAGGTTGTATATAAAGTATATAATAGTACAGTATATCTATTTTTGTATATATGTATATATGACAGTGTGCAGTATATATAATACTATAGGATATATCTAATAGGGTGCAGTGTATATAATAGTACATTATATATATTGTTATATATATATTGATATATAATAGGTTGTATTTAATGTATATAATAGTACAGTATATATATTTTTGTATATATGTATATATGACAGGGTGCAGTATATATAATACTATAGGATATAAATAATAGGGTGCAGTGTATATAATAGTAAATTAAATATATTGTTATATATATTGATATATAATAGGTTGTATATAATGTATATAATAGTACAGTATATATATTTTTGTGTATATGTATATATGACAGGGTGCAGTATATATGATACTATAGGAGATATATAACAGTGGGCTGTGTATATAATACTATAGTATATATATATAGCAGGGTGCAGTATATATAATACTATAGGATATATATAATAGGGTGCATTTTATATAATAGTACATTATATATTGTTATATATTGATATATAATAGGTTGTATATAATAGTTGTATGGGTTGAATGTAATAGTACAGTATATATATTTTTGTATATATGTATATATGACATAGTGCAGCATATATAATACTATACGAGATATATAACAGGGTGCAGTGTATATAATAATACATTATATATATATATATATATATATATATATATATATTGTTATATATATTTATATATAGTAGGTTGTATATTATGTATATAATTGTACAGGATATATATTTTTGTATATATGTATATATGACAGGGTGCAGTATATTTAATGCTATAGGAGATATATAACAGTGTGCATTATATATAATACTATAGGACATATATATAACAGTGTGCGGTATATATAATACTATAGGATATATATAATAGGGTGCAGTGTATATAATAGTACATTATATATATTGGTATATATATTTATATATAATAGGTTGTATATAATGTATATAATAGTACAGTATATATATTTTGTATATATGTATATATGACAGTGAGCAGTATATATAATACTATAGGAGATATATAACAGTGTGCAGTATATATAATACTATAGGATATATATAACAGGGTGCAGTATATATAATACTATAGGATATATATAACAGGGTGCAGTATATATAATATTATAGGATATATATAACAGGGTGCAGTGAATATAATAGTACATTTTATATATTGTTATATATAGTTATATATAATAGGTTGTATTTAATGTATATAATAGTACAGTATATATATTTTGTATATATGTATATATAACAGGGTGCAGTATATATAATACTATAGGATATATATAATAGGGTGCAGTGTATTTAGATAGTACATTATATATATTGTTATATATATTGATATATAATAGGTTGAATATAATGTATATAATAGTACATGATATATATTTTTGTATATATTTATATTTGACAGGGTGCAGTATATATAATACTATAGGAGATATATAACAGTGTGCAGTATATATAATACTATAGGATATATATAACATGATGCAGTATATTTAATACTATAGGATATATATAACAGGGTGCAGTATATATAATACTATAGGAGATATATAACTGTGTGCAGTATATATAATACTATAGGATATGTATAACAGGATGCAGTATATTTAATACTATATGATATAAATAACAGGGTGCAGTATATATAATACTATAGGATATATCTAATTGTGTGCAGTGTATATAATAGTACATTATATATATTTTTATATATATTGATATATAATAGGTTGTGTATAATGTATATAATAGTACAGTATATCTATTTTTGTATATATGTATATATGACAGTGTGCAGTATATATAATACTATAGGATATATCTAATAGGGTGCAGTGTATATAATAGTTCATTATATATATTGTTATATATATTGATATATAATAGGTTGTATATAATGTATATAATAGTACAGTATATATATTTTTGTATATATGTATATATGACAGGGTGCAGTATATATAATACTATTGGATATATATATATATATATAATAGGGTGCAGTGTATATAATAGTACATTATATATATTGTTATATATATATTGAAATATAATAAGTTGTATTTAATGTATATAATAGTACAGTATATACATTTTTGTTTATATGAATATATGACAGGGTGCAGTATAGATAATACTATAGGAAATATATAACAGGGTGCACTGTATATAATAGTACATTATATATATTGTTATATATATTGATACATAATAGGTTGTATACAATGTATATAAAATACAGTATATATCTTTTTGTATACATGTATATATAACAGGGTACAGTATATGTAATACTATAGAATATATATAATAGGGTGCAGTGTATATAATAGTACATTATATATATTGTTATATATTGATATATAATAAGTTGTATTTAATGTATATAATAGTACAGTATATATATTTTTGTATATATGTATATATGACAGAGTGCAGTATATATAATACTATAGGATATAAACAATAGGGTGCAGTGTATATAATAGTAAATTATATATATTGTTATATATTGATATATAATAGGTTGTATATAATGTATATAATAGTACAGTATATATATTTTTGTGTATATGTATATATGACAGGGTGCAGTATATATGATACTATAGGAGATATTTAACAGTGGGCTGTGTATATAATACTATAGTATATATATATATATATATATATATATATATAACAGTGTGCAGTGTATATAATACTATAATATATATATAACAGGGTGCAGTATATATAATACCATAGGATATATATAATAGGGAACATTGTATATAATAGTACATTATATATTGTTATATATTGATATAAAATAGGTTGTATATAATGTATGTAATAGTACACTTTATATATTTTTGTATATATGTATATATGACACGGTGCAGTGTATATAATACTATAGGAGATATATAACAGGGTGAAGTGTATATAATAGTACATTATATATTGTTATATAGATTGTATATATAATAGGTTGTATATAATGTATATAATAGTACAGGATATATATTTTTGTATATATGTATATATGACAGGGTGCAGTATATATTATACTATAGGAGATATATAACAGTGTGCAGTATATATAATACTATAGGATATATATAACAGGGTGCAGAATATATAATGCTATAGGATATATATAACAGGGTGCAGTATATATAATACTATAGGATATATCTAATAGGGTGCATTGTATATAATAGTACATTATATATATTGATATATAATAGGTTGTATATAATGTATATAATAGTACAGTATATATATTTTTGTATATATGACAGGGTGCAGTATATATAATACTATAGGATATATAATAGGGTGCATTGTATATAATAGTACATTATATATTGTTATATATTGATATATAATAGGTTGTATATAATGTATATAATAGTACAGAATATATATTTTTGTATATTTGACAGGGTGCAGTATATATAATGCTATAGGGTATATAATAGGGTGCATTGTATATAATAGTACATTATATATATTGATATATAATAGGTTTTATATAATGTATATAATAGTACAGTATATATATTTTTGTGTATATGTATATATGACAGGTGCAGTATATATGATACTATAGGAGATATATAACAGTGGGCTGTAGTATATAATACTATAGTATATATATATAGCAGGGTGCAGTATATATAATACTATAGGATATATATAATAGGGTGCATTTTATATAATAGTACATTATATATTGTTATATATTGATATATAATAGGTTGTATATAATAGTTGTATGGGTTGAATGTAATAGTACAGTATATATATTTTTGTATATATGTATATATGACATAGTGCAGCATATATAATACTATACGAGATATATAACAGGGTGCAGTGTATATAATACTACATTATATGTATATATATATATATATATATATATATATATATATATATATGTTATATATATTTATATATAATAGGTTGTATATAATGTATATAATAATACAGGATATATATTTTTATATAGATGTATATATGACAGGGTGCAGTATATATAATACTATTGGAGATATATAAGATTGTGCAGTATATATAATACTATGGGATATATATAACAGGGTGCAGTTTATATAATACTATAGGATATATATAACAGGGTGCAGTATATATAATACTATAGGATATATCTAATAGGTTGCAGTGTATATAATAGTACATTATATATATATTGTCATATATATTGATATATAATAGGTTGTATATAATGTATATAATAGTACAGTATATATATTTTTGTATATATGTATATATGACAGGGTGCAGTATATATAATAATATAGGATATATATAACAGGGTGCACTGTATATAATAGTACATTATTATATATTGTTATATACAGATATATAATAGGTTGTATACAATGTATATCATAGTACAGTATATATGTTTTTGTATACATGTATATATGACAGGGTGCTGTATATATAATACTATAGGATATAAATAATAGGGTGCAGTGTATATAATAGTTAATTATATATATTGTTATATATTGATATATAATAGGTTGTATACAATGTATATAATAGTACAGTATATATATATTTGTGTATATGTATATATGAAAGGGTGCAGTATATATGATACTATAGGAGATATATAACAGTGGGCTGTGTATATAATACTATAGTATATATATAACAGTGTGCAGTGTATATAATACTATAGGATATATATAACAGGGTGCAGTATATATAATACTATAGGACATATATAATAGGGTGCATTGTATATAATAGTACATTATATATTGTTATATATTGATATATAATAGGTTGTATATAATGTAAATAATAGTACAGTATATATATTTTTGTATATATGTATATATGACAGGGTACAGTATATATAATACAATAGGATATATCTAATAGGGTGCAGTGTATATAATAGTACATTATATATATTGTTATATATATTGATATATAATAGGTTGTATATAATGTATATAATAGTACAGTATATATATTTTTGTATATATGTATATATGAAAGGGTTCAGTATATATAATACTATAGGATATATATATATATAATAGGGTGCAGTGTATATAATAGTACATTATATATATTGTTATATTTATTGATATATAATAAGTTGTATTTAATGTATATAATAGTACAGTATATATATTTTTGTATATATATATATATATATATATATATATGACAGAGTGCAGTATATATAATACTATAGGAAATATATAACAGGGTGCACTGTATATAATAGTACATTATATATATTGTTATATATATTGATATATAATAGGTTG
>CM065597.1:60646426-60648926 GCA_033119425.1 Bufotes viridis | reverse complement strand
TGCCAGACAGCAGACAGTATTATACTTGTCTAGCCAAAGCTGGAACACCAGATTTAGGGGATTGGTATTTGGGCAATTGTATTTAACCCCTTAATAAAATATAGAAATTTCTTTCCTGAGTTTCTAGGGGTGACAATTAGCATAGCCAAGCCCCTGATGTAGGATATAGCAAAAAAAAAAAACTAGTATTGATGGATTGACAAGTCACAAAATGGCCGCCGATCAACCCAGAAAATAAGTGACAGAAAAATGCTCTGTGCAGCCTAAAAACCAGCGAGCAAGTAACTAGCAGAAGTTCAATGATTCTCAGCTGCAAATTGATCCGTTCATTAGGTGCTGTTGCTGACTTTAACCTGCCTAATCTCGCCCTGATAGAAGCTGCGTCCTCTCCCTACACTAATCAGAGCAGTGTGACGTGCGGCGCTACGTGACTCCAGCTTAAATAGAGGCTGGGTCACATGCTGCACTTGGCCAATCACAGCCATGCCATTAGTAGGCATGGCTGTGATGGGCTCTTAGGGCAAGAAGTAAAATGCTAACTGATTGGCTGCTGTGCAGACCTTCAGAAAGCAGGAAGAAATCGACGAACACCGGACCCGAACCCGAACTTTTTTGAAAATGTCCGGGATCGGGTCCGTGTCACGGACACCCCAAAATTCGGTACGAACCCGAACTATTCTCGAACTGTTCGCTCAACACTAAATAATACTATAGGAGATATATAACAGGTTGCAATGTATATAATAGTACATTATATATATTGTTATATATCTTGATATATAATAGGTTGTATATAATGTATATAATAGTACAGTATATATATTTTTGTATATATGCATATAAGACAGGGTGCAGTATATATAATACTATAGGAGATATATAACAGTGTGCAGTGTATATAGTAGTACATTATATATATTGTTATATATATTGATATATAATAGGTTGTATATAATGTATATAATAGTACAGTATATATATTTTTGTATATATGCATATAAGACAGAGTGCAGTATATATAATACTATAGGAGATATATAATAGGGTGCAGTGTATATAATAGTACATTATATATATTGTTATATAGATTGATATATAATAGGTTGTATATAATGTATATAAAAGTACAGTATATATATTTTTGTATATATGTATATATAACAGGGTGCAGTATATATAATACTATAGGAGATATATAACAGGGTGCAGTATATATAATACTATAGGAGATATATAATAGGGTGCAGTGTATATAATAGTACATTATATATATTGTTATATAGATTGATATATAATAGGTTGTATATAATGTATATAATAGTACAGTATATATATTTTTGTATATATGTATATAAGACAGGGTGCAGTATATATAATACTATAGGAGATATATAATAGGGTGCAGTGTATATAATAGTACATTATATATATTGTTATATAGATTGATATATAATAGGTTGTATATAATGTATATAATAGTACAGTATATATATTTTTGTATATATGTATATATAACAGGGTGCAGTATATATAATACAATAGGACATATATAACAGGGAGCAGTGTATATAATAGTACATTATATATATTGTTATATAGATTGATATATAATAGGTTGTATATAATGTATATAATAGTACAGTATATATATTTTTGTATATATGCATATATGACAGGGTGCAGTATATATAATACTATAGGAGATATATAATAGGGTGCAGTGTATATAATAGTACATTATATATATTGTTATATAGATTGATATATAATAGGTTGTATATAATGTATATAATAGTACAGTATATATATTTTTGTATATATGTATATATGACAGGGTGCAGTATATATAATACAATAGGAGATATATAACAGTGTGCAGTGTATATAGTAGTACATTATATATATTGTTATATATATATTGATATATAATAGGTTGTATATAATGTATATAATAGTACAGTATATATATTTTTGTATATATGCATATAAGACAGAGTGCAGTATATATAATACTATAGGAGATATATAATAGGGTGCAGTGTATATAATAGTACATTATATATATATATTGTTATATAGATTGATGTATAATACGTTGTATATAATGTATATAATAGTACAGTATATATATTTTTGTATATATGTATATATAATAGGGTGCAGTATATATAATACTATAGGAGATATATATTAAGGTGCAGTATATATAATACTATAGGAGATATATAACAGGGTGCAGTGTATATAATACTACATTATATATATTGTTATATAGATTGATATATAATAGGTTGTATATAATGTATATAATATTACAGTATATATATGTTTGTATATATGCATATAAGACAGGGTGCAGTATATATAATACTATAGGAGATATATAATAGGGTGCAGTGTTTATAATAGTACATGATATATATATTGTTATATAGATTGATATATAATAGGTTGTATATAATGTATATAATAGTACAGTATATATATTTTTGTATATATG
>CM065597.1:57601568-57979068 GCA_033119425.1 Bufotes viridis | reverse complement strand
CTCTCAGAAGTGGTCCAAAACGGATCAGTTTTACCCTAGTGCATTCTAAGTGGAAAAGGATCTACTCAGAATGCATCAGTTTGTCTCTGTTCAGTCACAATTTCGCTCTGGAGGCTGACACAATAGAAAACGGATCAGTCCCCCATTGACTTTCAATAGTGTTCATGACGGATCTGTCATGGTTATAGAAGACATAATACAACCGGATCCGTTCATGACGGATGGATACGGTTGTATTATTGTAATGGAAGTGTTTTTGCAGATCCATGACGGATCCACTAAAAACGCTAATGTGAAAGTAGCCTTAGACATAAGGGTTATTAGATGATGGGAACAAAGTGAAAGCGAAAGTACCATTCACACAGCTAGAAAAACAGTTAAGCCTTTGTGACCAAACGGCTCAATATTTTTAATAAAGACCAATTGAAAAAAATGATTTTTAGCCACAAATCTGTAAAATGCAATCATAAAATATATTACCCCCAAAGGTTGTACATGGCCTCTAAGTCAGTTTTATGGTACATTGCATTTGTCAATCACAAATTTTGGAGGTTTTTTTATACTTTTGTTTCCCATTGACTTTATAAAGGTACCCTTAATCCAAACTATGCCCATATTGTTTTTTTTTAAAGTAATATTTTTACTAAAGCTAGAATTGGACGTTACACACAACTGAATTATATTGGATAGATTTATATATTACCCCTTGGCTGGACATGACCTAATATATGTGTGTGACGAGATGCCCAGATTATCAAAACATTACCACAATACTATACCATAAGATGTCTATAATATATGTGTCTATGTGTGGTCCCCCAGTGGTTGTGATGCATATTTCACAACCTGTTAAGTGCTTTTCTAGTATGTCATGATATTGTATATATTTGGTTTCATTAGAATCTAACCTAATTCACGCTAAGGTACGGATAGATACATCTTCAGTAATATAACAAAGATGGGTTTAATGGGTGTTTGGGTGTTGATGTAGTAAAAACCCCTAGTAGGATTTTACACAGGTCTCAACCTCTTTGAATGGAATATACACTTTTCAGTCTTAATAAAATGCCTGTGCCCACATAATTTGCATGTGAATACATGAGACTTTTACTGTCAGGATTCACAAGAAGTGCCAGAGAAGTGTCTTGGGACCATCCTAAGGTTAAAAAACTGTCACAGTTTGCATAATGATCTGCATACAATCAGTAAAATATCTGAAAATTAACATATAAAAGAAATTAGGCTGCAGGGATTCTGTATGGTAAAGATTAAGGTAAGGAGATCAGTGTATTATAGCTGGTAACAAAACCTGTTTAATGGGCTTAGATGAACTGTTTGTAGGTTAACAAGTGCTCTCACCAGGCGTCAAACCAATACATGGTTGATCCTTAGGCACAATGTCAGAACAAATAATTATGGAGGAGGGAAATCACAGAAGCCTCTCACCTAGAGATATTATATAGATAATAGTATTCTCATGTTAACTAGAGGCAGCACTTAAAGGGGTTGTGCAGGGGTTTTATATTGATGACCTATCCTCTGATCTCCCGCTAATCAGATATTGATGATCTATCCCTTCACAACCTCTTTAAGACATACAGACATACACAAAATTAGGAGTAGAGAAGAAAGAACCAGACATGGGAACAGCCATGGTAACTAATGGCACAACACATCATGATACCTGGAGTCAGTCCTGTGTGTCTCTGCACTATGCATGAGGGCAGTAGACATTCTCCAGTCCTCCTGTGAACTCTGTAAAGCCATCATTAGTGCCAAGGCTTTCATTACTGAACACTATTGTTTGTCATTGATGGCAGCATCAGAGTTCACAGGAGGACTGAAGAGCACCTACTGCCATCATGCATAGTGTGGAGACATACAGGACCAATATCAGCTGTCATGGTATGTTGCACAGTTAGTTACCATGGCCGTTTCAGTCTGATATTCATGGAGGGAAAAGAAAATTGACAGCATTTTGTATGTCCAAGCAGGACAATGTGGAACCAGTTCTACTGCCTTTTTTGACCAACAAGCGCTCCAACAAGATAACGTTTGCCCACACACTGTATGGACAACACAACATGCTTGCCAGGGTATTCAGCAGCTCCCTTGGCCACATTGATGGTCAGATCTCTCCCCCATCGAGAATGTCTGGGACTAGATGGGACGACGGATCTCCAATATACGGCAGATAACCACCACCTAAGATTAACTATGGGTCTAAGTGGAAAGAGCTTAGAATGACATACCACAGGAGGATGTCCAGCATCTGTATGACCGTTACCATGCCAGAGCCTGTATCACAGCAATCAACAATACCACCTAGTCCTAATGTGACTCTTCCTAAATGTATACCCAACTGACGAACCTGAAATAAAGGGTGCAACACCATGGATGTGTGATCATTGATCAAGCGCCACTTAGCAGTTTATAATATATGCTCATCTCAATCACATTAAGTTTTCCAGGTGTTCTCTTTACATTTTCGAGTAGTGTATTATGGATGAATCGGCAATATAGTACAAATGGGCTGTGAAAGACATTGTGCAGTCAAATGTAATTGTCTCCACAATCCTTATCATCACCTTCATCTTTGCTGCTATCTAAAATCTCAGTATTTTTATACAAGCCTGTTGTATTCAGGTGCATCTATAATTCCTCTTTGTGTGGTATTATTTGCCTTCATATTCTGTTTGATTTACATAGACAGTGTGCATGAATTGGTATATATTTTCTTGTCTGTGAAACTGTAATGCAACAGATCATCATTTCCCAGGCAATAAAAGTCACTTCATTGTTGCTGGGATCTTTCATGTGTGAAATCCATCATCGGCGGTTATGGAAGGACTGGTCATGAAACCAGCAATCTGATAGTGGTGTAATATATTACCATGCTTAAGCGCTGCGTTCAAGTGGATGATACAGTGCAGACACATATAGATTCTTTATGATTCACAGCAAGGAATAAGAAAAATGTAGTCTCATCAGTGTATACGGTGCTGTTATCCACAACAGATCTTGGAAACAATGGCTCAAATGTAAGTTCCTGCGCTAAAAACCTGTCTAAAAAGTACAGTGCAAATTGGCGCAATTTGTTGCATATGGGGTTTCTACACTCTTTTACAACATACTCAGCAACTCAGTAGAAAGGGGTGTAGATTCACAGTAGCAGGGCGAGACCTATGATGCTCCATTTTGTGCCAAAAAAGCAACACAATTCTGGCGTAAAAATTTATCTCAAAGTAAGACAACCAATAGTTGGCACAGAGTCAGAAAAAAAGTGTCTATCCCTGTACCACATCATCCACCCTGAGCCACTGTAAATCTGGTGTAGTTCTAGACAGCCTATCTAAGTTTACACCATTTTTAGGTTTAGTTAATATTGGCGAATATAGTCTGATAATGGTATACTGCTTGGAATTAATAGAAATGCTAGATACATTTTCAGAATTAGTAATTACTGTTTCACTCTTTCAATCTGGTCACTCAAATGTAAGTTTCTCAGGTGCAGTCTATTATAGGTCCTTTTTTTATAAAAAAAAAAAAAATGGATGGGTGGTTTTCTGGATGTAATTTGTAAAGTCACTCCATGTATTCAACTTCCTGTCCTGACTTTTTAACTTTTTATTTGTTTTGGACTTTTAGCAGAGCAAAACTAAGAGCAAAATATAACTTGACTTTCTTAAGATGCATTTACATGGCCCAAGAATTGGACAGATTATCCCCTACAACCATTTGCAGGAATGGTCGTTCCCGACAATCTGGCCATGTATATGTGCTGCAGATCACCCGATGAACGAGCGAAACAGGTGATCCTGTGTGATCCTCATTCATCGGGTGATCCTGTGGTTCATGTCTAAACAGCGATCTGCTGCTTAGAAACCATGATTCTGTATCAGGATGAGGGATCACAATAGCAATCCCTCATCCTCATACAGTGAAGGAGATGGTTACATGTAAATGCAGTGGTCTTCTTCACTGAACGAGCAGTCAACTGTTGGGAAGCAACACTTCATTCCGGACAACTGGCCACTCAGTCCTCTTGTGTAATTCCAGCTTTAGGGCTTATGCACAGGAATGTGTGCCGTCCGAGCCTGTATTGCGGCCTGAAAACAACAGGTCCGCAATATATGGGGCCTGGCCGTTTGTGCACCTGTTGTTCTATTTTTTTGTGGTGTGGACAGATCACGGACCCATTCAAGTTGAACGGCTCTGCATCCATCTGTGGAAACCAGCGCAAGTTTGTGTGCATGAGCCCTTGGTCAGACCATTCACTGAACCCAGAGAGGGAAGGGGGTGAGTGTTTCAATTAGTGCATTACACATTACATTGATCAGTGCAATGGTCTTCTGTGGGCATCTTTATCTAGACCAGGCATGCTCAACCTACGGCCCTCCAGCTGTTTCAAAACTACAACTCCCATCATTCCCTGACAGCCTACAGCTATCGTCCTACAGAAGGACATCGTGGGAGTTGTAGTTTTACAACAGCTGGAGGGCCGCAGGTTGAGCATCCCTATTCTAGACCGATCAAGAGAAGAATAGAGCTGTCATACTGTCATCCTAATTCTACACCGACTTTTTAAATCAGGATTAACTTGCAGATTACTTATGCTGTGAGGGAAAGATGTTAAGTATTATGTTTTATCTCTCTGTGCTGACTGAAGGAAGGACAGTATTTTGTATATAATTTTAACGGCATAATACTGTCAAAAGTCTAAATAAAATGCACCTTTCTTATGGAAGTGCCCTTTAACACCACAGTAAATAAAAAAAAAATATCTGTATATTATTAGGCTGTACAGGAAATAGTGTCCAAATCAACCCTTTCTCTAATTGTAGCCAAAAGCTATTGGCTGAAGCTACACTTCATACATTCTTGGTCTTCCCACGCCTGCATATAATATTGGTAATAGTGAGAGCTTTCTGCTCCCTTTAAGGCCCCTTGCAGATGAGCGTGTCCGGATTATGCGTTGCGGATGCGTTCAGTGAAAACTATGCGATTTCGCAAACAAATTGATTCAGTTTTATGTGCGATCGCGTTCAATTGTTCAATTTTTATCACGCGGGTGCAATGCAATTTACTGCGTTTTGCAAGCGCATGATAAAAAACTGAATGTGTACAAACAACATCTCTTAGCAACCAACAGTGAAATTCACATCCACACTTGCTTGCAGATGCGATGCGATTTTCACGCAGCCCCATTCACTTCTATGGGGCCAGCGTTGCGTGAAAATCGCAGCATATAGAACATGCTGCGATTTTCACCCAACGCAAAAGTGGTGCGGGAAAACCACCGCTCGTGTACACAGACCGTTTAAATGAATTGGTCTGGATTCCGTGCGAGCGCAATGCGTTCGCATCACGCATTGCACTTGCACGTAATTCTCGCTCGTGTGAAAGGGGCCTAATAGATCTGTGTAATAACAGTGATATGTGAAGAATGCATGCAGTGGCCAAGCAGGAGGTATGTTTACTACTTAATGACCAGTCTGTTTTGCACGTTAGTGACCAAGCCATTTTTTCCTTTTTTTTTAAATTGTTGCATTCCCCCAATTATAACTTCTTTATTTTTCCATTTTTATAGCCATATGAGGTCTTCTATTTTGAAGGACAAGTTGTAGTTTTTATGGCATAATTTTGGTGTACACGTCTATTTATATTTTTAAAGTTTTACTATTCCGCACAATAAAACCCCTTTTAAAATAATAATAAAAACTGCATCCTAAGACCCATAGCTTTTTTTCCTATGGAGCAGTGTGAGGGCTTGATTTTTGTGGGAGAATTAGTCGTTTTTTTTGGTATCATGTTGAGGTACATACAATGTTTTGATCGCTTTTTATTCCATTTTTTATGGTGAATAAGCAAAAATCAGAACCCTGGCATACTTTTTTAATGGTTTCATTGTGCATGATATATTACATGATAATTATACAGTTCAGGTTGTTATGTATGCAGTGATATCAAATATATGGAGGGAATCTGATTTTTTTTTTATGATTTTTCCATTGAAAAGCATTTTTTCTTTGGAAAAAGGTGTGTGCTTATTTGTGTTTTCTAAATTTAGGGATTTTTTTTAAATAAAACTTTAATTCTTTATTTTACACTTGTTAATCCCACAAGGGGAATTCATATTAGGGTTCCTCCAATTACTTCCATAATACACTGTACTGCACTGTATTTCTTATGCAGTAAAGTGTACTATGTTGTAAGTAGAAATTGACAGGCAGTCTCTTAGGCCTCTGGCATGGCCTAATACGCATAGAAAAAATGAAAGCCTGTAGACCTTTATTGGACCCCCGGCTGCTATGTACAGACATCGGCACCCCGCAATCTCATTAACGGCCATTCTGTGGGCTGACAGAGGGAGCCTCCTTCCTCTTAAACAGCTTAAGTGCTGCTGTCAATATTCACCACAGCATTCAAGGAGTTTAATGTCTAGGATTGGCAACTTTGCCAATCCTTGTTGTTAGAGCAAGTGCTTGGCTGTTAGGAAAGCTGAGCTCCTGCTTTTTGCAGCACGGTAGTCTCATACAGTGCTTAGACTAGGCTGCTGAAAAAAAGTTGGTGGTCTAGCCTAAGGCCCCCTAGTCAACACCGTGAAAAGGAGGATTGGGGGTCACTAAGGGGGTAAAAACAATTTCAGTCAAAAGCTGTAGGGTAAAATCTGAGAATTTCATATTTTTTGCCTCTTCTCCTCTGCAGCCCGGTAACATGTAGCCATTTAGTTTTTTCATTAAATAAAAGAGCAAGTAAAAAGATGATCATGCATCCACATGTGACGGAAGGCTAATTTTGCTATTAAACAGTATCTTTTGATTGCATCATAAAGTAGGTTTGTCTGGAATGCCACCCAAACCATCCTTTACTGGAATGCCCTGCTCTTCAGTTAGTCCAGAGAATGTATGAAATAGCCTGCATACTCTTCAAATAGATTCACACAGACAAAATGTCAGAGTAACGCTAACGTTGGGTACACAAATTAATTAGATGCTGGGGGTTAGATTACCTAGACCTATAGTGATTAGCTGATTGATGGTGCTGTTTTAATCTGAGTTGGGGCATGCCCGTTACCATTTGTTAAAAGGCATTTGTTTTTTAAACAACCAAGGAGGAAGAAAGATGTGGATGTACAGATCATTGTGGTACAAAATAAAGAGACCTAAAAAAATCTCAAATGTTCTCCATCACAAGCGTAGAAATAATGTGCTCAAAACAGCAGGGCTGAATGACAAGAATTTGCAAATGATACTGTAATCAGCTCTGGCATATCCGTGCTCCCTCTTAATAATTAAGATTAGCAGACTTGATGTGTCACATGGTGATTATCTGCTACCACAACGTGTGTTTTCAAGGATTAGAGATTATTCAGCTAATGGTCAAATCCTATTACTCAGTGTATTCATTCCACATGTACATTTTCTATGTCTAGAAAGCTAATGCCAGGTAAAATATGCAACAATATAAAAAAATCTGGGGGGGGGGGACATTTGGCTGTCAAACAAGACACAATTTTTACCAAATTTAGAGGCATAAGACCTAGTCAATTTGGTGTAACTTGCGAGACATGTTTGACACACATCTTCCCATCAACCGTGGACCTACCTTTAGGTGCACTTTATGATTTTTTTTTTTAGTCATGTTCATTTTATATACTTTATAAAATTATGAAGGTATGTGTAACAAGTGTTAATAAACATGACACATTGTGCACACGCTATGTGCTTTTGATTATTTTGGCAAACTTTGCAGCGCGGCTAGCAAATTTTTTGCCATAGCAGATTAAGGGAGAGAAAAATATATTTTTTGACCGCATATTCTTTTTCAAAAGTTAAATAATCCAAAAAAAAAAAAAACGGTGGAAAAAAAGTGATGACTGTGTTGTGTGAACCAGGTCTCACTATGATAACTAAGTAACTTACGACTTTTGTGGGATGGATTTCACAGCAGGTTTGTTTGTGACTTCACATCGTTCTATGGACAAAAACAAAATATGTTAGGAATGGCTAGAAAAATATAGTAGTTTAGTAAAACATTTAACTTTTCTAATAGAAAGTTGAATACATGGCAATTACTTAAAATATTCACACATAGAAATAGGGGCATGAGCGATGCAGGAACATCAAGCTTCTTACTTTTGCCTCCTGATTATACCCTTCATTTTATAATGTGATCAGGCTAACAGGTCTGAATTGCCAAGAGTAAAACTAGGGGATACAAATTCAACAAATAGGGTTCTCTGGAGGACCATGGCTAGTAGAGTGGGCAGAGGGCTATTAGTTCTGTCTGTCAAAGTATTACTTTTATCCTCAACTAAAGGGAATGTGTCATCAGACAATGACCAACTGAAATCAAATTTTTATGTTAAACAAATTTTAAATAATTTTTAGTAATTATTTTTATTTTTCCACGCCAATGTCTGAATAAAAAAAGACCCATACAGTCCTAAAGTTTTCACGCTGGTCACTAAGGCGCATTTACACTGCACCAATGAGTTGATGATTATCGGGAAGAAAGTGTTCTTTCCCAACAATTGCCTGCTAGTTAGTGGAGGTGAAGAGCTGTATTTACAAGGAGTGACCCCCTCCACAGTATGAGGACTGCTATGGGTACTGCTATTGCTCATCCTCATATAGTATTGTTTCTGGGAAGCGGAGTACTATTTAGACAGCTTGATCTGCTTCCCAGAAATGATGATTGAGGTTTCCGCACCAACGATCACTCCTCCTCATGAACAAGCGTTTCGGTTGTTCATCTGTTGATAGCAACGTTCATTCCTGATAATCTGCCTGACAAATGGGCAGCCTAATCGAGGCATTGAGCCTAAAAAAGGTGCCACTTCTTGGTCTCTTCAGATCACTTTACTGAAGTTATCTGCTTATCATAACAGGCAGGATTAGAATGAAAGCTATCACTTATATATAGATGATACTGGATATACCATTCATGATAGTTGATATCACAGCTCATCTACTCAGTGTGACCTCTACACAAGTCACAGAGCATGCCTAAAAAACTCTCCCTTAGAAGTCAATAAGGTCCCCTCCTGTCCATTGCATTGATGGCCCATGGTAGCTGCTGTAAAATATATATTTAAATGCTGTTAAGAGCAGCTCAAGAGAGATTACCGCCTCCATTATGTTCAGGAAATAGAATCCATGCCATCAACATTGCAGCTGTAAACAGGTATAATTACAAGCCATCCCAATCACTTCTATGGGATGGCTCATTCCTATTCAAGTATATACTACAGAGCTGTCCAATAAAAGTGAATGGGACGCCTTGGATTTACACCTGCTACCTGTTGCGATGCCACAGGCGAGCAGGTAAACAATGAAGGGCAGGCTGCGCTGGCACGGAGTGCTGCCTTCTCTTCAAACAGCTGATCGGCGGGGGTGCAGGGTGTTAGATTCCCTCTGATCTGATATTGATGACCTATCCCGAAGATAGGTCATCAATATTAAAATCCTGGAAAACCCCTTTGAGCTTATGAGAATACAAATAGAGAAAAAGAAATAGAAATGCAGAGATTGTGAACACAACAATAAAAATAATAGCATTAAATGCATCTCTTCTTAGTCCCTGGTTCAGAAGCAAGAATCTTGCACAAAATCCATTGCACACAGTACAATATTATTATCTAGGTGAAGAGAAGACATACTTTGAATGCTGTATCCTGAGGTCAGATGTTGAGGGTCCTGTAAAAATAAACATAAATAAATCAAACCAGTAATCCACATATCATCTAGATATAAAGATTTAGGTCACATAGCTAGAGGCTTGTGCATTATCTCTCTCTATCAATCACATATTTAACCTTATCTAAAATTCATAAGACTAGAGTGGGGATTAAACACTAAGGACGAATAACAAAGATGTAAAGGGGCATTATTATAAAAAATTGTAAAAACGCCTTATTTTCTGCATATCTTGGTAAAATGATGCAGATGCGATTATCCTCATCAGGCTTGTCTTTAATGATTTTTGGATTATAACTCATGGCCGTTTTAGGTAAATGTTTTTTGTCTGAAATAGCATTCAACAAATTACACTGTGTCAAATATAATCACACAATTTTTGATTGCCGAATGTGCAAAATCTAATTACAACAACTGCAAACCCATTCACATCGAGTATTTACTGTAATATCATAGAAGCTTCAAAATAGTATTAATATTAATAGCAGTAACCACAGCAGAAATCTTAATTTTACACTGAATTCTACACATCCAAGATGTGACTAAAACATATCAATTATATGTCATAAAATGAAGTCATTACAAATAATTAAAGGGGGTTTCCCATAAAAAAAACTACAGCATGTAATAAAAAATTTACTATAGCCAGTTTTTAATAAAAAAATAAATGTATCAGTATAGTGCCACCTGCTGTTTGCTCTTTTCCATATTTCTCTGTCAACCCTGCTGAGGTGGTCACACATGCTCAGTGCCATCAAGACAGATCTTTTTGAAGCTGTGACAGTTAGAAGTAGAGAGTTGCAGCAGAAAGGACACACTCCCTGAGCTGCCAGCTTGAAATAAATCTGGAGCAATAAATGGGGAACAACTGGAGCAATAAATGGGGAAATCTCTGAATCCATGTAAATTTTCTGTGCTCAGCTCTGTTAAAAGGTAGTTACCCAGAAAGAGCTGGGTTCCTGGTATGTGACACTCTGCTTTCCCTTCCCTTTGGTAAGAAGACTAGCTTGCATGTCTCTTTTACAGAGAAGCTTAATTGGAGACGCATGCACAGTAAAAGATACAAACTGTCATTATGAAAAAGCACTGTTTGAACAGTTTGAGGCTACCACCAAAAACTTGATAAAAAAATAATAATTTGTAAATTGATCTATGTAGCACAAGGAGGTATGTATAAATGCACATACTACAGATAAGAAAATCAATGGATAAATATCTTTCTTAGTCACTTATCATTAAGACATTGTAGAAGAGCTTTGTCTTTTCCTTCTTAGAGACATGTGATCAGAATGTCCTATTGAAATGAATGGGAATATAATGTATAGAATTTGATGATGAATGATACTTGGGCTTACCTTATTGGGAATTGGAAATTTGGACTGCTCTGCTTTACATGGGGTGTGGATTCCAGTCAGTGGAGGGGGCCACAAATGAGTCATTTCCTGTAGGATAAAAAAAAATGAGTTTACCATAAGCTGATGGGCACCAAGTGCAATTCTTCTATACCAGTTCACTGAAACAACAGGTTCCCAGGAGATGGTCGAAATACCTGCCATCTACATGACCATAAAAATCATTAGATTTGACATAGCTAGGTCATCTAGCCGAACCATCTATTCCTTGGATATGTCTGACCATCACTTTGCATGCATAAACCAAGTACCTTGGATTGAGTACCAAAAGGATTACAAATTAGGCTTTTGGGGGAATTTATCAAGACTGGAGTTTCATACACCAGTCTTTATCTAGTTTTGTGCTGGAAATGTGTCTAATTTATTAACAGGTGCATGCCCTCTATGCACAAGTGAGGTAAACCTACAACTACATATGAGCTGGTGTATATTTAAGTTGTGCACTGGTTAATAAATTCCTGGTTAATGGTATGCACTGGTTGATAACTTCCCCCTTGTGTGTTTTTATGAGGCAGGAATAACCTATAACCAATGTAGATATCAAATTGAAAGCCAATCCTACTACTATACTGCCATTCTAGCGTTCTGCATAGCTACAGTATATATATTTATCATCTAAGACAGATGATCATACATTGAATGACCATAATAAGTATAACATCTACTTTTCTTTGTGTTAATCCATTGGAGACAAACATGAAGGATTCCCAGGAAAAAAATGGCTACTAGACAAACCCCCTAGAGAATTATTTACCCTATCGTGACCATTTCATGTCAAGTGATTAAAGCTTTCCAAGTATATCCCAATTAAAATGGAAAATAGAGCTTCAAAGAAACCACAGAACATCAGATATCTCTGCAATTACTTAATTTTTTACATTAAAGAAATGCCAGCAAATCCGCCAAATACCAGAAGCAGCTTCTCAAAAATTCAGATAAAAAGATCCCATTTAGTGTGTGCCAACATTTCTCATTCAGATGACTTTAACAGGTGAATAATTATAGGGGGTGCCAATGTGGATTTTGCACCCAAACCCTAAAGCCTGAGGTGTTCCAAGTGATCAACCTGTCACATTTGAGGAGAACATGAAGGGGGCTTTCCTACAGATTTTTCATTGGGGTTTTAAAAGAAACTTTTCACCATGAAAATGTTGTACCAGCATCATTTTATAGAGCAGAAGCTGAGCTGCTTGTTATACAGTTTTGTAGGAAAAGATTAAGTATAACTTGGATTTCTCTGCTTATTCTGGCCATAGGAGTCCAGTGGGTGGTCCTACTCAGTGAATGGCTGCTTTGTACACATACTCATACAGGAAAGCTGTCAATTACTGAATAACTCCACCCTCTGGACTACTAAGACCAGAATAAGCAGAGATTTTAACATGATGCTGGTAGATCAGACAGGATCCGTATGGTAACTGCTACCCTTTAAGCTATCCTTTTGAACCTTTAGATGTCCTCCAATGTGTTAACCTCTAGTAATAATATACATTTATATGCTCTACTATGTTTCTTTTGTGCTTTTTCAGATACCAGGATTACTGTCCTTCATTATCCAAGTCTTTCGATTACCTAATGTTCTATTGATGCATAATATACGTTCACATTCTGGTAAAAAAACGGTAGGAACAATTCTGAACTTTCATGTATTTTCATTATCAGTTTGTGGCAAAATTAGTTTATGGAACTAAAAGGATTGATGTTTAAGCAAACACATAACTCAAACTTTTTTTTTTCCTATATTCTATTTGTTCTTATTTTTTCAAGTAAACCTGATACATATAGTAACATCTTTAGACAAAATAATTTAAAAGAGACAGAAAGTATTATTAGAAAGGTTCTACAGCACACAATTACGCCCAACCTATCATTATATGTTACCTGATTATTTTAATTTGTGTACCTGCTTTTATATTATACTAGACATTAGGCTGGTTACAATAACGGGCGCTAGAACATTAGTGCATAAACATTAGTAGGAACAGTCTATATTAAATGGCACTGGCACTGACTGGTGGGTGAGACTGGTGGCTGTGACTGCTGGCACTGACTGCTGGCTGTGGCTAAAACTGCGGCTGCTGGCTGAGACTGCTGGCACTATGTGCTGGCAGTGGCTAAAACTGCGGCTGTGGCTGAGACTGCTGGCACTGACTGCTGGCTGTGGCTGCGACAGGTGGCTAAAAATGCTGGTACTGACTGGTGGCTGTGGCTGAGACTGCTGGCACTGACTGCTGGCTGTGGCTGCGACTGGTGGCTGTAGCTGAGACTGCTAGCTGCAGCTGGTGGCTGAGACTGCTTGCACTGACCTATGGCTGTGGCTCTGACTGGTGCGTGTGGCTTAGACTGGTGGCTGTGGCTGAGACTGCTGGCACTGAGTGCCGGCTGTAGCTGAGAATGCTGGCACTGACTTGTGGCTGAGACTGCTGGCACCGTCACTGGTGGCTGTGGCACTGACTGATGGCTGAGACGGCTGGCACTAACTGGTGGCTGAGACTGCTGGCACTGTGACTGGTGGCTGTGGCTGGTGGCACCGACTGATGGCTGAGGCGGCTGGCACTGACTGGTCACTGAAACTGCTGACAGCGATTGCTGGCACTGACTGCTGGCTGAGACTGCTGGCACTGTGACTGGTGGCTAAAACTGCTGGCAGCGATTGCTGGCACTGACTGCTGGTTGAGACTGCTGCACTGTGACTGGTGGCTGAGATGGCTGGCACTGACTGGTGGTGCTGAGACTGCTGGCAGCAACAGTAGGTGAGACTGCTGGCAGGGGCTGCTCTCTGTGGCTGACAGTGCTGGGACTGTGCAGCTCTGTGATGCAAGGACAGTAATGGCGGTGCTTCGACGTGGAGAGCATACCATAACCTGCGAGAGGTGGCAGTGATTGGCCGGCACACAGTTGTGGGCAGTTGTGGGCGGCAGTGGCATGCCTAGGGTGTTTTTCACTTGGGCGGGTCCTTTCTCTGGGGCCCCCCCCCCCATACTAAAAATAATTACAGATGTGTGCCCCCTCACAGTAGTTATGCCCACATTGTGCCCTCTGACAGTAGTTATGCCCTCTATGTAACCCTTTCACAGTAATAATCTCCATTGTGCCCCCTTAATAGTAATAATGCCTACTGTGCAAGTAATGCTCTCTGTGCCCCCTCCATAGTAGAAATCTCCATTGTGCCCCTTCACCGTAATAATTCCCACTGTGCCCCCTTCACAGTAATAATGCCCACTGTGTCCCCTTAATTGTATTAATGCCCTTTGGCTCTGTGCCCCCTCCATATTAGTAATGCCCTCTGTGCCCCCTCCATAGTAATAAAGTCCTCTGTGCCCCATTCATAGTAATAAAGTCCTCTGTGCCCCCTCCATAGTAATAAAGTCCTCTGTGCCCCCTCTATAGTACTAAAGACCTCTGTACATCCTCCATAGTAATAAAGACCTCTGTGCCCCCTCCATAGTGATAAAGTCCTCTGTGCCCCTCCATAAAAAATAAAGTCCTCTGTGCCCCCTCCATAATAATATAGTCCCCTGTGCCCCATTCATAGTAATAAAGTCCTCTGTGCCCCCCTCCATAGTAATAAAGTCCTCTGTGTCCCCTCCATAGTAATAGAGACCTCTGTGCCTCCTCCATAGTAATAAAGACCTCTGTGCCCTCTCCATAGTGATAAAGTCCTCTGTGCCCACTCCATGGTGATAAAGTCCTCTGTGCCCCTTCTGTATTTAAAAAAAATAACACACACTAAAACTACTCACCTTCTCCCGTTCCTGAAGCTCACAGTCCTCTCTCCCCTGCAGGCACAGATCGCTCTGCAGAATGGTGTGGATGGAGCTTATGCAAATTTACAGGCTTCAGGCTCTGCCCACACCGGCTGGCAGCGCGATCTGTGTCTGCAGGCTGAATAGTGGAGCATAGAGAAGTCTCCCTGCTTCACCATTCAGTGCGCTGCTGCCCTGAAGGAGGGGATGAGCGCGGGGAGCTGAGCGGTGAGTGACAGGACCCAGCTCCCTGCGCTCCAGCAATAGGCAGTTCCATCTGTATTGATGGAAGCGCTCATTGCTTCTGGCCTCTGGCAGCCCCTGAGAGCCGGCACTGGTAGGTGGTGCGGGTGGCGTATGATTGGTCACCGTGCATGCTCAGTGTAAAAATCGGCACACACACACAAACGGACACAGCACACGCACACAGGGCTTTTATTATGTAGGATGCAGCAGTTTTATTACATTTTTGGCTTGCTTTAGTCAATAACTGTTGCCAGCATGGTTAAATGGAAACTGTGAAAATCTGTACAAATACAGTATATGTATAATTTTAATACTAATGTCTATGTTCCTACAATTTTCACAATTTCTAACCTATTTCACACAAGCAGTTAATTTATCTGGTACACTTCCTATACTATATTTATTTTACTCATTTATAGAGCACTCGTTTATTCCGAAGGGCATTAGCATTACACTGTTCCCAATGGGGCTCACAATCTAAGTTCCCTATCAGTATGTCTTTGGATTGGGGGAAGAAATCAGAGTACCTGGAGGAAACCCATGGAAACTCCATGCAGATGATGTCCTTGGTCAGATTCAAACCTAGGACCCCAGCATTGGAGGCACCAGTGCAACAAAGATACTAAGGCCATGGGTAAACTTGCTCTTTACTGACTAAGCATGTTCATCACATGATTTATGTATGCAGAAGCCCCTTCTAATTAGTGGGTCATTGGTAGTCCATTTCATTCATGCCAATGGCTATTAGTTGAACAATATAATAATACAGCTATCCCTATAGACAAAGGGTCATTTAGCGTGAACATTATGAGATGCCACTTTTCCAATAAAAGAGTTTTTCAATGTTCTTCCTTACTAGAACCAGTCTATACAATTGTGCTGTTAGTGTAAAGTAGGAACACTTAGGCATCTTAACTGAAAAAATAGGCTTAAAGATGGGAAAGTTCCTTTCAGGTCTGATTTAGTCAATTTGGCGATCAGAATTAGTTCATTCTGAGTACATTTTTCTGACTCAAAAGTGGCCCAATTGCCTTGAAAAGTTGTATATGATAATGTGGGGTCTCATAAGACTGTATCTAACTTCTTCTAAGTTCTTTAAGTCCAAGACAGCATTATTAATGTCAATGACATCACTAACTATGGGTAAAAGGATGGTAGTCAGTGGTAACAAACAGCCTGCTTAAAAACACCATGCAGATGTTTTTAAAATTAAAGATTGTCCAAAATGATCCCTTTTTTCATGGCAGATGCATTCTTCTGTCTTCTGATGTGTAAAATTGTGGCTACCATTCTGAGCAATTTGTGCAGGACCAATCACAAAAGTTTCAGATTCAATAAGCTTCAAATCTTTTTGGGAAATTTGTAACAAATTTAATTCATGTAGAATCGATACATTCATCTCTAGAAAGGACACATATGATCCCAGAACAGCAACTCTGTGAATGGCAAGGAAAGTATAATTCATTAGTCTTCTACAGCACCCAACTTCTAAACTCTAGACGCCAACATCAGCACAAGCAATTTTCTTCCATGGCCAAGCATGAATGCATGACTCAAAGATAATAAAGCTCAATGCCAAGTGGAAGCTGAAAAAGTGTAAAGCAAACTGGTACTGAACTCTGCTGCAGTGAAAATGTGTTCTCTGTTAAGATAATTAACCATATGGCTGCATGACAGATGGCTTAACATTGATGCCAGGAGAACACTTCCCTACCAAATGCATAGTTCCAACTTTAAAGTTTGGCTGAAGAAGTCTGAGGTTCTTATGTCAATAATACAAAATGTACACCAAAGGCACCAAATGTGTGAGGCCAAATTATAATGTATTTTGTCCTCATATGTTGTCCCTATAAGCCAGTATGTGACATTTTCAACTCATTAATACCTTTTTCCTATGATAAAGCAGCACTTGACCTATGGCTAATAAGCTGTTGTATCATGCCTAGGATTGAGACCCCCACAGTCAGTAAGCCAAGCCTTACAACATTAATTATTAACATCTTTAATTTTATTTTATTTTTTGTGGTCTGGTTATAATATTATTTTTCATTTTATTTATGTTTTGACTCAAGCATGCTTCATGCGAGATGGCTATCATACTTTATTTTTTTGGCCAGAATCTTAAAATGAAATGTGAAGTAGACTCAATGTAATGTAACATGTGTAATGATTTAAAGTAGGATTGGGTGAATGTCAAAAGGCAGTATAAAAGCGGCCCTTGATTTATTTCCACATTATTATAACTTTACATAACTCTAACATCATGTTAACTGATGCACAAGATACATGGATTAGTGTGGCAGAAAAGCTATTTTTATCATACTAAAGATTAAACAAATACTTGAAATCCACCACTTTATTGGCTCCCACGTTTACAAAGTTTTCAGATGAAGTAATATAGGCATCTTGTTCTCTAGACTATGTTCAAAAGTATCATAATCACTTGCACATGCTGTAGTTGTCGCAGTTGGTCACGCTCTTTTTGCTCGTTTAAAAGGGTTGCGTTTGGTTTTCGGAAACCCTCAGGTATACATTAGAACAAGCAAAGACTTCAAGAACATTCATGTACTTATGTGTCATAAGAAAGGGGGACTTGAAGTCACAGGACAATCTTGAAATTGAATTGAAAGGAGTACAGTACAAACTCAGACAGTTTATTTTTTACTGCACCAAAAGAACAGACGGAAATCGAAAAGTGCCTGTCCCATAATATTATTAAATAACTAAGGCCTCATAAATTAAAAGGTTTGGAACTTTCTAATATACTATGTATTTCAAGGTTTGACAAAAACTTATAACCTAGATCGAATCCTTTGGAAAGAAGAACTTTTGGTTTAGGTGGATCTGGTTTAGTTGAATCCCTTATGGTCTTTTTACATGGACCAATGTTACAGACTATTAATGGGAAGGAATCCAAGTTCCCGACAGTTGCCTCATTGTCAGTGAAGATGAAGCTGCAAATTCAAGCAGCAAACATCTCAGCTGTAAGCAATGGCTTCTACCTGTAGAGTATCACCGTTTCCAGGTTGCAGTTCCATTTTTACACAGGATGATCTGCTGCCCAGAAACTATGATTTTGGTGGTGGCTGAAATTAAGGGTCAACCAATAAGCAAGCGCTTGCTAGATCATCAGGGGAGAGTTGGCACCTTTAATGGGCCCAATTATTATGAATAAGCCTGACTACTGCTCTGTGTTAAAGGTTCCTATAGTGTGCAAGCATGGCTACCACTGCTGAATTGCAGAGTGGTCATAACCATGCAAATGAGCAATATATAATGTGATGGAAAAATTTATTAAACCAGTAAAGAAGGCAATATATAAATCACAATACATTAGTAAGTGCTTGATATTAACTTCCTCCAGGGGCTATACAGGAATATCCATAGGAGACTGGTGGGGGTCTGGCATTCAGTACCTGGCTGATCAGCTGTTTGAAGGGGCACCTGTTCTCCTAATTGTTTATTAGGTACAGTACTGTTCTTTTTCTAGTGGCTGTGCCTGGCATTACAGCTCAATCCCATTCACTTGTTCCAGGCTAAGCAGTAGTGTGACATAATAAAAGGCCCCGACACTAAGTATTGTATGAAGCAGTGCCTAACAAACTATGAAGGAGATGCAGCACTCACCAGAGCACCATAGCCCCTTCAAACTGCTAATTGTTATGGGTCCCGAGCGTTGCTCTCCAACTGATCTAAGGATAGGGCATCAATTTTAAAGTCAAAGTAAATGAGAGCATTGTACAACGCCTGATTAAAGGTTATGGCTACATTTGCAATTGCATCAAACTTTTTTTTGAATGTACCAATGTCTCTCATTAAAAATTGAAGAAGTTTCGCAAATGATTGATAAAAATTTTTTACTATTTATGGTCCAGAGCTCCCTTGCAGACTAATATATTTCTATTGTAACAGATGAAAAGCAACTTTTGTGTAGTCTGATCCTGCGATCATATTCTCATCTCTCCCCTGCTTCTTTCTTCCATATATTTGTAAAAATGACCACCACATCAACACAGAAGGTTGCCAATATCTGCCTGCAAAGACAAATCCAAAAATCCATCATGTACTACCAAATGCACAGGAGATTTATGGAATTCTGAAGTCTGAGTGACATTCAACATATGTACAAGGAAAAGTATTACCGTTCTATTTTTTTTATTTTAGGTTTATGAATGTTTTTACATTTAGCCATGTGTAGTAGATTTCTATGGAACAGAATAGGACAAACAAAGATTTTAAAAATATGAAACTCATAAATCCTGCCAGTACTGGGACCTTACCAATGGGAATGGATGCCTTCACAAATTAATGGAGCTCTGTTCATTTTACAAAGTAAACCATTACCAAAGCAGTACAGACGCTGGAGTGAACCAGGCTCTTTGATTTACGATTCTAGTTTTTGAAAAAGTCTTTCAAAACTGTTTTAAGAATGTTTAGCTTCAGCGGCTGTAATAATGTTCTATGCGCATCCAGTGTAAGTAACAGAGATATTAAAATGTTTGCCAAGACCCAGCGGTACAAAGAATTTTGTCTTTGGAAGTGTGCAATTTATGTGGTTTTTATAACCACAAGAGGTTTTTTTCCCCCCTTGTCCTTGGGGAGATGGGCTGAGTTTGTAGACGTTACTAAGACAGAGCTTTATAGAACACACAGGATTGTTTGTTCACAGAGATAGAAGTACAAATTAATCACTGGAATATGACAAGTGGAACATGACATTTGCTAGCATAGTGTGTATTATAAAAAGGAAAGCCTTGTTTAGTTTTACAAATTCGAACTAATGATGCCTCTGCAACACTTCTACAGTTACTGAAATAGGTTTCCAAAAACAAAAATGTAAAATGCTTACATGTATATAACACTGGACAACGAAGAAATATGGGATGTATCCTCCTCCTTCTTCTTTAATATTATTATTATTAATAATAATAATAATAATAATAATATCACACTAACTAGCCTGCTAACTTAAAGATTACAAACTTTACAGTGTCTTATACCGTATATGGTATATTGTAAAAAATAAAAATCAGACTTCATATAGTGCATGACAATCTCTTTCTAACAAAACTATAACCAGCCCTGTACCTCACATGCATCCAGAGATCTCCACATTCATTGTTCCAATTGAACTGCCAACTTAGGTGGGGGGTGTACTCTCTGCTGCAGCTCAGAGGGGGCCTTGTCCTTTGCGCTGCAGCTCACTCCCTATCACAGTTGAAGGATGGAACTGAAAATGTGATATGCTATAGAGACATATCAAAAGTTTTGATTGGTGGAATCTGAGAGCTGAGACCTCCACCGATCATTAGAATGAGGAGAAGGAAGCACTTGCATTTTGTGCTCTCATCTTGCTGTAGGAGAGAGAAGCAAGATGGACTCAATAGAACATTTCTGGACCTGCCTTCACTCCATCCCCTGCAGTGAGAGTGCAATATGCAAGTTCTTCTCTCTCCTCATTCTACTGATTGGTGGTGGTCTCAATACGAACACCTAAACACCAAACATATATCCCCACCTATAGTCAACCCATATACACCATAGAATAGAACATCAATAGAAGTATATGTGGTTCAACAGTAAATAACATGCTAATCACACATCCATCATGATTAAAAAATCCCATTTTTATTAAACATGTATTACAGACATGATTGGCATACACGATTGTGTATGCCAATCATGTCTGTAATACATGTTTAATAAAAATTGTTCGCAGTATGAAGACCCCCACTTTGGTTTGATTCTATGATGCCATGACTAAACTTGACGAAACACGTTGGCTTAGTTTGCTATTGTACAAGAGGTTTTAATTGTAAGTTAATAAAGAGGTATGTTTCATGGAAGTGCTGGAGAAGTGGATGTGTGCTACTGCACGCTATGACTCTATGACACATCAAAAGTTTTAAGGTTTTAAGTAGTGTTGAGCTGCAATGCTGAATTTCCTCATGCTTTGTGGTTGGTAGCGAATCGATTTTCCCTAAAATAGCGTAAAAAAAATCATACTTTCCTCATCCATTTTTTGCGACGGGCCGGCCGCCACCATCTTAATCGAAGATCTGAAACAATATCCGGTGTGGTTAAGTATTGCTATCACCACAGGCTGTGCAGGATTTTGCAACAGATCTTCAATCAAGATGGCAGCAGCCGGCCAGTCTTGAGCAAATGGATGAGGTAAGTATGATGTAATTTATTATTTTTTTAATTTTACACTGCAATATTGCTGTCAGATGCTGCAATCAGCTATAAATGCCGCATCTAAGGGGTACAATGTAAAACTCGGCAAAGCAGACGTATCGAATTCTTGAATACTTCACTCAACACTAGTAAAGGTTTGCTTTAAGGTTTGCCCTTTCTCTAATTTATCCTGAAAAGCTCTCGGGTTTTTCAACGGGAGTTCCCCCATCACCCTCTTCTTGTATCCATATATGGATATCAGATCTTCAGAACTAGAATAAAAGAAAGCTTCCAAGAAACTGAAGTTGCTTTTTGACTTAGACAATCCTTTTTCCTTACATTAATTGTCCTTCAATTTAATCTAAAAGTTCATATTTTACCCTATAACCAAGTCACTGACTTCAGTTCATTTTACCTAGCATTTCATTTAAGTCAACTGTTCATCCTCCAACCATTATCCCCTGGGGAAATCTAATGTTGCACAGAAAAATATATTGTAACAGTCAAATAAAACAACAAGCAAATCATTTCTGAAGTAATTCCAGTGAAAAGTATCCTTTCTCTGGATATGTCGGCTTAATTCAGGCTCTATTCTGATGTAGTCTTTACATAGTGGGTGTACTTTTCTCCTCAGAAGAATGTTACTCATAAGTTTTACTACCATAGATTTTAACTTAAAAAATAGAATTATATTATATGACATTCTGTAACGAAGATTACAATATTTAATTGTAATAATCAGACTACTACATGGATTGTGCAATATGCCCTAAAATGTATCTGTACTTTCAAAGGAAAAAAAAGATGTGTGTTCAGAATGTCTAAATAATGCTGCTTTTCAGTAATATTTGAAAATTAGCTAATTGTTTATATCATTTCTTAAAATAATATAAATGCATAACCTGAAAGTGGAGACCCAAAGATTATGCCTACTTTCTCCAGGCCACCACATGCTTATCTACACAAGGTTTAGTTCCAGGAGCCACCATTTAAAAAGCTTATTTAACCGCTTCAGCCCCCCTAGCTTAAACACCCTTAATGACCAGGCCACTTTTTACAATTCCGCACTACGCTACTCTCACCGTTTATTGCTCCGTCATACAAATTACCACCCAAATGAATTTTACCCCCTTTTCTTCTCACTAATACAGCTTTCATTTGGTGGTATTTTGTCGCTACTGAAATTTTTACTTTTTTTGGAATTTTACTTTTTTTGACCAAATTTTTGCAAAAAAACGACATTTTTCACTTTCTGTTGTAAAATTTTTCAAATAACGCTACATTTCAATTAAAAATTTTCTCAAAATTTATTGTTCTACATGTCTTTGATAAAAAAAAAATGCAATAAGTGTATATTTATTGGTTTGGGTAATAGTTATAGGGTTTACAAACTATGGTGCAAAAAAGTGAGTTTCCGCGCTTTGACTTTCTGAGCACCTGTCCTGTTTCCTGACGTACTACAATGCCCAGAAAGTAGAAACACCCCATAAGTGACCCCATTTCGGAAAGTAGACACCCTAAGGTATTCACTGAGGTGCATAGTGAGTTCATGGAATTTTTTATTTTTTGTCAAAAGTTAGCGGAAATTGAAATTTTTTTTTCAAAAAATTTCATTTTCTGCTAACTTGTGTCAAAAAATAAAAACTTCCATGAACTCACTATGCCCCTCAGCGAATACCTTGGGGTGTCTACTTTCTAAAATGGGGTCACTTGTGAGGATTTTCCATTGCCCTGGCATTTGAGGGTCACCGCAATCATTACACTAATGGCCAGAATTTGGAGTTTTTGCGATTCTCCTTATATTGACCATACGGGTAATGAGAATTTTTTTTTCCGTTCAGCCGCTGGGCTGAAAGAAAAAAATGAACGTCACAGATTTTTTTATTCACATTGATCAATGTGGATGAAAAAATCTCTAAAAATGTGCAAAAAAAAAGAAAAAAAGAGGGAAAAGCTGTAAAGCTGCGATCGCTAAGGTACCCTAAGGCCTCATTCAAGCGTCCGCAATTCTGTTCCGCAAAATTTTGCGGAACAGAATTGTGGATACATTCAATTCTATGGGGACAGACTTTGTCCCGCTCGGATCCGTAATTGCGGATCCGTAATTGGAGATCCGCAAAAGTATAGAACATGTCCTATTCTTGTCCGCAATTGTGGACAAGAAAAGGCATTTTCTATATAGTTCTGGCAATGTGCGGATCCGCAAAATGCGGAAAGCACATTGCTGGTGTCCGTGTTTTGCGGATCCGCGGATCTGTGGATCCGCAAAACACATGTGGACATCTGAATGAGCCTTATAGGGGGTGATCAGTGACTGGGGGGGGGTGACAGGGGGTGCTCAGGGGGGGTGACATGGGAGATCAGGGGTTAATCAGTGACACGGGGGGGCGGTGGGGGGAGGGGTTGTGTGGTGATTGGTGCACACTTAGATATTTTTCCTCTGGTGGTCCCAAGCAAAGGGACCACCAGAGGAGCGGCCAGCAAGCAGATCAGACGCTGTTCACAGAACAGCATCTGATCTGCTATTTTTTTCTGCGATATACAGTCTGCCAGCGCGCGATCGGCGCTGGCAGGCTGTAGTATAACTACATAGTATAACTACCGACGGCGCGCATTGCGCATGTGTGGGCGCATCATCGCGTCATCTCGCGTCTCGCGAGATGACGCGTAGAGGCGTCCGATTAGAGCTACAGGGCCGCCGCCAGGACGCATCCCTGCGTCTGGCAGTCCTGTAGTGGTTAACTGAATGGTTCAGGCCCCAGAAGGTATCTACTTTATTTAAGACTGTTTGGTGCTTCACCTGACTCTGTGCAGAATATGATGTTACAAACTGGATGACATGGGCACAGAAAAGCTCTGAGATATCCCCACATGGGTACTGCAGTTACAGTACATGATATTTTGGGGTATATGGCATTGACTTTAACCTGGCAAAATTAAACTAACCTAACGTTATGGTCTTCACATTTTTAAGAATTTTAATAGGTACTATGTAAAGTATAAAACAATAATATTATATTTATTATAATATGCATAATATAAACTTATATGACAACTCAAAATATTGGCTTTTGCAGTGCATGCATACAATTCATAGCAACACTTAATAGCTTAGGAAAAATCAACGTTATTTTCTAAGCGACTTTGAAATTACTGTTGTGTTTAACACAGAGATGTTCAAGTCCATTCAATTGCTTCCCTAACCTTGATGCATATTTGAATGTTTCACGCTATTAGTCAGGCCTGGCATAGATCTTACATGCACAAATACAAGGAGGTTAAATACTGAAGCTTACTGCCAATCGTGTTTGAATGGTAATTTTTCCGCAATTGAGGCTTGGCTGCAGCAGATGTTGGTGGAGAGGCGGTGACATAACAGTTAGCAAGCAAAATATAGTGTAAGCCAAATGCATTAGTCTGTGGATTTAATATAGATATTAAACATTTGCTGTTATGCAGTGGTGTACATAGACATCGAAGGGTGCTAAAGCACATATTAGAAACGGGCCCTTTTCAGGTTCTGCTTGACACTAAAGCACTACCACCCACCACTGAGGAATTTCTGGTGTTCTATCCAATTTTCAGGACTTGAGTACAGTACTTGCTGTTCTTGAAAAGATCACATCCCGATGCCTCTTCTCAACCCCTCACCCCAGTGAAGCTTAGGCAGGGTACTGGCTCTTCTTTAAGAGACCAGACCTAAGTGGAAACTTACTGGAAGTTTTCCAAGGTATCTAGAGTTATTGGCAATACTCTATGAGAAAACAATAGTCAAAGAGGTATCTTCCAAATTGTGGAAGTGGTTCCCAATGGGTCACAGTCTGACTTTTTAAAAATCCTTAGGACATGACAAGTGAAAACAGACAGACCAAATATCTATACATTGCACCCCCCCTCCCAAACACACACACACTGAAATAAAGACACCCTGAAATCCATCCCCTTTACTAGGGGCACCATAATGTTTTGTCTCATTTTAATGTGTAAGCTATAAAGAGACAAGCTAGCCAACAAGGTTATAACAGTGTTGAGCAAATTGAAGTATCCTAAGTGGACTTTGATCCAAATTTCAGGAAAAATCTGCTTCACCGCGAAGCCGAATTTCCTCGTGCTTCGTGGTAAAAATTATTTTTATCTAAAATGGTGGCTTAAAATAAAAAAAAACTTGCTCACAGAGAGTTTGTCCGAACCTGTCTTGATTGAAGAAAACCCGCCAAAGGACCTGCAGCGAACATGGTGATGTCATCATGCTCGCTGCAGGTCCTTTGGCGGGTTTTCTTCAAACAAGACGAGAGCGACGAACTTTCTACGAGTAAGTAGATAAGTTAACTAAAAAAAAATTAACCCCTGATTAACCCCTGAACAGCTTAAGGTTAGTCACAGATGCCGTGCGAATGCCGTTCCTTGTCACTGCACCCGCTCCATACAATGGAAAGCAATTTGAGATTAAATAATTTGTAAGACATCAAATTTCTTGATGAAGTTCAGTGAAGGAGCCAAATAGAATTAGCTAATCTCTAGTTAAAAGTTATATATATCTACAGCCCAGAATATTAAGATCGAAAAATGTGAAATGGCTCCTGTGTTCCAAAAACAAACAAACAGACCCATCTATTCATTATTAAGGAAAATGGCCAATAGTCCCCTGTACCGTGTACCATAGTAATAAAGAACCTTCTCTGACCATCTTGGGCAGTAAATCATTATTTTCATAATAGTCATCTGTGTAGTCAATAGTTTTTTAATGTCTAGAATAATTAACTTTCTAGGTTTTAAACTATATTGGTCTTTAGCCTATGAATTTATGACCTATTGTTGAAATCATGTTTTTATGTTTAACACATTTGAAAAAAAAATTGATGATGGTATTTTTTATTTTCCATGTCAATATCTATATTTAAACAAAAAACTTTAAATCCTGCAGTTTTTACACTGGTGACTAAGCGTAATAAAAGGCGCTACTTCCTGCTCTGTACAGATTACTTTACTGTAGTTACCTGCTTATCTGTCATTTTAATCCTGACCATAATGATATCACATGTGTGTATAGATAAGACTGGATCCACTATTCACAATAGATGATTGTCAAATCCTAGCTATTCTTTCCTCTGTGATCTGTGACCTCTGCACAGATCACAGAGCATGTCTAGAAAACTCACCCATAGAAGTCAATGAGGTCTCCCCCTGACCATTGCATCTATGGCTCATGTGGCTGATGTAAAGCAATTTTCTTAATGCTTTCTAAACGCTGTTAAGAACAGATCAGGCAAGATGCCCTCCCCCATAATCATGCTCAGGAAAAATAATAAAAATATCTGCAATCAGAAAATAAAAGCAGATTAGACCCCTGTTAAGTCTGTCAATGATGATCTATTACAATAGATTTTGCTACGGAAAATCTGGTGCCACCTACTATAAGTGCAAACAATAGGCTTTAAAGGGGTTTTCCTATAAACATATTAAATACTAAACACAAGCTGGATGATAAATGTAGGATCACTGGTGGTTTGACTGCTTTGACACTCACTGGTCATGAGAACAGGTATCCTGGAGTTCCCTATGTGAATGGAAAAGTATGATGCATGTGTAGCCACCGTTCTGTTTACCATCTATGGGTAGTACAATGACAGTGATTGGGGCAGTGGTCACACATGTACACTACTGCTCCAGTAGAGAGCAATAATCATATCTATTGATTTTATTGAGACTGTATAATTCTTCATCTCTTCTGTGGTGACACTAACTGGAAACTGAACACTTACTTCCAGGTTACCCAAAAGATGCAGCTAATCATTTAGGGCCCCAGCAGGACATTTTGTGATCAGTTTATTTTCAAGGGACCCTTCTAACAAGTAAGGGACTGTCCACAGTGGAGGACAGCTTTAAACACACATATAGAACTAGTCTACCTCTTTGTTGAATACATAATAGTGATGTGGAAGCGCGGAAGTGTGGCTACATTACCTGTCATGCCAGATAGGCATCTGTACAGGAGTCAGGTTGTTTACTTCTATGGTAGGAATGGAATATGCCTAAACTAACATTATTTATTTTTAGTACTAATATATTGTGTAGCTCTGTTCATATCAGTCCTTGTCTACCATTAGCTCACAGTCAAATTCCTTATATTACAAGTCTTAGGGTCACTTCTACTTGACTATATACATTGTGGTGGTAAGCTCTTATCTGTAAACCAACATAAAAGCGTCAGGTTACATTATGATCTGCCGGTGTCCAGTGGAGTTGCATATCGCTGTGACTTTGGACAGCTGCGGTCACAGTAAGTCCCCTAGAGATCTATTGGAATGTTAAGTGAAGACGCTCGTGGGCACTCTCTAATGCTGGCTATAAAATTAACTGAGAGCCTGCAGTGTGTGAAATAAGCCCTTCCTGTCCTTACTGTGGCAGGAAGGGGTCAATATACACTTTCTTCATGAAAAAAATAAAAGTAAAATGTGTAAAAATATAAAAATGATAGTAAAAATATTTAAAAGTAAAATAAAGAAAATAAAAAAGTTATAGCTGTAGTTATTAGTCTAATCAATAGTATAGCAGACTACATGCACACATTTTTTTTCTTTCACAAAAAAAACATTTATTAATTTTAATAGTATAGCAGACTGTGTGTGTAAAATATACAAATGTATACTCAATGTTTGTCTTTCATAAAACAATGCACAAATATAGGTATTCACTTTAACTATATTTAATGTAGCATGGATTTTTGTGCATAACATATACAAACACACAAATTTTTCTTCATTTATAAATGTAAAAAAAAAGCCAAAAGCTTAAAATGCCGAAATTTCCCCAAGATGAATAACTCAGGGAGTCAACAGAAAAAAAGTCACTTTGAAGGAAGTTCTAATGTTTTGGTGCTGTACAACATTTGTACTGGCAGTACGGAGCAAGAGAAAAATAGGCCTCCAAAATGCACTCCAGTCATTTGAAGTTATGTGATGGGCTCAGCCAGTAGATAAATTACACAAATAGCATCCAATTTCACAGTACAAACTAGGGATGTCCCGATACCATTTTTTTAAGACCGAGTACGAGTACCGATACTTTTATTTAAGTACTCGCCGATACCAATTACCGATACCTCGTATAAACAGCCCCGCAGTTACTGATAGCAATGAAAAAAATTAAAGCTGGAATTTGGTTGCTATGAATAACTGCTTTTCTTTTCCTTTGTACAAGTGTTAATAAATTAATAAATGGTAATATAATAGCGTTTTCAAACCAATGTGCCTCCAGGGGGATCTGTTTTTGGGGGATGACACACTGTTATGGGGGATCTGTGGATGACGCACTGTTATGGGGGGATCTGTGGATGGCACCGTTATGGGGGACCTGTGGACGGCACCGTTATGGGGGGACCTGTGGACGTCACCGTTATGGGGGACCTGTGGACGCCACCGTTATGGTGGGGACCTGTGGACGCCACCGTTATGGGGGACCTGCAGACGCCACCGTTATGGGGGGACCTGTGGACTTCACCGTTATGGGGGACCTGTGGACGTCACCGTTATGGGGGAGGGGGGACCTGTGGACATCACTGTTATGGGGGAGCCTGTGGACATTACTGTTATGGGGGAACCTGTGGACATCACTGTTATGGGGGGACCTGTGGACATCACTGTTATGGGGGGACCTGTGGACATCACTGTTATGGGGGGACCTGTGGACATCACTGTTATGGGGGGATCTGTGGATGAGGCTGTAATGGGGGATCTGTGGATGAGGCTGTAATGGGGGGATCTGTGGATGACACTGTTAGGTTATGTGGATGACACATATATAGCATCTTATGCTATATACATGTCATCCACAGATCCCCCATTAGTGTCGGGGCTGGTGCAGCTTGACTCATACACCGGCCCCGCAGCTGCTATATTCTGTTTCATTAACCCTAACTTACTGTGCCCGTGATTACTAACTATTATGCGCAGTCCCTCCATGCTCCTGCCCGCGCGCCTTCTGTAATCATAAAGTGGGCGGAGCGGGCAGGCGGGACATGAGGCGCATGGAGGAACTGAGAGCTCAAGCTGCCCGATTCCTCCATGCGCCTCATGTCCTGCCTGCCCGCTCCGCCCACTTTATGATTACAGAAGGCGCGAGGCAGGAGCATGGAGGGACTGCGACTAATAGTTAGTAATCACGGGCACAGTAAGTTAGGGTTAATGAAACAAAATATAGCCGCTGCCGAACCGGAACTTCCGGTATCGGCAGTGGTATCGGCGGCATTTTTACGAGTACAAGTACTCGTGAAAATACCGCTATCGGTCCCGATACCGATACTAGTATCGGTATCGGGACATCCCTAGTACAAACATACCATATATCACCATATACCATATATATATATATATATATATATATATATATTAATTGTTTTCGGAATTATCACAGTTTTTGCTGAAATATTAATTTTTAAATATTATGTCTGTCATCTAATGGCACAAAATAAACGTCTAAAGTGTCCAATGAAAAATAATATCAAATACATTTAGGTTGGCTCACAAATTAGTTACTTGCAGTTAGATAGACCTATTGCTAAAACTGAAAAATCGGTATGGCAAAGAAGGAGGTAATCACTCCTGTAATGAAGCAGCTAATATGAAGACTATATCGTTGATCAGCAGCATCTTTTTGGGGGTCTTGGAAGGAAACCCACACAAAATACAGGAAAAAAATACAAACTTTAAGGAACAAACTTTATGGAACTAGAACTAAATTCGATTTGCCGGTCTGTCAAATTTTTCAGGAAAAATTTGATTCCATCTGAATATATTCACGGTGAATTACATTAAAAAACGTCTATTTCCTGGCTGCTGAGAGCCTTTATAGTGGTATACTGTGCCTTGCAGTAACACGCATAGGGAGTCTGCTTTGGTAGTGAAATAATACTGTGAGTCAGTATGACATGCAGATAACAGACGTGGCTCTTAGAATCACTGCATACTTCCTTTATTTGGGCGGTCACAGGGCCAAAACTGATCAAATAACTCAAGTATCAACTCAGCCTTAGAGGTAGATGTTAGAGTCAAGAAGAAGCACACTTCTTTTACACCCTCGTCAGCTGATTCCACTTAGATTTGTACAGATCCTGTTCTTTTAAACGCTTATACAAGTAGAGCTCCCCCGGCAGAGTGGAGAGTGTGTCAGCAGTAAGTTTGTGTTGCTATCACTGATTAATTTTCCCCATTCTATAATCCATCAGAACAATTACCCAGAGAAAATGGATCCTGTCTGTGGAGCATATGCCTTCACTCGGTCAGCATTTGCTCAATAATCCATCAGTATTGCCAAAGTAAAAAAAAAAAAAACTGGAGTGGATTTAAAACAGAGATGACACGTGAATGGAATATTTGCATGTCTTCTGTGTTTTCTACCCACTCCTGCTTATAGTTATCACATCATAAGCCAATTCTGAAGGGACCATACAGGACTTAAAGCTGCTACACAGACAGTATCCATTGTGCGTCTCATTTTTCCTTCCTTCTGACAGATCAGAAGAAGTGACAAATAAACGATGATGTCAGCCAGGCCGAAAGGCAAAATAATGGCCCAGTCATGAAGTGGGGAGGGTGGGAACAGCATGAGAAGTCTACAGAGTGGACCTATGACATAGTGATGAGGTGAAATCAGTATGAGGAGGCCACTGAGTGTCACAATGACATAGTCTATATGTGGCAGCAGCATAAGGAGACCACAGAGTGGCACAATGACAGAGTCTGGAGGTGGCAGCAGCATGAGGAAACCACAGAGCAGCACAATGACAGAGTCTAGAGGTGGCAGCAGCATGAAGAGACCACAGAGCGGCACAATGACAGAGTCTGGAGGTAGCAGCAGCATGAGAAGACCACAGAGTGGCACAATGACAGAGTCTAGAGGTGGCGGAAGCATGAGTAGGCCACAGAGCGGCACAATAACAGAGTGTGGAAGTGGCAGCAGCATGAGGAGACCACAGAGTGGCACACTGACAAAGTCTGGAGGTGGCGGAAGTATGAGTAGGCCACAGAGTGGCACAATGACAGAGTGTGGAGGTGGCAGCAGCATTAGTAGGCCAGAGAGTGGCACAATGACCGAGTCTGGAGGTGGCAGCAGCATAAGCAGATCACAGAGTGGCACAATGACAATGACAGAGTCTGGAGATGGCAGCATCAGTAGACTACAGAGCGGCACAATGACAGAGTCTGGAGGTGGCGGCAGTATAAGGATGCAACCGAGTGGCACAATGATCGAGTCTGCAGAAAGAGGCAGCATGAGAAGACAACAGAGCAACACAATGATAGAGTATGGAGGTGGTGGCAGCATGAGTACGCCACAGAGCAGCACAATGACAGAGTATGGAGGTGGCAGCAGCATGAGGAGACCACAGAGTGGCAAGGTGACATAGTGTGGAGAGGGCAGTATCAGCAGCAGCATCAGGAGGATAGCACGGAGTGGCAAGGGGACATAGTTTGAAGGTGGTGGTAGCATCAGGAGGCCACAGAGTGGCAAGGTGACATAGTGTGGATATGGCAGCAGCATGAGGTGACCACAGAGTGGCTGGGTGACATAATGTGGAGATGGCAGTAGCATCAGCAGCATCAGCAGGATACCACAGAGTGGCAAGGGGACATAGTTTGGACATGGCAGCAGCAGCTGCATCAGGAGACCACAAAGTGACCCAGTAACAGGGGTGGTGAGTGGCAATACCAGTACATGCTGACGAAGGTAGGTGAAATAAGGAGCACTTGGCATCAGATGTGTGGCATCAGGCAGGTTGCAGCATCAAAGTAGTAGCTGAGGCAGGTAGTCAGAAGAAAGCGTTCTCTTGTATCAAAGTGTTGGTGTGGCACCATGGATGATCTAGACTGATGCATCAGGAATTTGTGGTTGGAAATCCTGGCTGATCCACGCCTGATTCATCTTGACAAAGGTCAGTCTCTCCACATTTTGGGTGGACAGGCGAGTTCTTCTTGGGGTAACTATGGCCCCCGCCGCACTAAACACCCGCCCTGATGCAATACTACTGGCCGGGCAGGACAGCTTTTCCAGGGCAAACTCTGCTACTTGTGTATAAAAATATATTAGTGGTACTGGAATTAATGAGAGTGTCACATACAGAAAGATAGTTATAGCTAGCTACCTGTCCTGATGAATGGCTGTTTGATGCTACTATGGTGAAAATGGATTCTTCAGATCATCAGTGGTACAGGGCAGATCGCAGTGCTTCTCGCTTGACCTCAAAAAAGCGTGCGCTGCTCCGGCCGGTAGCTGCCGTGCGCGTGAAGGAACATGTTGGTAAGGGATTCACACTCGACACCCCGGAATCCCTTACCAACACGCTCCTTCACGCGCATGCCAGCTACCGGCCAGAGCGGCGTGTGCTTTTTTGGAGTCGAGCGAGAAGCACTGCGATCTGCCCTGTACCACCGATGATCTGAAGAATCCATTTTCACCATAGTAGCATCGAACAGCCATCCATCAGGACAGGTAGCTATAACTATCTTTCTGTATGTGACACTCTCCTTAATTCCAGCTCTGGTACCACTAATATATTTTTATACACATATGCATGTTTATTTGGATCGGGGCATCCGTCATCCTCTGGGTATCTAGCAGCGGCTCTGTGCACTAGTTGTATACAGAGACAGGAAAGTGACCCATTGAGAGCGCAGAAACAACTACTACATTTATTAAACTCTGCTACTTGTGGCCACAAATCCAGTTTGGCTACCCAGTAGTCCAGCGGATCTTTAATGTGGGGTGGCAGAGTGCAGTCTAAGTATTCCACCACCTGCTTGTTCAGGTCCTGCTCCAGGTCTACCTGCTGCTGGTGAGTAGTTTCTTCACTATGCGGGTGAAAAAAGCTAGTCATCAGCGACAGTAGACTCAGGCTGCTGCTGATGGAGCTGGTACTGCTCCTGCTACCCCACCCTTCCCTAGCAACTATGGCAGTGGAATGCGAGCACAGAGGGCCCCCCCGGTCAGATCTGTCGAGAGGATGGACGATGGCGCAGATAGGCAGCGGCCAAATAACTACATGGGATGTCTCTGTAGTAGCTCAGTTTGTTCTCCCTCTCGGTGGGTGTAAAAAAAGGCCCCCATTCTGGACTGGTAACGAGGGTCCAACAAGGTGAAGAGCCAGAAGTCATCCCTCTGCCAAATGGTGACAATTCAGCTGTCACTACGCAAGCAAGTGAGCATGTATTGTGCCTTTTGTGCAAGTGACTCTGAGGGACTCCCTGTCTCCATCTCGACTGCATACTGCCATGGTGTGTCCGGGTCCTCTGTCTCATCTTCCTCATCGCCCTGTAGCTCCTCTGGCTGCTCCTGCTCCTCCTGTCCTGTCAGCTGAGAATAAAAACCACCCATTGCTGGCTGCACATTGCCTGTCCTCTAATGTCTCCCTCCTCCTCTTCCAGTTAAGCCCCCACAGGGCTCATGTGGCCATGAGATCGAGGCGCCACGTCTCCTGTCCCCTGACCAGCAATTGTTACCACCATCTGTTCCAGGACATGAAGCAGTGGAATGACGTGGTTCATACCGTAGTCCTGGCGAACTGACAAATAACGTGGTGACCTCAAGGGGCCTGAGCAAATGGCAGGTGTCACGCATGATCTGCCACTGGCTGACATCAAAGTTACACAGGGGAGTACTCCTATCCGCTTGCATCATCAAGAAATTGTTGATTACCTTTCTCTGTTCATATAGTCGGTCCAACATATGGAGGATGGAATTCCAACGGATGGAAACGTCGCATATCAGCCTATATTGGGGGATGCCGTTCTGCTGATGCTACTCAAGTAGGGTGTGCTTTGGGGTGTACGAGTGGCAAAAGAGGATGCAAAGTTTTCTGCCCATTTTTAGGATGTCTTGCAGATGGGTGGAAGACTTCATAAACCGCTTGATTGAACACGTGTGCCATGCAGGGTGCATGGGTCAGCCCTCGGTGACGCAACGTCAACACCATGTTCTTCCCATTGTCGGTCAGCATGTTTCCGATTTTAAATTGTCGTGGAGAAAGCCAGGATTCAATTTCTTGATGCATCATATGGAGCAGTTCATCCCATGTGTGACTCCGTTCGCCAAGGTAAACCTGGTGTAGAACAGCGTGACACCGCACATGTGGTGTTCTGGAGGGGCACTGTGTTTTGTCCCTGCAGTGGAGGACAGGTGGAGGATGAGAAGGCAGAGGTGGACATTGTCGCAGGACCAACGGCGTGACAACGTGGAGGCGGAAGCGGTGTGGCCTGTCCAAGTTGCTGGTGTGGCTGTGCAGGAACTGCAGTCGTGACCAAAAGTTTTGAGAATTACATAAATATTGGAACTTGGAAAAGTTGCTGCTTAAGTTTTTATAATAGCAATTTGCATATACTCCAGAATGTTATGAAGAGTGATCAGATGAATTGCATAGTCCTTCTTTGCCATGAAAATTAACTTAATCCCCAAAAAACCTTTGCACTGCATTTCATTGCTGTCATTAAAGGACCTGCTGAGATCATTTCAGTAATCGCCTTGTTAACTCAGGTGAGAATGTTGACGAGCACAAGGCTGGAGATCATTATGTCAGGCTGATTGAGTTAAAATGGCAGACTTGACATGTTAAAAGGAGGGTGATGCTTGAAATCATTGTTCTTCCATTGTTAACCATGGTTACCTGCAAAGAAACGCGTGCAGCCATCATTGCGTTGCATAAAAATGGCTTCACAGGCAAGGACATTGTGGCTACTAAGATTGCACCTCAATCAACAATTTATAGGATCATCAAGAACTTCAAGGTTCAATTCTTCTTAAGAAGGCTTCAGGGCGTCCAAGAAAGTCCAGCAAGCACCAGGATCGTCTTGTAAAGAGGATTCAGCTGCGGGATCGGAGTGCCACCAGTGCAGAGCTTGCTCAGGAATGGCAGCAGGCAGGTCTGAGCACATCTGCATGCACAGTGAGGTGAAGACTTTTGGAAGATGGCCTGGTGTCAAGAAGGGCAGCAAAGAAGCCACTTCTCTCCAAAAAAAAACATCAGGGACAGATTGATCTTCTGCAGAAAGTATGGTGAATGGACTGCTGAGGACTGGGGCAAAGTCGTATTCTCCGAAGAAGCCTCTTTCCGATTGTTTGGGGCATCTGGAAAAAGGCTTGTCTTGAGAAGAAAAGGTGAGCGCTACCATCAGTCCTGTGTCATGCCAACAGTAAAGGATCCTGATACCATTCATGTGTGGGGTTGCTCAAAAACACAGCCATGAATAAAGAATGGTACCAAAGCACCCTTCAACAGCAACTTCTTCCAACAATCCAACAACAGTTTGGTGAAGAACACTGCATTTTCCAACACGATGGAACACCGTGCCATAAGGCAAAAGTGATAACTTAGTGGCTCGGGGACCAAAACGTTGACATTTTGGGTCCATAGCCTGGAAACTCCCCAGATGTTAATCCAATTGAGAACTTGTGGTCAATCCTCAAGAGGTGGGTGGACAAACAAAAACCCACTAATTCTGACAAACTCCAAGAAGTGCATATGAAAGAATGGGTTGCTATCAGTCAGGAATTGGCCCAGAAGTTGATAGAGAGCATGCCCAGTCGAATTGCAGAGGTCCTGAAAAAGATGGGCCAACACTGCAAATACTGACTCTTTGCATAAATGTCATGTAATTGTCGATAAAAGCCTTTGAAACATATGAAGTGCGTGTAATTATATTTCACTACATCACAGAAACAACTGAAACAAAGATCTAAAAGCAGTTTAGCAGCTCAAGGAATGGCCCACCTTCTGTTCTACATGTGTGTGCAGGGCTAGAACTGCCTTTTTCGCAAAGAAAAGATGGCTTGGGACTCTCCATCTCAGCTTTGCACAAGCCATCAGTTTCCTGAAAGGTGTAGAGTCCACAACTTGAAAAGGGAGGGACTGAGCACCAGCAACTTGGACAGGAGCACGTTAATCTTCTGCATCGTTGGATGCGTGAACGCATACTGTTGTCTCTTGGCCATCTCTTTGGTGATTAATTGCTGACAGAATGACTTATGAGTAGAGATGAGCGAACTTTAAAAAAAAGTTCGGCGTTCGGGTTGTGGTAATCGCCACATCCCGTTATGGATTCCACTACCGCGGACTATCCCAGCATATGGAATCCATAAGGGGCGGCTTCCATGAACCCGAACTGTTGAACAGCCGAAGGACCTGGGGTGACATCACCACCATGTGATCAGTGCAGGGGGCGTGGCTCAGCACTGGATTTGATCCCATGCTGAGCCACGCCCCCTGCACTGATCACATGACGGTGACGTCACCCCAGGTCCTTCGGCTGTTCAACAGTTCGGGTTCATGGAAGCCGCCCCTTATGGATTCCATATGCTGGGATAGTCCGCGGTAGTGGAATCCATAACGGGATGCGGCGGTTACCACAACCTGAACGCTAAACGCCGAACTTTTTTTTAAAGTTCGCTCATATCTACTTATGAGGAGTAGGAGCAGGAGCATCTAGACCAGCAGAAGATCGGATTGACAGATAGCTCCCTTCGGCTGAGGTGGTGGAGCCTTCACTGGCTGAAACTGGTGCGTGCCACTGGGTGATGTAGCGGTAGCTGTGGCAGGCTGGACCACCACATCGGAGTCACGGTTCTCCCAGGCCACTTGATGGTGACGCTGCATATATTGATGCAGGGCCGTGGTGCCAACATTGGCACCCTGGCCAGTGGCGTTGCGAGGGGGGTGCGGGGGGTGCGGGCCGCACTGGGTGACACCAGTCTGATGGGGTGACACCCGGACCCCCCGACCCAACACCAGTAGCATCCCCGGGCCCCTCACCCCCGACGCTGCACTGACGGTAGATGCTTTTTCCTAGCCAGCTAAAGGACCTTCCGATGATGTCATGCTCATGTGACCAGACTCCAGTAGGCGGAGCCAGTCTGCAAGAATCACAGTTGATTTCCCGGGCTTATGAGTGGTTTGCTGGTGAGGACAAGGGCAGAAGCCTTTTAGTAGCAGGTGAGGTTTTCTCTTGGTGGGTGTATGGCTAAGTAATACTCTGCAGGGGGCCTATATAGTTAGTCTGGAGTCTGCAAGAAGCATAAGCCTCTGGGGAAATCAACTGTAATTGGTTTGCTGTAATGCTCTGCAGGAGGGGGGTGGGGGTTGCTCTAATGCTCTGCAAGGGGTGGGGATTGCTGTAATGCTCTGCAAGGGGGTTGCTGTAATGCTCTGCAAGGGGGTTTGCTGTATTGCTCTGCAAAGGGGGTTGCTGTAATTATATAGGGTGGTCTGCGCAGTATATGGGGGCTGTCTGCGCAGTATATGGGGGCTGTCTGCGCAGTATATGGGGGCTGTCTGCGCAGTATATGGGGTGCTGTCTGTGCAGTATATAGGGGTGCTGTCTGCGCAGTATATGGGGGCTATGTATGCAGTATATTGGGGGTCTTGCAGAGCATTACAGCACCCCCTTGCAGAGCAATACAGCAAACCCCTCCTTGCAGAGCATTACAGCAAACCCCCTTGCAGAGCATTACAGCCACCCCCCGCAGAGCATTACAGCAGACCCCCCCCCCCGAGAGCATTATAGCAAACTAATTACAGTTAATTTCCCCAGAGGCTTATGCTTCTTGCAGACTCCAGACTAACTCTATAGGCCCCCTGCAGAGTATTACTTAGCCATACACCCACTAAGAGAAAACCTCACCTGTTACTAAAGGGCTTCTGCCCTTGTGGGGGTCTTTCGCTGATCTGAGGTCTGATGGGGGCTGAGTCGGGGTCTTTTGGGCTTATCTAAGGTCTGATGGGGCTCTGAGTGGGCTGATCTGAGGTATGATGCGCTCTGAGTGGGCTGATCTGAGGTCTGATGGGGCTCTGAGTGGGCTGATCTGAGGTCTGATGGGGCTCTGAGTGGGCTGATCTGAGGTCTGATGGGGCTCTGAGTGGGCTGATCTGAGGTCTGATGGGGCTCTGAGTGGGCTGATCTGAGGTCTGATTGGGCTCTGAGTGGGCTGATCTGAGGTCTGATGGGGCTCTGAGTGGGCTGATCTGAGGTCTGATGGGGCTCTGAGTGGGATGATCTGAGGTCTGATGGGGCTCTTAGTGGGCTGATCTGAGGTCTGATGGGGCTCTTAGTGGGCTGATCTGAGGTCTGATGGGGCTCTGAGTGAGCTGATCTGAGGTCTGATGGGGCTCACTGCCCACTTGCCCAGTAGTCTGACTCTATACTACAGTCACTCACCCACCTCGCCTCGTTCTCTCTCTCTGCCAGACATTTCTGCCAGGCCCAGGAGCAGCACTCATTCAGCCTGCCTGAGCCCAGCCTCCAGCATTCAGCCTTGCCAGTTGCCAATGACTTTCAGTACGTCGATTCAGCAGCTTTCAGCCAGAGCCAGCTCAGGTAACAGTTACTATCTGGCCTTGGTATGTTCTGTATATTATTATATGTGAGCTGGCCTGGTATGTTAAGATGTATAACTTATACCAGCTGTACATATAATAATATACCAGAGATACCCAGGTTATATCATCAGCGTGGTCCACTATATCACTATATACAAGAAGATGTTATACCATATATCATCCTCTTGTATATAGTCATATGTAGTGTTGAGCGAACTTGTGTTTTAAGTTCGGCGTCAAAAGTTCGGGTTAACTAAGAATTCCGTAGTGGATGCCGCTACCATGGACCGTACTGGATTCTAAGATGGCGTGCACCTCAGAAGCCCATAAGAGGCATTTCATCATAATAGAAGTCTGTGGCCAGCATGTAATACGAAATGCCTCTTATAGGCTTCCGTGGTGCACGCCGTCTTAGAATCTCGTTATGGTCCGTGGTTGCTAGTGGCATCCACTACAGGATTCTTAGATAACCTGAACCCGAACTTTTGACGCCGAACTTAAAACACAAGTTCGCTCAACACTAGTCATATGGTCCATGATGATGATATAACCTGGGTATTTCTTGTATATAATTATATATTTACAGCTGGTATAAGTTATACATTGTTAATGATATGAGTGCAGGTCTGTATGTATGTATGCAGAGTGTATTTGTGTGTGTATATATATTTTAATATACACACACCCACACGTATGTGTGTGTATATATACACATACATGCACACGCGGCGTGTGTGTTTATGCTTCACGGTGCACACCCTAATGCAATAGGCTGCGCACGCCTATGCCCCCCCCCCCCGGTAAGCGATCTGACTGCTCGCCCCCCCCTCACCCCCCGTCGGCGATCTGTCTGCTAGCAGGGGGGGGTGACACCATTTTCTACCGCACCGGGTGACACCAGCCCTAGCAACGCCACTGACCCTGGCCACGCTTCACCTTCTGCCCACATATTCTACATATGGCCATGTTAACCTCCACAGGCGGCTTCACAGAAAACTGTTACACCACTGAGTACCTGATTTTCCCCCCAAACACTACTCACTGGCTGACTGCCAACACTGCTGCTTCTGTGAACCCGTGCAACACTCCTTTCCGGGCAGGTAGGCTGCTGCAAAGCGAGTGGCCTACTTTGTGAACGTTTGGCTCCCGACCTCCCACTGCTGCCACCCTGCTGATTCCCAGCCACGCTAACGACTTGCTGGCTCTGCCGCTGTCTGACGGGCAAGCTGCCACCCTCTTCTCCTGATGATGGCAAAGCCCCTTCTTCACCCAGCTCCCAAGTGCGATCGGCTTCATCATCATCAAGTAGTGTATGCACATCACTGATGTCCTCCTCAATAGCCTCTGGGTCAGGAGCCTGACAACTCACAACACAAGCTCCCGTGCCACTCTCCCCATCACTACTTGCCCGCCTAGTGGAGGAAGCGGCGGATGTCTCCTCCACATCTTGGCTGGGCAGTAGATGCTGACTGTCCTCTACTTAGCTCTTCCTCGCTGAAAAGTGAAACTGAGCCCACTGCTTGTAGTACTTCTCGTGGAGAGGGAACAGAAAAGGCGAGAGGCAGGTTGAGGACAGGTAAGGGCACAGGGACTGCTCCGGGGCTATGCCAATTAAGGGTTGTGTCTGACGAACCCACCGACTGTTGGGGGTGTCTGATGTCACTAGAGATGACGTGGATGACCGAGTTAACCAATCAAGAACTGCCGGGTTGGTGGTCAAGACACGACCGCTAGATGACATCGGGAGCTCAGGCCTCTCCCTGCGACTACTTGCTACCATGATCCCTTACTCTGTTGCGACCTCTGCTTGTGCCTCTGCTTTCACTAGAATTAACTGTTTTTTCTTTTTGTACTAAAATACGACCCTATTCGCTTTGACCAGAAAAAAATTAAAGAGTGAAGTGCGTATATATATTTCTTGAAGTACTAAAATACACCCCTATACGCTTTCAACATAAATCACTGCAACAGTGCAGTGCATACATATATTTTTCTTTTTTTACTGTAATACACCCCTATACCCTTTCACCAGAAATAACTGCAACAGTGCAGCGCATATATATTTTTCTTATTGCACTGAAATATGCCCTTTTACGCTTTCACCAGAAGTAACTGCAACAGTGCAGTAGTGCGTATATATTTTTCTTTTTTTATACCCCCCTATACGCCTTTAACAGAAATAACTGAAACAGTGCAGTGCGCATATATTTTTCTTTTTTACTGAAATATGCCCCTATATGCTTTCAACAGAAATAACTGCAGAAGTAAAATGCGTATATATTTTTCTTGTAGTACTGAATAAGATACTAAGATATAAGCCAACATAACACTTGCAGCCCAATAACAAAAAGCTGGAAGTACAGAGTTGTCTAATGACTATTTGGATACCCAAATAATCTTTCCCTGCACTTAAATCACTTTACTATCAATGTCCCTAGCGCCTTCTAATGTCTCCCCCTGCAACAAGATGCTGTGAAATGATTCCTCCCTATTCTTTCCCTGCACTTATAAGTAACGTTTCCTGTCTTTTTTCTGTAAGATGGCCACGGTATTTATAGGGCTGTGACATCACAGGGATGGCTGGCTGCTGATTGGCTGCATGCAGGCATGTCAACCTGGGTGATCCCACCTTCCCAGAGTTCCTTGCCCCATGTCCTCAGTCCTCACACATGTAGCCACCATTTTAGGAAAATTGTGATTCGTTACCACGAAGCGCAAGGAAATTTGCTTTCGTTGGGAATCAAATTTTTCAGCTTCGATTCGCTCATCTCTAACCATAATGAATGATAAATAATTTAAATATTACATGTTTACAGCTCAATATACTGATAAACCTCATTACCAACATTTACTGTGAGCTGTAAAATGCTAATTACCACCAAAATAATCTAGTCAAGTACCACTAGCCTAAAAAAAAATCACGGACACATCAATTTTTTTTCACTGACACGAGAAAAAGGTCGCCTATTTTTATGGACCGATCAGAAATTTCTGGATGGTTGGCAACTCTGATGGGCGGTCCATGGAACTGTGGTGCAGGAGCCCTAGGGAATTTATAGGTGAGTACAGCATGTACCTGTTTGTTATTTTTACCCACATGTCCACTGGGTTTTCACAAAGGTAAGAATCCTCTTTAAAAAAAAATGAATCTACTAGTAAAGGAGCAAAAATAATAGGCTTTCATCTTTTTAATGTTGTCTGCAGAAATACAAAACTTTTCCCCAATTTTTTTCTTTTGTATGTGATATTTGAAGAAACGGACTGTAAAATGCATGACAATTTTCACACTGCATTGTTAGGGCTTAAACAACAGTCATGTGCTATACAGGATAAACCATTAGCCCTGTGTAAAATATATGAAAGGAAATCTGTACTGTTTACTCTCTAAATAAAACGAGCATCACCTTGTCTATTAAACTGTCTTCAAACCCTTAATAGTCGTTACTCTCCTGACTCTGACATGTGAGTGGCAGCCATTTTCTCTGGCTCCAGCTCTGTGTTATTAGGATTATTGACAAACGGCTTAGCAACAAAGACCGTTCCAACAATAAATGCTATTGTGGTTGAAATATGTGTTTGCAGACAAAAAATCTAAATGCTAACAGATTTCAGATAAACTATGGGTTTCCTTTGCCATGGTTAACATTTCATGCCTCGCATTTCATGGCTTCCTGACAGAAGAGAATTTAAGTGGGCCACCTCGGCCAGGTAGAAAAGTCCATATTTTCCGATGGTAAATAACAAAGCTCAAGAGCAAATCCAATATTTCTGTTGGTGGTTTTTTGTTCTGTCGATCTTAAAATATAGAAAGTTCATTTATTTACTAGGCTATTTAAAAGTGCCTTCATTCTCGACGTCTCTTGACAGCCTAATGCCAGGTTGCTAAGTTACGACTGTTTGACATCATCTCTTCCCGTTTTCTTCTATTTGACAAGTCCACATGATTCACTAGGCTTTTTAGCTTGTTACTCACTTTCCCAGTGACGTCTGTATTGTGATTGTGAATTCATATCATGAAGGCAACTTTCGCGACGCCCTTTTGCATGGCATACCCCCTTAGAAACCATATGAAGATACTAAAAGAAAATGCTTTTCCGCTTCAGAACAAATGTGTAACCTCTATGGACAGCTTTCCTTTATATTACACTTACTAGAAGAAAATTTAGCATCTCCCTTAATGTCAGTTTCTATTTTACCAGAAAAATGATGGCAGAGCAAATAAAGGTCTCTACCTGCTAATTGTGTTACATGAAACAGTCACATCAAATAGAGATGGGGCTGATTAAATCCATTAGTGCTTTAAATAGCACACAAAAAATGGAAATTGCACATGTAATTTCAACTGTCAAGGGCATTTTTGGCCATTGATATATATTTATAGAGTGCAGGGTTATTGCAGCTAGCTGGCAGGACACGAGAAAAGATGACTCTGATCACACAGTTAATTGAAACTCTAATTTAAAGGCCTTCTTCTGAGGTGATATAAAAACCCTTTTAGAACTCCTACAAATGTGTCTGTGCACTGTGAATGTTCATTGGTTATAGGAATTCAAATAAAATAAGAATAAAAGAGAAGATATTATTTTAAACAATGAATACATTGCTCCCTACATCATATAATCAAAGCATATAGTGCCAATTTTCTGCCTTCAGTGGCACACCGGGGTAAGCACTTTGCTTTCAATCTCCGCAGCGTATGTGGGAAATCAGTTGCCTTGCTGTCAACAAAAGAAGCCTTGTAGACTGGTGAACAAGATAGGAGAAATCTTGTGTTGAGGCTTCCATGAAAATTGTGTAACTCAATCAGTACTGTTAGTAAGGGATCATTGGAAAATACAACACATTCTGTAAGGTTAAATGCATACGGTCATAGCATAAGCTCAATGCACTGGCTAAGGGAATAGCTATAGGGGTACAAAACTAGTATTTGTTAGGGAGTACTAAGGTCATGTTCTGGACCATAGCTAGTGTACCCCAAAACTGCTACCAGTCTTCCAAAACCACTCCTGGTGGTACGAGGCTAATCACTAGGTTCTTCACGAGAGCCAGCCAAGAGGCTGAATGGACATTGGGACCCAGGGTACATCTGTGAAGTTAGTGACAAAAAAAACTGGTGTGGACACACTAGTGTCAGAATTACCAGAATGACCAGGAAGATAAAAAGAGGAGTTGACAAGCAGGGTCAAAACTAGGAGAGACAAATTTGGTCCATGCAATAAATAATGGGTAAATCCAGAGACAAACCAAGGTCAGATCACCAGGGGAATCAAGAAACAGGTCCTTAGACACAGGGTTAATCCAGAAACAGATCAGCAGCTAGTTAGAGGGGTTATCACAGAGTAAGACAGACCATCCGGAGTGGCTGACCCATGATGGAGATCTTCCGTACCCAGTCCCAGATACTTCTTCGGTGTCTAATGCTCCAAGGGATTCTCTTCCTGCTAAGCTGAGATCAACATGTGTCGATGGGGGACACATAACCGCTGCAAGCCCATCAAACCCATAGTGGTGACTTGTTCCCCTTGCGTCATGACAACTGGTTACATAACCAACTAGGTAAATTCCTTACAGTATTTGAACATGGGTCCTATGTCTGAGGGTGCCCAAAATCCCCTCTGCCACATAATACAGGAATACTAAAAATGACAGGTGGGCCTGGTTTAAAATTTTGCAGTATATGGTATATACTGACAAAGATGAGCTCAGATCCTGTCCTGCAAGATCGGGAGACCTTGTTTTCGGAAAGGATTCAATCCAGTTCTTCACTCCAAAGATATGGCTCATGAATGGAGCCATAATATGTCCATGGGCATGGGGCCTAACATTGATATTTTATTAAATTTTTATTTGCCTTTTGAGCAGCAAAGACAATTGTATTATATCTAATGCATCAATATTCATTATTTTCTGTATTTCAGTATTTGAACTCTTAAGGAGGTTATCCTACAAATGGGAGACTGTCCTTCCTCTGTGGGTGGGCAAAACCTGATCATGCACCTGCATCCTTAAGGATGAATGAATGAATGGAAGGTGTGGACGCTGTTTCAATATGGGATCACTAAGGCTGTACTGAAGGGAGCATGGACACTATTAAGCATGTTAGTCCACCTCTGAATGCAGAAGAAGGTGGACCAGAAGGATAAACAGTTAGGAGCGCTACCAGAGAGGAAAATGTAATGTATTGAGTGAATCAATTTTAAAATTTTAAAGTTTGACTAAGATTTCCCAAAGAATTTGGGTTTGAAAGAATTCTATTTTTTTGTGATTCGTTTTGGGATGAAAGAGAGTATATGTTTTGCAGGCAATCAGGGCACTTTTGATTCAAGTAAAATTTATCCTGACTCTATTCTGACTCTAGTCAAATCAGATGACCAATTCAGCTGTTTCGGACTAGAATCAAATTTTAATCTCTTACGGACACAGGGCGTATAGGTACGTCCTGTTTAGTTCCGATCACCGCTGCGCGGCTGGTGGTGACCGGAACAGAGTGCCTGCTGAAATCATTCAGCAATCACTCTGTGACAATGCCAAGGGGGGTCCTGTGACCCCCCGTATCGGCGATCGCTGCAAACCGCAGTCAATTCAGACCTGCGGTTTGCCGAGCTTTCTGAAGTTTCTGATCGCGGGGATCAGAAACTTAAAAATTGAATTTTTTTTTATTTGTAACCCCCCCTAAACCTGCAGCCCTCTTTCAGATGGGCCGGTGGGTGGTGCAGGGGGAGGGTGCGGGCGTTAGTTCAGGATGGCCGAGCGGTTAACTGAGTGTCAGCACATTGCTAACACTCTGCTTGAAACGGCTGACATCTGACACAGATGTCAGCCGCTTAACCCCCTCCATGCCGCTGTCCTAAGGGACCGCTGTATGGAAGGGGTTAACAGGGAGAGAGCTCCCTCTCCCATCAGGGGCTGCTGTGCCACTGCAGCCCCGATTCTTGAAGAGATCACAGAGGGAGGAGGCCCCCCTCCCACCCCATTAACCGCTGCTCTGTTGTAGCAGTGGGTGATGGTTACCATGGCAACTGGATGCCTTCATCAGACCCACTGGGTCTTAAAGAATCAAAAAAAGTAAAAAACACATTTATCACTGAATAAAAAATATAAAAATATATAGACTACACATGTTTGATATCACCGCGTCCGTAACGACCTGATCTATGAAACGGTCATGTTACTTTCCCCGCACGGTGAACGCAATAAAAAAATAAAAACTATGATGAAATTTTGCCCACCTTACTTCCCCAATAAGATAATAAAAGTGATCAAAAAAGTATATGGAGACACTAAAACATGATTTTATTTTCATATTTTTTTGCTGTTATTGTGTTAAAATAAAAAAAATAAAAAAGTATGCATATTATGTATCGCCGCATCTGTAAGAACCTGCTCTATAAAAATATCACATGACCTAACCCCTCAGGTAAATACCATAAAAAAAATTAAATAAAATCAGTGTTAAATTTTTTTTGTCACCTCACATCACAAAAAGTGTAATAGCAAGCAATCAAAAAAAGCAACCCCAAAATAGTGCCAATCAAACCTCCATCTCATCATGCAAAAAAAGATGATATTATGTAAAACTGAAATAAATCCCCCCAAAAAGTAGTCATATTTGGTATTTTCGCATCCGTATCACCCTGCTCTATAGAAATAGCACATAATCTAACCTGTCAGATCAACGATGCAAATAACAAAAAATAAAAACAGTCCCAAAACAGCTATTTTTTTGCAAATTTTCCATTTTAATCAATTTTTCCAGTAACAAAGCTAGGGTTAACAGCCAAACAAAACTCAATATTTACTGCCCTGATTCTGTCGTTTGCAGAAACACCCCATTATGTGGTTTAAAAACTGCTGTATGGCCAAACAGCACGGCACAGAAGGAAAGGAGCGCCATATGTTGTTTGGAAGGCAGATTTTGCTGGACTGTTTTTTTCACACCATGTCCTATTTGAAGTTCCCCTGATGTACTCCTAGAGTAGAAACTCCAAAAAAGTGACTCCATCGAAGAAACTACACCCCTCAAAACTGATTTTACAACTTTGTTAAATCTTTATGTGTTTCACAAGAGTTATTGGCAAATGGAGATAAAATTTCAGAATTTCCATTTTTTGTTACCTTGCCTCAAAAAAAGTATAATATAGATCAACCAAAAATCATATTAACCCTAAAATAGTACCAACAAAACTGCTACCTTATCCCATAGTTTCAAAAATGGGGTAAATTTTTTGGAGTTTCTACTGTAGGGGTGCATCAGGGGGGCTTCAAATGGGACATGGTGTCAAAAAACCAGTCCAGCAAAATCTGTTTTCCAAAAACCATATGGCATTCCCTTTCTTCTGTGCCCTGCCGTTCGAAATTCAGAAATTTTATCTCCATTTGCCATTAACTCTGTGGAACACCTAAAGAGTTAACAATCAGTTTTGAATATCTTGAGGGGTGAAGTTTCTAGAATGGGGTCATTTTTGGGTGGTTTTTATTATGTAAGCCTCACAAAGTGACTTCAGACCTGAACTGTTCCTTAAAAAGTGGGTTTTGGAAAATTTCGGAAAAAATTCTATATTTGCTTCTAAACTTCTAAGCCTTGTAATGTCCGCAAAAAATGAAATGGCATTTCCAATATGATCCATACATCAAGTAAATATATGGGGAATGTAAATTAATAACTATTTTTAGAGGTATTACTATGTATTATAGAAGTAGAGAAATTGAAACTTGGAAATTTGCTAATTTTTCCAAATTTTTGGTAAATTTGTATAAATAAAAATTTACTTTTTTGATGCAGTTTTACCACTGTCATGAAGTACATTATGTGATGAAAAACAATCTCAGAATGACATAGATAAGTAAAAGCGTTTAAAAGTTATTCAAACATAAATTGACACTGGTCAGATTTGCAAAAAATGTCCTGGTCCTTAGGGCGAAAATGAGCCCGGTACATAAGGGGTTAAGTAATTCCATAATCTCGCGTAATGTACATGAAAACCTTACACTCATTATTTGCAATAATACTGTACTTCATTTTCAATGCGCTAGTAATACTTTCCATGGGATAATCCCTTAAAACATCCATTCAAAAATTTTAATCAGGCACCCCTTTATTTTAACAATCCAAAACGTATTCCACATACAGAAACCCACATAATGTGTATTTTTATGGTCAAAAGCAGAAGACTGGATAACCATTTTGCTATACTGAGCACATGATCACTCCCAAATCTCAGATAAAGACCTAAATAACCCATTTTCTTTTGTAAATTCCTATTCTTCCCTTGGAGATCAATAAGGCCCCTTTCACACGGGCGAGTTTTCCGCGCGGGTGCAATACGTGAGGTGAACGCATTGCACCCGCACTGAATACAGACCCATTCACTTCTATGGGGCTGTGCACATGAGCGGTGATTTTCCCACATCACTTTTGCGTTGCGTGAAAATCGCAGCATGCTCCTCTTTCTGCGTTTTTCACGCAAAGCAGGCCCCATAGAAGTGAATGGGGCTGCAGGAAAATCGCAAGCATCCACAAGCAACTGCGGATGTGGTGCGATTTTCCCGCATGGTTGCTAGGAGACGATCGGGATAGTTGACCCGATCTTTATTATTTTCCTTTATAACATGGTTATAAGGGCAAATAATAGCATTCTAATCACAGAATGTTATGTAAAAAGGGGAAGAGAGGGTTAAAAATAAAAAAAAACTTTAACTCACCTCCTCCTCTTGATCGCGTAGGTGCCGGGATCATTCTTGTTTCTTCATTCTGCTGGGCAAAGGACCTTCCGTGGCATCACTGGGTCACATGGTCCAATCAAAAGCTTCCATGATTGGACCATGTGACCCAGTGATGTCACCGAAGGTCCTTCAACCAAAAGATATGAAGATAGAAGATGTTCCTTGCACCTACGCGATCAATGGGAGGAGTTGAGTTGAATTTATCTCTATTGCCCCGTTAACATAGCATTCTGTATATAGGCCTCTTTCACACTTGCGTTGTGAGGATCCGGCGTGCACTTCCGTTGCCGGAAATGCCCGCCAGATCCGTCACAGCGCAAGACAACTGAAAGCATTTGAAGACTGATCAGTCTTCAAAATGCTTTCAGTGTTACTATGGCAGCCAGGACGCTACTAAAGTCCTGGTTGCCATAGTAAGTAGTGGGGAGCCAGGGGAGCAAATACTTACAGTCCGTGCGGCTCCCGGGGCGCTCCACAATGACATCAGAGCGCCCCACGCGCATGGATCACGTGATCCATGCGATCATGTGATCCATGCTCATGGGGCGCTCTGAGGTCATTGTGGAGTGCCCCGGGACTCGTGAGCCGCACGGACGGTAAGTATACTTCTCCCCTGCCTCCCCACTACACTTTACCATGGCAGCCGGGACTTTAGCGTCCTGCTGCCATGGTAACCATTCACAAAAGCTAAACGTCGGGTCCGGCGATGCGCCAAAATGACGTTGAGCTTAATGCCGGATCCGGATTAATGCACTTCAATGGGCGTTACGGCGTTACGGCATGTCTTCTGGATTTTTGGACGGAGACAAATCCGCAGCATGCTACAGTTTTGTCAACATACAAAACACGCTCACATACTGAATGGAAGACATCCTGATGCATACAAACCATTAGAAAACGTGGTGTTAAACAGGCAGAATATGCTCAAACCCTGATGCATCCTGAACGGATTTATTTCCATTTAGAATGCATTGTGATAATCCTGATCAGTTTCTTTCCGTCCTAGAGCCCCGAGGACGGAACTCTAGGACGGAAAGGAAAAATGCCAGTGTGAAAGAGCCCTTAGAATGCTATTATTTTCCCATATAACTATGTTATAAGGGAAAATAATAAAATATACACAATACTCAACCCGAAACCGGACTTCAGTGATGAAGTCCGACTTCGGGTCTGGGTACCAAACATGCGGATTTTCACACGCGCGTGCAAAACGCATTAGAAAAGTTTGCACACGTGCGGAAAAATCGCGCATTTTCCCGCAACGCTCCCGCCTCTTATCCGGGCGTCAAACGTGACGCCCGTGTGAAAGAGGCCTAAGAATACATTGGTTTATCTGTCCCATTTGGCGATTACTGAAAATGACCACAAAACATCCAATTGGTTTTCCAATAAATCTTAAATCAATCTATAGGTTATGGAGACTTGAAACAGGTATAGACATTTGCTTTCTTTAATCTTCAGAATTCTTTAACCCCTTAAGGACATAGGACATATGGGTACGCCCTAATGTCTGAGTCCTTAAGGACACAGGACGTACCCATACGTCCTGAATAAAATCGCTTCTAAAAAAACAAAAACATCGGGCTAGAAACATGGTTCCTGCTGCGATCGTGCAGCAGGAACCATGTTCAAATGCCTAGGGGGGTCCTGTGACCCCCACATATATGCGATCGCTGCAAACCGCAGGTCAATTTCAGACCTGCGGTTTGCAGCGCTTTGTGCAATCTCTGATCCCTGCGGTCTGTGACTGCTGGGATCAGAGAGTTAATGCCCCCAAAGTTGTAAACTTTAACCCCCCCCTGCAGCCCCCAATCATATTGTGGTGGGGGGTGTAATATTCCCTGGTGTCTAGTGGATCTATCAGAGTGTCAGCACATTGCTGACACTCTGATAGAAATGGCTGGCATCTGTGCTTGATCAGATGCCAGACGTTTAACCCCTTCCATACCGCGGTCCGTACGGTCCGTGGTATGGAAGGGTTAACAGGGAGGGAGGTCCATCTCTCTCCCATCGGGGGGCTGCTGTGCCTTTGCAGCCCCCCGACAGGATGGGATCGCAGAGGGAGGGAGCTCCCCTCCCTCCCCATCCATCACCCGCTGCTCTCTTATGGCAGCGGGTGATGGTTGCCATGGAAGCAGGACGCTTTCAGAAGCGTCCTGCTCTCCATGATACTGAAAGTCTGAATAGACCTGCTAAAGGTCTATTCAGACTTTGCAAAGTAAAAAATACAGCACAGTGCACTATATAGTGTACTGTACTGTATTATACAGACACCAGATCCACTGGATCTACAAGAACCAAGTGGGTCTGGGTCAAAAAAAAATGTAAAAAAGTGAAAGAAACGTAAAAATGAAAAAAACATATTAATGAATAAAAATAAAAAAAAATAAAAATACACTACACATATTAGGTATCGCCGCGTCTGTAAAAACCTGCTCTATAAAAATATCACATGAGTGAACTCCTCAGGTGAACGCCATAACAAAAAAAAAATGGTGTAAATAAGCCATTTTTTGGAACCTTACATCACTAAAAGTGTAATATAAAGCGATCAAAAAGGCGTATGACCCACCAAATAGTGCCAATCTAACCGTCACCTCATCCCGCAAAAATTATACCCAACCTGAGACAATTGCCTAAAAACTGAAAAATATATGGCTCTCAGACTATGGAGACACTAAAACATGTTTTGTTTTTTTGTTTCAAAGGGGATATTATTGTGTAAAACCAAAATAAATAAAAAAGCTATACATATTATTTATCGCCGTGTCTGTAAGGACCTGCTCTATAAAAATATAACATGACCTAACCCCTCAGGTGAAAGCCGTAAACATAAAAAATAAAAACATTGCAAAAAAAGCAATTTTTTTGTCACTTTACATCACAAAAAGTGTAATAGCAAGCGATCAAAAAGTCATATGCAACCCAAGATAGTACCATTCAAACCGCCATCTCATCCCGCAAAAAATTAGCCCCTACATAGGACAAATGCCCCAAAAAAAAAAAAATATGTCTCTCAAACTATGGAGACACTAAAACATGATTTTTTGTTTTAAAAAATGATGTTATTGTTTAAAACTTATAAAATAAATAAAAAGTATACATATTATGTATCGCCGTGTCCGTCACAACTTGCTCTATAAAAATAACACATGACCTAACCCCTCAGCTGAACACAGCAAGAAAAAAAAAAATATGCACCCCAAGATAGTGCCAATCAAACCGCCATCTCATCCTGCAAAAAATGAGCCCCTAAATAAGACAGTCGCCCCCCCCAAAAAAAAAAAAAACTATGGCTTTCAGAATGTGGAGACACTAAAAATATTTTTTTCAAAAATGCTTTATTATTAGTGTTGAGCGAACAGTTCGAGCATCGTTCGGGTTCGTACCGAATTTTGGGGTGTCCGGGACCCGGACCCGAACCCAGACATTTTCAAAAAAGTTCGAGTTCGGGTTCGTCGTTCGGCATGTATTTAGGCGCATTTTGAAAGGCTGCAAAGCAGCCAATCAACATGCATCATACTACTTGCCCTAAGATGCCATCGCAGCCATGCCTACTATTGGCAAGGCTGTGATTGGCCAAGTGCAGCATGTGACTCAGCCTCTTTATAAGCTTGTGCGCACGTCGGGACGTGCTCACTCCCGATGTGAATAGAACAGGGATAGACGCAGCTGATGCTAGGGCGAGAATAGGCAGGGATAATTGAATAACTGGAAGCAAATTTCTCTCCTCCACCTGTGATTCATCTGAACAACTGCAGCTGAGCTGCTTTTTTGATAGGGATTGGCTATTTTTAGAGTGGCCAGAGTGATTTTTCCATCCACATGTACCTGGGCTGACCGCCGCCGCCATTTTGCGACTTGTAGTGCTGCAGCAGAAGCTGCCACAGTGTGCATTCCAAAGCTCCAAACAAGTCAGACATCTACACCTGGGATTCAGACCAATAGCGATTTAGCAGCACAGTCCAAGGCTATTTTTTTAAAGGTTGTGCAGACCATTTTGTGGCACATGTTACTGGGCTGATAGGCGGCGGCCATCTTGGGACTAGTGCTGCAGCACAATCTCTCCCAACGTCCATTAATCACTTGTAATAGTGGTCTGTGCCATAGAAATCCTACATCAGGGACTTGGGTGTGCTTGTGTCACCCCTACTAATACCAGTCCACCTGTAATCCATACAGTGAAAAGCCATGAAAGTATTCCAGTGAGGGAATTTTTTTTTATTTAAAAGGCCAAGTTAGTTTATCTGGCGTTCAATATACTAGATACAGTTAGGCCTGCGTTTCATACATCTGGAATTAGCAAATTAATGTGCTGGGGTTGGGAAAACATATATGTACCCATACTAGAATCTGTCAAAGAAAGCGGTACTCACATATAACAGTCATTCCATCTGTAATCCATACAGTCAAAAGACTGAAAGTATTCCAGTGAGGGAATTTTTTTATTTAAAAAGGCCAAGTTAGTTTATCTGGCGTTCAATATACTAGATACAGTTAGGCTCATGCGTTTCATACATCTGGAATTAGCAAATTAATGTGCTGGGGTTGGGAAAACATATATGTACCCATACTAGAATCTGTCAAAGAAAGCGGTACTCACATATAACAGTCATTCCATCTGTAATCCATACAGTCAAAAGACTGAAAGTATTCCAGTGAGGGAATTTTTTTTATTTAAAAAAGGCCAAGTTAGTTTATCTGGCGTTCAATATACTAGATACAGTTAGGCCTGCGTTTCATACATCTGGAATTAGCAAACTAATGTGCTGGGGTTGGGAAAACATATATGTACCCATACTAGAATCTGTCAAAGAAAGCGGTACTCACATATAACAGTCATTCCATCTGTAATCCATACAGTCAAAAGACTGAAAGTATTCCAGTGAGGGAATTTTTTTATTTAAAAAAGGCCAAGTTAGTTTATCTGGCGTTCAATATACTAGATACAGTTAGGCCTGCGTTTCATACATCTGGAATTAGCAAACTAATGTGCTGGGGTTGGGAAAACATATATGTACCCATACTAGAATCTGTCAAAGAAAGCGGTACTCACATATAACAGTCATTCCATCTGTAATCCATACAGTCAAAAGACTGAAAGTATTCCAGTGAGGGAATTTTTTTATTTAAAAAGGCCAAGTTAGTTTATCTGGCGTTCAATATACTAGATACAGTTAGGCCTGCGTTTCATACATCTGGAATTAGCAAATTAATGTGCTGGGGTTGGGAAAACATATATGTACCCATACTAGAATCTGTCAAAGAAAGCGGTACTCACATATAACAGTCATTCCATCTGTAATCCATACAGTCAAAAGACTGAAAGTATTCCAGTGAGGGAATTTTTTTATTTAAAAAAGGCCAAGTTAGTTTATCTGGCGTTCAATATACTAGATACAGTTAGGCCTGCGTTTCATACATCTGGAATTAGCAAACTAATGTGCTGGGGTTGGGAAAACATATATGTACCCATACTAGAATCTGTCAAAGAAAGCGGTACTCACATATAACAGTCATTCCATCTGTAATCCATACAGTCAAAAGACTGAAAGTATTCCAGTGAGGGAATTTTTTTATTTAAAAAGGCCAAGTTAGTTTATCTGGCGTTCAATATACTAGATACAGTTAGGCCTGCGTTTCATACATCTGGAATTAGCAAATTAATGTGCTGGGGTTGGGAAAACATATATGTACCCATACTAGAATCTGTCAAAGAAAGCGGTACTCACATATAACAGTCATTCCATCTGTAATCCATACAGTCAAAAGACTGAAAGTATTCCAGTGAGGGAATTTTTTTATTTAAAAAAGGCCAAGTTAGTTTATCTGGCGTTCAATATACTAGATACAGTTAGGCCTGCGTTTCATACATCTGGAATTAGCAAATTAATGTGCTGGGGTTGGGAAAACATATATGTACCCATACTAGAATCTGTCAAAGAAAGCGGTACTCACATATAACAGTCATTCCATCTGTAATCCATACAGTCAAAAGACTGAAAGTATTCCAGTGAGGGAATTTTTTTTTATTTAAAAAAGGCCAAGTTAGTTTATCTGGCGTTCAATATACTAGATACAGTTAGGCCTGCGTTTCATACATCTGGAATTAGCAAACTAATGTGCTGGGGTTGGGAAAACATATATGTACCCATACTAGAATCTGTCAAAGAAAGCGGTACTCACATATAACAGTCATTCCATCTGTAATCCATACAGTGAAAAGCCATAAAGTATTCCAGTGAGGGAATTTTTTTTATTTAAAAAGGCCAAGTTAGTTTATCTGGCACGGCAGGGGCGTCATTACTGACAAGCGCAGCCGCCTGTCCACAGCCAACGTGGACAAGCTGACCTTCATAAAGATGAACCAGGCATGGATCCCACAGGACCTGTCCCTCCCTTGTGCAGAGTAGTCCTTATTAACTGCCTAAAACATGTCTTGTTGTGCTACGGGCCACTTCTTTATTTGATACAAATTTTATGAAACCCACAGTTGAATGAAACTCTTCTCTGTCTGGGCGCCGGGCCTAACCAGATGAAAGTGGCCGGTTAAACTAACGGGTGACATGAAGCCATAACCTCTGCCATGCTACCTCTGTCTTCTGTCTGGGTGCTGAGGCCTAAGTCAAATAAAGCGGTCTTCTGCTGTGCTGGGGATATGAAGCTAATCTCTGACCTCTCTCCTCTGTCTGGGTCCAAAGGCCTAAATCACTGAAAGAGGCCTTCTCCTGTGGTGTGTGATATGATGCCAGAATATGTGCTGTGGGGCCTCTCTCCTCTTCCTGGGTGCAGGGGTCAAATAAACTAAATTGTGGCCTACTCCTGTGGTGGTTGATATGATGCCTGATTCTCTGATGTGGAACCTCTCTCCTCTGTTTGGGTGAAGGGGTCAAAGTAACTAAATGGTGGCTTCTCCTGTGGTGGCTGATATGATGCCAGAATATGTGCTGTGGGGCCTCTCTCCTCTTCCTGGGTGCAGGGGTCAAAGTAACTCAATGGTGGCTTCTCCTGTGGTGGCTGATATGATGCCAGAATATGTGCTGTGGTGCCTCTCTCCTCTTCCTGGGTGCGGGGTCAAAGTAACTCAATGGTGGCTTCTCCTGTGGTGGTTAGTATGATGCCAGAATATGTGCTGTGGGGCCTCTCTCCTCTTCCTGGGTGCAGGGGTCAAAGTAACTCAATGGTGGCTTCTCCTGTGGTGGTTGATATGATGCCTGATTCTCTGCTGTGAAACCTCTCTCCTCCATCTGGGTGTAGGGGTCAAAGTCTTTCAAAGTCGCCTTCTCCTGTGCTGATTGATATGAAGCTGATGGTTGTGCCATCTGACATGGTTGCCGGGGTCCCATTAAATTGGGGCCTACTCCTGTGGTGGGTGATCTAAATGCCTGATTCTCTGCTTTGAAACCTCTCTCCTCCGTCCGGGTGTAGGGGTCAAAGTCTGTCAAAGTCGCCTTCTCCTGTGCTGATTGATATAAAGCTTATGCTTGTGCCATCTGACATGGTTGCCGGGGTCTGATTCAATGGTGGCCTACTCCTGTGGTGGGTGATCTAAATGCCTGATTCTCTGCTGTGTAACCTCTCTCCTCCGTCTGGGTGTAGGGGTCAAAGTAACTAAATGGTGGCCTACTCCTGTGGTGGGTGATATGATGCCAGAATATGTGCTGTGGGGCCTCTCTCCTCTTCCTGGGTGCAGGGGTCAAAGTAACTCAATGGTGGCTTCTCCTGTGGTGGCTGATATGATGCCAGAATATGTGCTGTGGGGCCTCTCTCCTCTTCCTGGGTGCAGGGGTCAAAGTAACTAAATGGTGGCTTCTCCTGTGGTGGCTGATATGATGCCAGAATATGTGCTGTGGGGCCTCTCTCCTCTTCCTGGGTGCAGGGGTCAAAGTAACTAAATGGTGGCTTCTCCTGTGGTGGTTGATATGATGCCTGATTCTCTGCTGTGAAACCTCTCTCCTCCATCTGGGTGTAGGGGTCAAAGTCTTTCAAAGTCGCCTTCTCCTGTGCTGATTGATATAAAGCTGATGGTTGTGCCATCTGACATGGTTGCCAGGGTCTGATTCAATGGGGGCCTACTCCTGTGGTGGGTGATCTAAATGCCTGATTCTCTGCTGTGAAACCTCTCTCCTCCGTCTGGGTGTAGGGTCAAAGTCTTTCAAAGTCGCCTTCTCCTGTGCTGATTGATATGAAGCTGATGGTTGTGCCATCTGACATGGTTGCCGGGGTCCCATTAAATTGGGGCCTACTCCTGTGGTGGGTGATCTAAATGCCTGATTCTCTGCTTTGAAACCTCTCTCCTCCGTCCGGGTGTAGGGGTCAAAGTCTGTCAAAGTCGCCTTCTCCTGTGCTGATTGATATAAAGCTTATGCTTGTGCCATCTGACATGGTTGCCGGGGTCTGATTCAATGGTGGCCTACTCCTGTGGTGGGTGATCTAAATGCCTGATTCTCTGCTGTGTAACCTCTCTCCTCCGTCTGGGTGTAGGGGTCAAAGTAACTAAATGGTGGCCTACTCCTGTGGTGGGTGATATGATGCCAGAATATGTGCTGTGGGGCCTCTCTCCTCTTCCTGGGTGCAGGGGTCAAAGTAACTCAATGGTGGCTTCTCCTGTGGTGGCTGATATGATGCCAGAATATGTGCTGTGGTGCCTCTCTCCTCTGTCTGGGTCCAAAGGCCTAAATCACTGAAAGAGGCCTTCTCCTGTGGTGTGTGATATGATGCCAGAATATGTGCTGTGGTGCCTCTCTCCTCTTCCTGGGTGCGGGGGTCAAAGTAACTCAATGGTGGCTTCTCCTGTGGTGGCTGATATGATGCCAGAATATGTGCTGTGGGGCCTCTCTCCTCTTCCTGGGTGCAGGGGTCAAAGTAACTCAATGGTGGCTTCTCCTGTGGTGGCTGATTTGATGCCAGAATATGTGCTGTGGGGCCTCTCTCCTCTTCCTGGGTGCAGGGGTCAAAGTAACTCAATGGTGGCTTCTCCTGTGGTGGCTGATATGATGCCAGAATATGTGCTGTGGGGCCTCTCTCCTCTTCCTGGGTGCAGGGGTCAAAGTAACTAAATGGTGGCTTCTCCTGTGGTGGTTGATATGATGCCTGATTCTCTGCTGTGTAACCTCTCTCCTCCGTCTGGGTGTAGGGGTCAAAGTAACTAAATGGTGGCCTACTCCTGTGGTGGGTGATATGATGCCTGGTTCTCTGCTGTGGGACCTCTCTCCTTGTCTGGGTGCTGTGGTCAAAATAATAGTAAGTGACCTTCTCCATTGGTGGGTGACTTGAAGCCTGATTCTGTGCTATGGGACCTCACTCCAATTAATATTGTTTAATTTTTATTTATTTTATGTTAACTCATCATTTCCCTATCTTCATTTGTTTGCAGGGGATTTAACTACATTTTGCTGCCTTTTGCAGCCCTCTAGCCCTTTCCGGGTGTGTTTTACAGCCTTTTTAGTGCCCAAAAGTTCGGGTCCCCATTGACTTCTATGGGGTTCGGGTTCGGGATGAAGTTCGGGTCGAGTTCGGATCCCGAACCCGAACATTTTTCGAAAGTTCGGCCGAACTCGTCGAACCCGAACATCCAGGTGTTCGCTCAACTCTATTTATTATGTAAAACTGAAACAAAAACAAAAAAGTAGTCATAATTGACCTGCTCTATAGAAATAGCACACAATCTAACCTGTCAGTGCAACGATGCAAATAACAAAAAAAATGCAAAACGGTCCCAAAACAGCAATTTTTTTGCAAATTTTCCAATTTAATCCATTTTTCCAGTAACAAAGCAAGGGTTAACAGCCAAACAAAACTCAATATTTATTGCCCTGATTCTTTTGTTTGCACAAACACCCCATATGTGGTCGTAATCTGCTGTATGGCCAAACGGCAGGGCACAGAAGGAAGGGAACGCCATATGGTTTTTGGAAGGCAGACTTTGCTGAACTGGTTTTTTGACACTATGTCCCATTTGAAGCCCCTCTGATGCACCCCTAAAATAGAAATTCTGAAACTTCATCTCCATTTTTCAATAACTCTTGTGGAACACCTAAAGGGGTAACAAAGTTTGTAAAACTGGTTTTGAATACCTTGAGGGGTGTAGTTTCTTAGATGGAGTCACTTTTATGGAGTTTCTACTGTAGGGGTGCTTCGGGGGGCTTCAAATGGGACATGGTGTCAAAAAACCAGTTCAGCAAAATCTGCCTTCCAAAAACCATATGGCGTTCCTTTCTTTCTGCGCCCTGCCATTTGGCCATACAACAGTTTTTGACCACATATGGGGTTTTCTTGCAAACTACAGAATTGGGGGAATAAATATTAAGTTTTGTTTGGCTATTAACCCTTGCTTTGTTACTGGAAAAAATGGATTAAAATGTAAAATTTTCCCAAAAATCTAAATTCTGAAATTTTATCTCCATTTGCCATTAACTCTTGTGGAAAACCTAAAGGGTTTATGACGTTTGTAAAATCAGTTTTGAATAACTTGAGGGGTTTAGTTTCTAGAATGGGGTCATTTTTGGGTGGTTTCTATTATGTAAGCCTCACAAAGTGACTTCAGACCTGAACTGGTCCCTAAAAAGTGGGTTTTTGAAAATTTCTGAAAATTTTTAAGATTTGCTTCTAAACTTCTAAGCCTTGTAACGTCCCCAAAAAACGAAATGGCATTTCCAAAATGATCGATACATGAAGTAGACATATGGGGAATGTAAATCAATAACTTTTTTGGCGGTATTACTATGTATTATAGAAGTAGAGAAATTGAAACTTGGAAAATTGCAAATTTTTCAAAAGTTTTGGTAAATCTGGTATTTTTTTATATATAAAAATGAAATTTTTCGACTTCATTTTACCACTGTCATGAAGTACAATATGTGACGAAAAAACATTCTCAGAATGGCCTGGATAAGAAAAAATGGCCTGGTCCTTAAGGTGAAATAGGGCCGTGTCCTTAAGGGGTTAAAATATTGATATATTTTAAATGTGTCTCATATCCTTCATGTCACATTGATTTAAATTTGTACTTATATTAGGGCTAAGGACAGCAATATATAGACAAAAACAGGAATTCCTTGACATCAATTACAACAGTGTGTCTTTGGCCACTTGAAATGAGTATGAAAGACATGAAGAAAGTGCTTTCAGCAGAAACTTGTTCTAGACATACAAGTTTTATTATATTTATAAAATCCCATTGCTCAGAAGAACACATTCCCAGTTGACACCAGAGCCTATGACAAAAAACCTTGAAGTAACAAGTAGCAATACAGAGTCAGAAACAATTATTCAGGTTATAGCCACTTTTTCTTGATTTATTGAATTCTGAGACAGTACTGTGCTGCTCCTGTTATGTGGACATTTCTTGGCCATGTTTTATGTACTATTAGAAATCACTATAAGCACTGTAAATAATCAGTGTACTAGTCTGTCCAACAATTAAAGGAAGCCTCTGCTCTGATTTATTGCAAACTTTGAAACTTACCCGTAAGATTTCTTCAACACAACTGGGATCATTTGGAAGACTGACCTGTGTAAAGAAAGATTCGTATTATCAGTAACCAAATATGAGAGGAGGAAAAATGGAATTAAAACATTATAATGAAACAAAGATGACAGTATAAGATCAGAAGAAATAGTTTGCTGACCTGTGAACTACAAATGTCAAATAAATTAAGTTTTAGAAAACTTTGTCTCAATGTTTTTGGGGACATAAACAATGACTAGCCAACCACATTTACCAGGAATTCCAAAGTGATACAATGACTGTACTTTCAACATGTCTATAGTGTTAGTTCACATGGAGATTTAGAGTTATCAAAGTTAATACACATACAGTAGATACATATACTGTCATAATATAATCAATGTAACGACCTGAATAAAAGATAGACCAATAAAGCATGACTGACAGCTCTATGCACGGTGGACTGCTGGAAGAAGACTCTACATAGCAAGACATACATATTATAAAAAATACAAACAGTATAACAGTATATATCTATCTGGGATGGTCATGTATGGGTAGTATTGCCAGTGGTATCCCAACTTGTCTTCTCTGGTAATTAAAGACCGGAGAATGGAACTCACAAATGCAAAATGTTGGTGCAAGGTTTGCTGCCCTGCAGCTAGAGGTTATATGCCAAAGTATGAAAGCCATACAGTATGGTCACTAGTAGGGCGCACAAAGCCTTTGTGTGCTGCCATACAGGCTCAGTTAGGTGCCAGATCTATGGAGATATTCTACACTAGTGGTAACACTCCTTTAGAAGCAATGTTTGAAATCAGAGGTATATGGAGATACAGTATCAGAGCTTCCCATGTACTTCTATGGAATACATATACCTGCTCTGTACAAAATGAAGTCATAATATTAATATAGGTATGAGAAACATTTATATCAGTGTGCTTGCTTCATTTGGAGTGATGAGGTTATATGTAGAGATAGCCCGAACTATTCGCCGGCGAACAGTTCCCGGTGAACATAGCTTGTTCGCGTCCGCCTGGGCGGGCGAACATATTCGATGTTCGCGTTCGCCCCTATACTTTATTATTGAGCAAACTTTGACCCTGTACCTCACAGTCAGCAGACACATTCCAGCCAATCAGCATACCCTCCCTCCCAGACCCTCCCACCTCCTATCTAAACGCAAGGACAGCATCCATCTTAGATTCATTCTGAAGCTGCAGTAATAGTAATTGTAAATCGCAATGCGATTAATATAACCTGTATTATTCGCATTGCGATTACAACTTAGATCTGAGTTCCTAACGGTTGTATTGCTAGAATATAACGAAGATAACAAATATAGCACTATATTCTCAATCTTCGTTATATTCTAGCAATACAACAACCATTAGGAACTCAGATCTAAGTTGAATTCTCAATGCGATTAATATAACCTGCATTAATCGCATTGCGAATTCAACTTAGAGCTGAGTTCCTAATGGTTGTTGTATTGCTAGAATATACGTTATATTCTAGCAATACAACCATTAGGAACTCAGCTCTAAGTTGTAATCGCAATGCGAATAATACTTACAATTATTAATCGCTTTGCGAATCCATTTGATGCCTCTATTTGATTGTATATGACGGTTGACTATGACTACCACCATGTTCTTCTGCCTTCAAAGCAAGATATCTGAACCCCCCAGGGGCCATTTGGGCGTTTTTGATAGAAAACGCATCAAAAACGCATCAGCGTTTTTATGATTTTTTTATTTTTTAACTTTTTTGTGCATTTTGCCACATTTGGTTGCATATTTACATTTGATGTAGGCAAATATGGTAGTCTAGATCATTACTCTGCCCAAATCTATATTCAGCTACATGGCTTAGAAAATATACTGTCAAACAATGATCTTAGGTTTTGGTATAGACACATGATCTAGACTACCATATTTGCCTATACCAAATGTAAATATGCAACCAAATGTGGCAAAATACACAAAAAAATAAACTAAAAAATGAAAAAATTATAAAAACGCAGATGCGTTTTTGATGCGTTTTTATCAAAAACGCCCAAATGGCCCCTGGGGGGTTCAGATATCTTGCTTTGGAGGCAGTAGAACGTTGGTGGTAGTCATAGTCAACCGTCATATACAATCAAATAGAGGCATCAAATGGATTCGTAAAGCGATTAAGAATTGTAAGTATTATTCACATTGCGATTACAACTTAGAGCTGAGTTCCTAATGGTTGTATTGCTAGAATATAACGTATATTCTAGCAATACAACAACCATTAGGAACTCAGCTCTAAGTTGAATTCGCAATGCGATTAATGCAGGTTATATTAATCGCATTGAGAATTCAACTTAGATCTGAGTTCCCAAAGGTTGTTGAATTGCTAGAATATAACGAAGATTGAGAATATAGCGCTAAATTCTCAATCTTCGTTATATTCTAGCAATACAACCATTAGGAACCCATCTCTAAGTTGAATTCGCAAATAAGATGTCCCAAATTATTCACATAGCTTGTGCGCGTTCGTCGCGGTAGGCGAACATATGCGTTGTTAGGTCCACCCCCTATCATTAAGTAAACTTTGACCCTGTACCTCACAGTCAGCAGACACATTCCAGCCAATTAGCATACCCTCCCTCCCAGACCCTCCCATCTCCTGGACAGCATCCATTTTAGATTCATTCGGAAGCCGCAGTCTTAGTGAGAGGAGGGAGAGTGTAGTTGCTGCTGATTTAATAGGGAAATCGATAGCTAGGCTAGTGTATTCAGTGTCCACTCCAGTCCTGAAAGACTCATCAGATCTCTGCTGTAAGGACAGCGTCCTGACAGCACCCCAAAAAGCCCTTTTTAGGGCTAGTACATCAGTCTCCCTTTCCAGACCCTCCCACCTCCTATCAAAAAGCAAGGACATCATCCATCTTAGATTCATTGTGAAGCTGCAGTGTTAGTAGTTGTAATCGCAATGCGATTAATATAACCTGTATTAATCACATTGGGATTACAACTTAGATCTGTTCCTAATGGTTGTATTGCTAGAATATAACGAAGATTGCGAATATGGCGCTATATTCTCAATCTTCGTTATATTCTAGCAATACAACCAATAGGAACTCAGCTCTAAGTTGTAATCGCAATGCGATTAATACAGGTTATAATAATCACATTGCGAATTCAACTTAGAGATGGGTTCCTAATGGTTGTATTAATCGCATTGCGATTACAACTACCACACTCTGCGTCAACTAGGTATTTTTCCATGGGAGTTTTGCCATGGATCCCCCTCCGGCATGCCACAGTCCAGGTGTTAGTCCCCTTGAAACAACTTTTCCATTACTATTGTGGCCAGAAGGTGTCCCTTTGGTTTTTAAAATTCGCCTGTCTATTGAAGTCTATGGCGGTTCGCACTGTTCGAATGTTCGCGAACATTTGCGGAAGTTCGCGTTCGCCATTCGCGAACGGAAAATTTTATGTTCGCAACATCACTAGTTATATGCACCATTATATACAGTACATAAAATACTTATTAAAGGTATTGTCCCATTGGGGACATTTATGGTATATGGGTGGGATATAACATAAATGTAAGATAGGTATGAGATAGGACCCCTGAAGTGAATAGAGAAGACATTGCGCATGCAGAGCAACCTATCAATTCACTACTAGCTGTGATTACAGAGCAAAACGTCCAATCATCTATCCATTCCTTGTTATGGGAGTTCTGAAAATGGCTGATCGCTGGCATGGCTATTTTCAGAAACCCACCAACAATAAAAGGTGGATGACTGCACGTGTGGTTTGCTGTCCTTTTACTTTGGGGTCCCATTCTGGAGATAAATGAAGGTCCCAGAGGTTTGAACCTTAGCTATCAGACATCTAACAATATGCCATGAATGTCACAGATGGGACAACCACTTCAAGTATAAAAAAAGAGAAAATGTTTGGTATCTCTGACTCTGGCCATGACTATTAAGTCTAAGGAAAAAGCTACTGCATAGTAAAATCACTTTTGTGACCTAAATGTCACTAGAAAATTACATTTTTAATTGATTGTTTTAAGACATATTAAACCATGTAGGTGTACCTGACTTATTTGAGCCTTGTCCAACATTTGATATTTGGATAATCTTAAATCCATGGCTAAGCAATCATCGTTTACTTAATAAATCTCTTTGAAAAGAAGTATAGTAATGTTAGCCAAGAGCCTACAGTGATTTCATGATATATAGGCACAAAGGAAAATTATTTGACTACCACTTTACAAATCACTAGTCAGACCACACATGGAGTACTGTGTACAGTTCTGGGCTCCTGTGAACAAGGCAGACATAGCAGAGCTGGAGACAGTTCAGAGGAGGGCAACTAAAGTAATAACTGGAATGGGGCAACTACAGTACCCTAAAAGGTTATCAAAATTACCAAAACCTTAGAAAAAAGACGATTGAGGGGAGATCTAATATCTATGTATAAATATATCAGGGGTCAGTACAGAGATCTCTCCCATCATTTATTTATCCCCAGGACTGTGACTGTGAAGAGAGGAGTTCCTCTGCGTCTGGAGAAAAGAAGGTTTGTACACAAACATAGAAAAGGATTCTTCACTGTAAGAGCAGTGAGACTATGGAACTCTCTGCCTGGGGAGGTGGTGATGGTGAGTACAATAAAGGAATTCAAGAGGGGACTGAATGTATTTCTGGAGTGTAATAATATTACAGGTTATAGCTACTAGAGAGGGGTCGTTGATCCAGGGAGTTATTCTGATTGCCTGATTGGAGTCGGGAAGGAATTTTTTTCCCCTTAAGTGGGGAAAATTGGCTTCTGCCTCACAGGTTTTTTTTTTTGCCTTCCTCTGGATCAACTTGTAGGAAACAGGTCGAACTGGATAGACAAATGTCTTTTTTCGGTCTTATATACTATGTTACTATGTTATAAGGAACATTATTAACAACATAAAATCAAATTCACAAAATATAGTGAAATTGAATAATGGGAACCAGACATAGCTTTACTTTATTTGTAAAGTTACCAAAAAGCCATCATGGAGTCTATAAAGTGTAATAGAATTAACTCTAGGCCTCATAACGTTATACTGTATATCCCAGATATAACTCCCTTATAGATTGATTACAATACTAAATTAAAACATATGCCAGTACATAGGCACGTTGACAAACCAGGATCCTGTGGTGGTCCTATTAATTGAAATGCTAATGAGACGCAGCCACAGCAGGGGAAATAAAGCTTAATATGGACGATGGCAAGGGCAAATTGCTTTTTGGGTTATTTCATAATTTAGTTACCATAAGGGTTTCCAGTAGGGTTGAGCGAACCCGAACTGTAAAGTTCGGGTTCGTACCGAACATTACGGGTAGAGATGAGCGAACTTTAAAAAAAAGTCCGGTGTTCGGCGTTCGGGTTGTGGTAAGTCGCGCATCCCGTTATGGATTCCACTATAGCGGCATATGGAATCCATAAGGGGCGGCTGCCACCAACCCGAACTGTTGAACCGACAGTTGGCCGAAGGACCTGGGGTGACGTCACCGTCATGTGATCAGTGCAGGGGGCGTGGCTCAGCACGTGTGAGGGTGCTATGCTACATATTTGGACCCAGCCCTGAGCCCAGTAATACTGCAAAATAATTTTTAATCCATCTGCTACTGAGGTGGGGGGTCGGTGGCCATTTTAGCAACTGCAGTGTCCTTGGAACTGCATGTGACCTGCATGTGTGCCAGCCAGCCAGGGACATCAGTCTAATTATTTTTTAGTAGCTCAGTGAAGGAAATATTTTTCTGGCAGGTCAAGTCCCCCTACATTACCTATTTTATAATTTTGGGGTGACATAGTGCATTTCTGTAGTTGCTGTAATAAACCCGTACTGTCGTACCACAGAGCACGTTTGCATACACCGCTTAAAAAACGATTTTAAAATTTTGCAGTGACATAGACTATAGTGCATTTCTGTAGTTGGGGGAATAAACCCGTACTGTTGTACCACAGAGCACGTTTGCATACCCCGCTGAAAAACCCATTTTAAAATTTTGCGGTGGCATAGTGCATTTCTGTAGTTGCTGTAATAAACCTGTACTGTCGTACCACAGAGCATGTTTGCATACACCGCTGAAAAACCTATTTTAAAACTTTACGGTGACATAGTGCATTTCCGTAGTTGCTGTAATAAACCCGTATTGTTGTACCACAAAGCACGTTTGCATACACCACTGAAAACCCTATTTTAAAATTTTGCGTTGACATAGTGCATTTCTGTAGTTGCTGTACTAAACCTGTACTGTCGTACCACAGAGCACGTTTGCATATACTGCTGAAAAACGTATTTTAAAACTTTGCGGTGACATAGCGCATTTCTGTAGTTGGGTTAATAAACCCGTACTGTTGAACCACAGACACGTTTGCATACACCGCTGAAAAAACTATTTTAAAATTGTACGGTGACATAGTGCATTTCTGTAGTTGCTGTAATAAACCCGTACTTTCGTACCACAGAGCACGTTTGCATAAAACGCAAAAAATACAGTTTTAAAATTTTGCAGTGAAAAACTGCATTTCTGTAGCTGGGTTAATAAATCTGTACTGGTGTGCCACAGAGCACATTTGCAGACAACGCTGAAAAACCTGTTTTATAATTTTTGGAGTCACATACTGCATTTCTGTAGTTGGGTTAATAAACCTGTACTGTCGTGCCACAGAGCACATTTTCATACAACGCAGGAAAAACAGTTTGAAAATTTTACGGGGAAAAACTGCATTTCTGTAGTTGGGTTAATAAACCTGTACTATTGTGCCACAGATTACGTTTGCATACAACGCTGAAAAACCTGTTTTATAATTTTTGGGGTCACATACTGCATTTCTGTTGTTGGGTTAATAAACCTGTGCTGTTGTTTTACCGAGCACATTTGCATACAATGCAGAAAAACAGTTTTTTCAGCGTTTTATGCAAACGTGCTCTGTGGCACATCAGTACAGGTTTATTAACCCAACTACAGAAATGCATTTTTTCACTGTAAAATTTTAAAACAGTTTTTTCTGCGTTTTTTTTTTCTGTGTTTATTAACCCAACTGCAAAAAATGCAGTTTTGCACAGCAAAATTTTAAAACAGTTTTTTCAGCGTTGTATGCAAACGTGCTCTGTGGCAAAACAGCACAGGTTAAAACTGTTCTAAAATTTTGCAGTGAAAAACTGAATTTCTGTAGTTGGGTTAATAAACTCGTACTGTTGTGACACAGAGCTCGTTTGCATACAACGCTGAAAAAACTGTTTTATAATTTTTGCGGTGACATACTGCATTTCTGTAGTTTGTTGCAATAAACACTGGTTTTGTGCTACATAGCAGATCTGAGGCTTACCCTGTATTTCAGTCATTTTAAGTAACCTGTGGAACTCCGAATTTACATAGTTGGTTACAAAAACACCGCTTTTGTGGTAGATAGCACATTTGCGGAGTACGGTGCATTTCTGACCGTCAAATTAAACCGTTAACCTCTGCTGTTACATTGTTTGTTTGAAAAATCTAATTTTTGATAATAGTGAAGTAATTGTATTCAATTGCTCCGTTACACTGTTGTGTGACCTAAAGAAATGTATTCTGTTTATGACACGGGCACTTCCTTACTATTAGTGAACTTAATTGTTGACTTTTGGTAGTTAAATTGACACCTGACATAATCCATCTGTTAGTTTGGTGGGTGAACGCAAATAATGAGGAGAACATCAAATAAAGGATGTGGACATGGTCGTGGTGGTGTTGGTGGAGCTCCTGTTGCTGGGAGAGGACGTGGCCATTCTGCGCCAGCTACAGGTCCAAGTGAAACACCTTCCTCAGGTGCGAGTAGGGGACAGAACCTGCAGCATTATTTGGTAGGTCTGAATGCTGGTCTACGAATGGTGAGGCCAGAATAAGTACAGGCGATAGTAGATTGGGTGGCTGACAGTGGCGCTGGTTCCTTCACAGTATCTCCCACCCAGTCCTCTGCAGAAAGCTCAGAGTCGGCACCTGCAGCCCATGCCCATCAGTCTTTCACCTCACCCCCTTGCAATGCAGCCAAGCAGCCTAAGCTCCAAGTCATGCAGTAGACTCTTATGCTTTTTATGACTCTGCTAGCATGGTCTCCCCGGGCCATTCACATAGCCGGCCCCAGAAGTGGAAGACATTGAATGCACTGATGCCCAACCACTTATGTTGCAGGATGAGGAGATAGGAATACAACCGCAGCACGTCTCTGATGATGATGAAACACAGGTGCAAACTGCTGCGGCTTTCTGCAGTGTGCAGACCGACGAGGAGGGCAGGGGTCAAGAATGGGTGGAAGATGATGTGGAGGATGATGAGGTCCTAGACCCCAACTAGACTCAAGTTCATGCTAGTGACGTGTGCAGTTCTGAGGAAGAGGTGGTGGTCGCACAGAGGAAACAGCACAGCAAAAGAGGGAGCAGGCTGCAAAAGCGCAGCAGCCACTCCCGAGACAGAATGCCAGCTACTGCCCACCGCACCCAGGGACCTAGCACACCAAAGCCAGCTCCAAGGAGTTAATTGGTGTGGCAGTTCTTCAGACAATGTCCTGACGACAAGACACAAGTGATTTGCACATTGTGCCCTCAGAGCCTGAAGCGAGGCATAAACTTTCTAAACCTGAGCACAACCTGCATGACCAGGCATCTACATGCAAAGCACAAACTGCAGTGGAGTAAACACTTTAAAAACCAAGAAAGGTCTCAGGCTCCTCCTGCTTCCTCTTCTGCTGCTGTCTCTGCCTCTTCCTCCACCTCTGGAGTCACATTGGCACCTGCCACCCAGCAAACAGAGGATGTGCTACCACCACCTTGGTCGTCATCATCACCAAACATCTCCACCATGTCACATGCAAGCGTTCAGCTGTCCATCTCCCAAACACTGGAGAGAAAGAGAAAATACCCACATTCCGTCTGGTGGAGATGGACTGTTTTAAACAGCTGATGGCGGTGGCTGTCCCACAGTACGTCGTTCCCAGCCGCCACTACTTTTCCAGGCGAGCCGTCCCTTCCCTGCACAACCAAGTGGAGGATAAAATCAAGTGTGCACTGCGCAACGCCATCTGTGGCAAGGTCCACATAACCACAGATACATGGACCAGTAAGCACGGGTAGGGACGCTATATCTCCCTAACTGCATACTGGGTAAACGTAGTGGTGGCTGAGCCCAACATGGATAGCAGTTTGGCACATGTCCTTCCACCACCGAGGATCGCAGGGCATTATTCTTTGCCTCCTGTTGCCTCCTCCTCCTACTCCGCTTCCTCCTCCTCCTCTTCTACCACCTCCTCATCCGGTCAGCGAAAGACCTTCACCACCAACTTCAACACAGCCAGGGGTAAACGTCAGTAGGTGGTTTAAATGTGTTTAGGGGACAAACCCCACAGGAGCTGTGGAGTGGCATAGAAGAACAGACCAATAAGTGTTTGCTGCCAGTGAGCCTTAAGCCCGGCCTGGTAATGTGCGATGATAGGCGAAATCTCGTCGCAGCTCAGGGACTAGCCAGTTTGACGCACATCCCTTGCCTGGCGCATGTGCTGAATTTGGTGGTGCAGAAATTTCTTAAAGACTACCCAGACATGTCAGAGCTGCTGCAGAACGTACGATCCATCCGTGCACACTTTCAGCGTTTTAACCTTCTGTTGCTCGCCTGTCTGCGCTGCAGAGTAACTTCGGCCTTCCTGCTCACCGCCTCATATGCGACGTGCCCACCAGGTGGAACACCACCTTGCATAAGCTGGAGAGACACAGCAGACGATAGTGGAGTTTCAGCTGCAGCACGGGTCAGTCGTTCTGCGGAACAGCACCTCTTCACCACCAATAAGTGGGCCTCCATGCACCTTGTGGCGGTGTTTCAAGTACTCAACCAACATGGCCAGTGCCGATGACGGCGTTCTTAGCGTTACAATACCACTTCTATGTCTCCCTGAAAAAACACTTAGGGCGATGAAGGAAAAGGATGTGGCACAGGAGGAAGAGGAGGAGGAAAAGGGGGCATTTCACACGTCTTCAGGCCATTCAGAAGTGGCTCAAAGGGTGGGTTCCTGAGCCAGCAGAGGCCAGGTACAAATGTGGCCAACTAGGCACAGTTCTGGAGGATGAGGAGGATGAGGTAGAGGAGAAGGAGCCGGCTTCACAGCAGGGTGGCACCCAACGCAGCTCATGGCCATCACTGGAGCGTGGCTGGGGGGATATGGAGGACACAAATGATACACCACCTACAGAGGACAGCTTTTCCTTACTTCTGGGCAGCCTAGCACACACTAGCGACTACATGCTGCAGTGCCTGGCAAAGAACGCAGAGTTGCCCAAATTTTAACTTGTGCTGACTACTGGGTTGCCACCCTGCTGGATCCCCGTTACAAAGACAATGTGCCGTGACTGCCGTCCTTAATTTCCTCACTGGAGCGTGATAGGAAGATGCGCGACCACAAGCACACGTTAGTAGACGCGTTCCTGATGGCATTCCAACCTGCCACCCGGGGACAAGTAGAAGCACAAGGCAAAGGCAGAGGCGGAGGAGGAAGAGGTCACCAATGCAGCTGGGTCACAGCCAGCACCTCACAAGGCAGGTTTAGCATGGCCGACATGTGGAAAAGCTTTGTCACCACACCACAGCAACCGCCTACACGTACTGACTGATGGTTCTGCCCCATTCAACTTCTGGGTCTCCAAATTGTCCACATGGCCTGAGCTTGCCCTTTATGCCTTGGAGATGCTGGCCTGCACGGCAGCCAGTGTATTGTCTGAACGTGTATTTAGCATGGCAGGGAGCGTCATTACAGACAAGCGCAGCCGCCTGTCAAGATGAACCATACTTGGATCCCACAAGACTTGTCTGTACCTTGTGCAGAATAGACATTTATACCGGCCTCAACCACACATTCTTGTACTCAAGTGCACTTATTCTTTGATTTCTTTTTTTTTATTTGTCCCATTATTTTGGGGGCTACCCCAATTAAAAAAAAAAAAAAAAACATTGTTAGCTGGTTACCTCCTCCTCCTCCTTCATCGCCACTTTCCCCTACAACACCACATTTACCGCCTCCTCAACTTCCGACTTCACATCCACCTCCTCCTCCAAGTTGCAGGTTAATAATTTAAAATTTTTATTTGTTTTATTTTATTTTAAGTTATTTCCCTATCCACATTTGTTTGCAGAGCACCTGCCATGCTCTTAAGCACTTTTTGCTGCCTTTTGCAGCCCTCTAGCCCTTTCCATTACATTTTTAGGGCCATTTCAGTGCCCAAAAGTTCGTGTCCCCATTGACTTCAATGGGGTTAGGGTTCAGGGTCAAGTTCGGGTTAAGTTCAGATCCCAAACACGAACTTTTTTGTGAAGTTCGGCCGAACCCGAACTTCCAGGTTTTTGCTCAACTCTCGTTTCCAGCTCTTTTAAGCCATATGTGCAATGGAAATAACAGTTTATAAACAGCATCTAGTGAACATAAACCTGTTCTGTATAACTGATGGATGGGCCATCAGAATAATTTAGTTTAGTGTGCCCTGTGTACCCCAAACAGTGAACCATTCAAATGCCAATTTATGCTTTACAGCCAGCCTTTTAAATAATTAATGTTGGCCACAGACAGACAGACAATTGGGCTATGTAGGGAGCTGTTTTGTTTTTTCTTAATCATTCTCATACGTCGGACAACCTAATTATGAAAACTGCCAAAATTTGACCCCCTTAGCCCCACCTGTTTCAAACAGGAACGTCAAATCACAATACCTATAATGTCCCTTTACATGCAAATCTTTATAAGCTTCACCTCACTGAAGTCTTATGTGTTGGACAGTCAGCCAAAAAGTGTATACTGGGAAGTGTGATGCCACCTTCAAAATGAGGAGGAATTCTCATAGGCAGTGTTAAAAAAGCACTATCACTGCCACCATTGTTGTTATTAATTTTAAATGACCCAATTTAAGAAATTGATCCTTTAAAAGGGCCGATCAATGGAGCAATTATCAGGAAGGAGTGTTCCTGATATTTCCTTGTGTAAAGGTACTACTTATCACCAATAGTTCATTGTTGATGCCTACACCAAAATCATTGTCTCTGGGCAGCAAATTACACTGTTTAAACAGGGATCTGCTGATCATAAACAATGAATCTGTACTGGAAAAAGCGATCTCACCACTGATCCGATCCCTCTTCCCCCTACATAGACTACTGCTGTATGTAAATGCAACTTTCATCTCCGCTAACAATAACGCAATTAGTTGGAGCAAATGGTTTGTCCCCAGTAATTTTGTGAGTCAGCTCTTGTAAAGGGGCCTTAAGTGAAGCAAAAAAAAAATTGGCTTATCTCTAGCTGTGTGTCACATCAGCGACCAGTGTCCGTCAGTGCCATGCAAATTCTATTAGGAACATTATTCATTGAAGTAATACTACTCCCATTTTTGCTATCATCATCACTCCCCTACTCACCTTGCGCTGTTTGCAGTTGCACGACTGCTTCTAATTGTCAATCAGCTTTTGGTGCACTGCCCTCTCACTCCTTGTCTGAGCATAGGTTCCTAGTTTGGTAGTTTAACCAGTGAAGGTGTGTACCGAAGGCCGTGTACTGAACTTCTGCCTGTTAACTGACTCTGATACTCTGCTGCCTGCCCTGAACTTAACCTGTCAACTGTACTGACCTTTTGCTTCCAGCCCTGACCTCAGATTAGTTTCACAGAATTGCACAAACTCTGTCGGCCCTGACTTCTGCCTATTTACCAACTGCAAGTATTGCCTGACCACTTGGTACTTCACGCCAGATCCTTGTATAGGGTTTAAGGGTAAAAACCAAGGGATGACCAGGATAATGCCCTTAGCACCTTCCCAACCAGCACCGTAATAGTACGGCTCTGGCCGGGTCTTTAAAGCTGGAGCAGCTCCTGAGCGCTGCGGGCGCCATAGCCACAGGTGGCTGCCTGCTTCTTATAGCAGATACCCGCGGCTCATGGCTGCAACCGGCAGTAATGCAAATCGCGGATATTTAACCCCTCAGATGCCGTGGTCAATCCTGACCATGGCATCTGAGCGCACTGAGATGCCGGCCCCACAGGTGGCGATAGGAGGAGCCGGAGCTTGTGTGCAGCAGCCCCTATCTTTGCGAATGACAAGAGGCTGCTGCATAGTATTTCCTATGGAGCCTTTGCCTGTAATAGTAGTAAAATCATCATAGACTTCAGTGCAAGTGCATTGGAGTCTATGATAATAGCAATCAGATGATTGATTGTTATAGTTCCCTATGGGAACTATAAAAAAGTGTAAATAAAAAAAAAGTTTAAAGAATACTTTTACATTTTTTTATCACTATCAAAACACATGAAAAACTTTACATATAAGATATCGTCGGATTCATACTGACCTGTAAAATAAAAGTAACTGGTCAGTTTTATTGCACATCGAACATCGTAAATAAAAAACCCGTAAAATTGTGGTGGAATTGCTTTTTTGTTTTTTGCAATTTCACCCCATTTGTAATTTTTTTCCTGCTTCCCACTACATCATATGAAATATTAAATGTTGGCATTGGAAAGTACAACTTTTCCCGCAAAAAACAAGCCCTCATATGGCTATGTGAACAGACAAAAAAAAAAGTTATGCTTCTGGGAAGGCAGGGGGCCCAAAACGAAAATGAAAAAATAAACAAACTCCGGGGGTGAAAGGGTTAGGATTATTCACAAACTCAAACCGGTTATTTAGTACAGTGGGTCCACACCCACTGCCTGTTACACTGTGATACCACAATGTGTCTGTTTGACCAAAACTAACATTCTTAGGGTGCTAATATGGTAAAACAAAGCTCTAGTGAAAACTCAGCTTTATTACAGCCGTATGTAGAGCAGTTGTTATAATCTTTAGCTTCACAATATGAAGGCATTAGCACATATGGTGCACTTTAATATTACCCAAACTAATGGAATGTAACATCAAATAGAATCTGACAGCAGAAAACCTCAATTTTTTCCCTATGAAATAGGAGGAGTATCTATGTTAAGTTAGGCCCCTTTCACACGAGCATGACATATTGGCTCAGGATGCGTTCAGGGTGCATTCAGTGAAACACACACCATTTTGAAAGCAAGTTCAGTCAGTTTTGTCTACAATTGTGTTCAGCTGTTCAGTTTTTCTGCGCGAGTGCAATGCGTTTTGATGTGTTTTTTACGCGTGTGATAAAAAACTGAAGGTTTACAAACAACATCTCTTAGCAACCATCAGTGAAAGTGTGCACTTGCTTGCGGATGCAATGCGTTTTTTACTGAAGCCCCATTCACTTCTATGGGGCCAGGGGTGCTTGAAAGACGCAGAATATAGAACATGCTGCGTTTTTCACGCAAAGCAGAAGTAATGCGTGAAAAGCAACGCTCATGTACACAGATCTACTGAAATGAATGGGTCAGGATTCAGTGCAGGTGCTATGCGTTCATGTCATGCATTGTACCCGTGCAAAAAACTCACTCATGTGAAAGGGGTCTAAGTCTCCACAATTTTTAATAGGTTCTATAATATGGCTTTGTGAGAGCCTCTACAGAGCCTATAGAATAATATGGGCTATACAATAATATGATTATGTTAACGGGGACTTATAGTCAGAAAAATACTGTATGTTGTGTTCGCTTTTTCTCTGGTTTAGTAACAACACTTTACATTTAGATCAATATCAGTTTAAATGTTTTAACTAGAGATGAGAGAAGTTTTGAAAAATTTGATTCAGCAGATTCGCATATCTTCGTTGAGAAATTTGATATGTTACAAATTAATTTGTCACAAATCGCGTTAAATCAGGTATACCCAGGCCACTCTGCCTAATCATATTGATCCCATTCGGTGGCCCAATCTCAATGTGAATGCCTAGACGTTAAACTGCAGGGAGATTGCAGGGAGTGTATCACCATGTGCATTAGGTTCTAGTGCAACCACATTCATAGTTAATCCATTCTGTAGGTACTGTGCCATTAGTATTTCAGGTGTAATTTATCACTGTCTACATTACTGTGCAGTGCAGTAGATCATCGCTAATACCTTCTGTTAAATGAAAAGAAAAGCATATAGCACCCTTTGGTAAAGCAAAAACAAAAAAAAAAACATGCACACCCTTACAGTGCAATGAGGCCATAGTGGAACAAAATAAAGAAAGAGAGGCAGCACCAATATAGTGGAGAAAAAAATGTTCTGAGCTGTAAGAAAAAAAAAGCCTGTATTTTTACAGTACAACAAGATGTACACGGCGATATATTAGTCCGCTCTTTAATACTGAGGCACAGTAATTCTATGTATAAACTAACAAATTAATGGGGATTATGGCTGCAGTTCAACAAGTTAAACACGGAGATATATTTGACCGCCTTTTAAAATTGAGGCACAGTAATTCTATGTATAAACTAACAGATTAACAGGGATTGTGGCAGCAGTTCAACAAGATGCACACAGCAATTACACTCAAGCTGCACAGTCCCTGCAGTCTTCCTATTCTCTCCCTACAATCTCCCTACACTGTCCCTGCACTGTCCCTGCATACTCCCTATCCAATATTCTTCTATAAATAGCTTTCTGAAACACTGGCCCTAGTGAATAAGTGCTTTACACATCTTTCCCTAAGCTCAGCTCACAGTGAAATGGCAGAAAACTGTGATATCACAGGGGATCTGCTGATTTGCTGGCTGCACATTATTATGAGTCATACTGCATTCCCAGGCTTGTTACTGTCACTTTGTAACACATGCAGCAGCCATTTATAAAAAAATAATACTAATTGTTACCACAAAACATGAGGAAATTCGGATTAGCAGTGAATAGAAATTTTCCTAAAGTTCGGATCAAATTCCACTTCGGATGCTTTGATTAATCAACACTAGTTTTAACAAACGCCCACACTACTTTTTGTTTGTAAATTACTGCTTATTTGCCAACTAGAGGACAGTTGTTTCAAGTCTAGTTATTTTATTTCATAAAATCAAAGGATATCTTAGCAGTACATTCTTTATAGTCTTAAAGTATCTCCTTGCTGAAAAGAAATGATTGTTGAAAGTCTCTCATTTTCTTTGGCTTTCAAAGCTTTATTAATTAATTGTAAGTCTCCACTAGAGCTAAATCCAATGGCTAATGAGAAATAAAATTAAACTAGTTAAAACACTAAAATTGAAACTCATAAGAAATGTGAAAGACTTAAATTAATGAGCAGTTATGCCAAAGAAAAAGTCGTCCATAAATTCAAGCATTTTTTAATGTGTTATTATATTTAATGAGAGTAGTTTCTTTTTTAAATTATAATATGAATTATGGTACAAAAAGTTATACAAATAAAAGCGCCTATTTAAAAAGCATGCAATGAGTGTAACAGGATGCTCCATCTTTACAGTTTTATGTGACAGATTATAGTTGAAGAGTTGTTTCCACAGAGCAGCTACAGAGGCAACATTACCTATCTATGATAATCTTGCAATATCTTTTAAAAATGTTGTCATCTTACCAAACACATTTCCCACAATTCAACCCAATTTCCCATGCTGTTATATTAGAGAAGGGCCTACTCATTCCGATCCTACTGATTCATGAAGAGAATGCTACAACTACAGTAAAAGACAACACTTATACCAGTTTAGCTGTAGGAGAGAGACGGAAGACACATTGTGAATGTAGAGTCACTCACAATGCTAGAGAGGCTGGTCACCGTCGCAGCCTGCTTTTCGCTTCCCCCCCATCGCCAGATGTTTTAATCCGTGTGATGGGGAGAGGCAGCGGTGGCCATGCAGGGATCCAGAGGGACACAGGTACCGGGGAGCAGGTAAGTATGTTCTTGAGGAGGAGCCAAGGCATTTTGGGGGTTATTATAGGGATTGGATATCCCGTTTAAAGTTTTTTTCTGGTGCTGAAACACTTATGACCTATTGTTAGGTAGTTATAGTCTGGCTTCTGGAACTTCCCAAATTAATCAAAACAAGGGGCCGTACCGTATATACAGATACGTCTGAGCAGAAAATTATTGGAAATAGACTGTTCCTTCCCTAATAACTGCCTGCTAATCATTTACATGCACCAGTTATCTCCACTGTATGGGGACAAGCGATGACTATGACTATTACTCCTCATATAGATCTATAGTTTCTGGGCAGCAGATCCCTGTTTACACAGCACAAACTGCTGCCCAGAATCAATGATTTAATGTGCTGTATGAAAGATCATTTCACCCAATAAAACAAGGATTTTTACTTGATCATCGGGTGATTGACATCATATTTACACTGGCCTGTTGTCTGGAATGGTTGTAGTAGATAATCGGCCTCAAAATTGAGCCATGTGAACCTGCCTTAAATATTTCCAAACTCAACTTTTTTTCTGTTATCTGAAACCTTTAAAACTGCATTTATAATTCAATTTCTTAATACGCCATAATTGTGTTAGTGATAATTGAGGTTCTGTGGCACAGAGGGAACAATTTTTTTTTTCACTAGCATGAATGGAGGAAAAAGCTTGAATACACAGAAATATTGCATTGATGGGCCTGCTACTGTATTTGCCAGATTATCCAACAAACTGGATTATTCGATGGACAGAAAAATATATAAAGCTTACTAGCCAATGTAGAACTTTTAGAAACAGACTATGAGATGTCCTAGACCAGGGATGTCCAACCTGTGGCCCTCCAGCTGTTGCAAAACTACAACTTCCAGCATGCCCAGACAGCCTACAGGTATCAGCCTACAGCAGGGAATGGTGGGAGTTGTAGTTTTGCAACAAATGGAGGGCTGCAGGCTAAGCATTCCTGTCCTAGACTATAATAATTCTGTGTCTACAGTTCTAATATAATTGATGGAAGTGTAGAGACATTATAGTTATTCGCTTTGGTTCCTACTCCATTGGGACTTTCTTTCTGTAGGTAACTGAAATGAATGAGGATAAGGGTCCAATTATGATAATACGTAGTAATTAGGGGAAAAGGAACTTATACCTTATTACTCATTGCTCTTATCAGTTCATTTCCCCTGCTCTTGTTCACTCTCAATATACCTCCATACAAGATGAACCGACCACAATTCTCATATCACAACTACAACTGAAGTAACAGAATTTACACCTTAAAATATTCATTGTGAATATCTGATATAATTAATTGATCTAGAGAGAACAGACATTTACATATTAAAACTTACAATTTATGTTTAATGCTGATATTTTTCTCTTTTTTGCATGCAATCTATCCCCAATACTTAAACCAGCTAAATGGATTATATAAGAATGGATCTAAAGATTATGTATGGATATAGATGAGACACATACAAACAACTTCTCCATGCAGACACCATAGATTGTCGATGAGTTTACTAACTGCTGATACTGTGCTACTATCACAATACTAAAAACATTTGCCACAATTCCATACTTCCTTGGCAATCCTTTTTAAGCTGGAAGCATCAGAAACACAAAGTTCTCTGCCCTCATAGTTTCACAATTTTTACAATATAACCATGTAGGTAAAAGCGTTCAACCCATAGTCCGGGCTTTTAAATTCATAGCATTTATTGTATTGGTAAAGAGGTTAGTTAAGTGATTAAGGTTCCCATAAACACATAGGGGGTCATTTAACAAGCTGAAATATGCCTAAATTTGTTGTGCCGCAGTCTGCGACTTTTCCCTGCTCACTCCAGGTCTAAATAAGTGGATGTGGCATGTGCGGGGAAGGGGACAGGCCAGCACCTCCTCATAACTTCAGCGATACACCGCCAGCTGTAGGACTTTTTTTAAGATCGGCATCTAAAATGCTGGTCTTAATAAATGACCCCCATGTAGTCTACTGTCGCCACAATGGGCATTTTGCATGACAACCCTAAAGGACTTAACTGAGGCTATATGTACCTTTATATAGACTGGCCCCCCTATAATGGCAAAAAAAAGTCCAGATTTTAACAACTACGACCCACATTTACTAGCACGATTGTGTCTAGACCTTCTTGTAGTACTTGGTGCAATGTGGTGCAATTTTGCCAGATTTTTGGAGCAACTAGTTGAAGAAAAATCCACTGTAAGAGGATGCAGCTTAGAAGGAAAAGGGTTAGTGGGGAAGGGTATAAGATGGGCCAAATTTAACCAAAGTTAGGACACAGAATTCTGTGTAAAACAACCAATAGGTGGTATAAAATAAGACAAAAGCCCATCAAATGTATCATCCTGCCCGAGCCACAGTGATAAATTTGGCACATATTTAGACTGCCTCTCTACGTTTGTGCTCTCTACAGAATTATTTAATTTTCCCCAGTGTCTGTCCAGAGTTGGAGGAGCAGTAGCCCTATATTAGGGGTAGAATACCACATGACCTCAATGCTAAAGTTAGAATATTTATATTAGCAATGTTTTTTATACGAAATATCCTCCAAAAACATTACCTATCCGGAGAATAGGTAATAACTGTATGATCCAATAACTTAGCTGTCTCTATTGGCCCCATAGACACTGAATGGAGCACCAAGGAGTATGAGTAACCGCTGCTCCATTCAAACTCCTTCTCACTATAGTCACACAATATGGGTGGCAGGGGGCCTGGGACTAGGAGTGTAGCTATAGGGGGTGCCAGGAGTAGAAGTCACTACCGGTCTCAGGAGCCCAAAGACCCTTGTGCCTCATAAGAAGACACCAGTATTATAGAAAGTGCATGCTGGGAGGGCTCGGTTATATATTTTGCACTGGGGTCCAGAATCTTCAAGTTACACCTTTGCCTGGGACCCCTGTTTTTGAGATTGTGGGGGTTCCAGAAGTAGGGCCCCTAATTATTACACAGCAAACCCCTATTAGTATTACCCCTTTCACATAGTAGGAAGTAGGACTCCAGCAGGAGAGACTTTGGTAGGGAATTTATCATGAGGGTATTATTTGAAGTCAGTTTTCCTCAAGTCTGCATTGGAACACTTTGCACAAGTTTTTGGGCATTTCGTTGTTGTTTAGTCAGCAAACAGCGCATCTTTAAAACTAACATTTTTGCCTACAAAAGTTATTCCAGTTTTCTGCACCAGCCCCCTCCCTGAGTGGCTTTGGGACTTTTTTTGAGATTCTTCAAAAAAAAGTGCCAGTCATTTGGATGAAACTCATTAAAGGGGTCTTTTCAAGATTTTGATACTGATGAGCTATCCTCATAGAAGTGAATGAGGCTGGGCACGAGACCAAGGACAGCCACTATACAATGTATGGCGATGTAGTTGGTAAGCACGGAGAAGGCTGCGGCACTCACAGGAGCACCAGTGCCTTCTCAAACAGCTGATCGAGGGGGTGCAAGGTGTCAGACCCAACCATTTAGATACTGATGACTAATCCTGATGATAGCTCAGCAGTATCAAAATCTCAAAACAACGCTTTAGCCTAGCTAACAATGACAACTTACCCATCTATTTTTCAACACTGACTACTGTAAAAGTAGAACAAGCCCCCAAAATTTTGCAGATGACCTAAAAAAGTCACAAAAGCCCTAGTTTGAGACTTTTTGAAACCAGAATTCTCACGTGCAGGTCTTAATAAATCCCCCCCATTGTCACCTGCCTCAGTTATTTCTTAATATAACAAAAACATTGTATTCTTTGTGACAGGTAGTTAAAGGAACCACATTTCCACAATAACCAATAAAATAAAAGCCCAAGAGCAAACCGCAAATCCTTATATCTCTGGCATAACTGATGCATGGTAACTTTCAGCTTTGCATTAAGGTTGTCAAATGCAGTAGCTAACAGGGCTTAACATAGGGTAGTCCATAAAAATCCTGTTTTCAGTATGTGCCCTCAAAGTAAGTAAACTGTACTTATATTGCATTGTAAATTGAAAATTGAGGATAACATGCAGAGCTCTGTGGTTTATGATGCCGAACGGAATGGCAATTAATCTTTACACTCCACAGCATGTGGCATCATGTAAAGCCCTGCATTGTGATCACAGTGAATATTTACTGAGAATGAAAAGAAGAGGCAAAAGATCTGGTTTATGTTAATCATATTTATATGCAAATCTCTAAAAGAAGCACAAAATGACACTGACTAGACTTTTTTTTAAAGCTGGCCATACACTGATCGGTTTGCCAAGTACCGAGCTGCTTAGGAAGTTTTAATACTGCACAAATTATTTTTCCAAAAATATTTCAATTACCATCAGATTGGGTTAGTTTTACCATTCTTGACATCATTTACTACACTTTTACTACACATCTGTAGCAAGTATTCCATAGAAATTAATAGAATCCTTTGGCTGATACATCTTGGTCAGTTGCTCTTATTAACCGCTGGAGGACATTAGCCATACATGTATGGCAGATGTCTTCACTTTAAAGATGGCACCCACTCCAGACAGCTACAGGCAATATCTTCGAATGGCGCCAGTAGATCACAGATTGAAAACTACAAATCTCCCCGCAAAAAATGAGCAATCACAGAGCTCTGTAGACGTAAATATAAAAAAATTATCTGGGTCAGAATATGGCAATGCAAATCAAAAATTTGATTTTCCTGTTAACGCAGGGGGTCAACAACTTTGAACACTCCACCAGTTGTGAAACTACAATGCCCAGCATGCTCCATACATTTCTATGGGAGTTCTAAAAAGAGCAAAGCAAGTTTGCATGATGGAGGTCCAGAGGTTGCCTACCCCTGTTTTAAGGCATATATGGTCCAGTAGATTACAGGCTGCTTTCAGTTCTAGTAGTCTTATCTTTAAACAATTGTAAACCAACCAACACATGCTGGGGCAGCCGGACAGTAGGGTATTAAGTCAGTATTGCGAGTCCATGGCCAGACTCTCAAAAATGTATGAAGGCTATAACAGTCAATAACTTTTATTTTTTTGGAGTACCAGTCATTTGTAGTCTATAGTCTATATAGTCTATATAATGTGCACTCCTGAAGAGAACATTTTTAATAATATACCTAAGAAATGCATTTTTCTTAACCTATATTGGACTTCCATATTATAGAACCGCACATATGATTCCATAAAAACTTTTAATCTCAATGTCACCCTTTATGAGCAGTGGCAAGATGATATTATGATCTGCTTTCTTATTAGGTAATTACTAATAAAACGACTGGATCCTGGTAATAGAAGAATATTGGGCTATTGCTATAATCATAGTGCCCTAACGTCAAAGTAGAACAATCGACGTTGTGCATAGATATATATATATATATATATATATATATACACACACACACACAGACACTCAACAGATTAATAGTTTGTCTTTCTACCGCAGCACCTTCACAGCATAGACACCTGATTTTCTTTTACCATTGACCTTTGGAGCTGTCAGACTAGGCATATTTTATCTCTGTAGATGCATCAGAAAGCCTCTGAAATTCAGCGCTAAAGCATTAATCCGTATCGCTACACAGTCCTTGAAATTATAATTCAAAGTTCAACTTACTTTAGCATTTCCCTCCAAAGTTCTTTTGGCAGCCCAGGGCACAAAGTCATATTCTGGTTTCCAGCTGAAATCAATTGCAATGGTTTGAAATGTTGGCAGAGACAATTCTTTATGGCTAAAGAGCTCTGTTGATGCTAAATAGTATTCACTCATTTACTTTGTGGAGCTGCCATTCTCCGCAGGTCGAGGCTTGGCGTCTTTTCAACTAAAGATGTTTAGTATTTCTTTAGATGACACCAGGAAGATAAAATTCTATATTCAGAGATCAGAAACACTTGACGGCACATTATACACTGGAAAAGCAGATGTACTCTTCTTCGGGAGGATTAATAATTTATCTGTAACCACTTTCAGACATCGGCATTTTATTGCTTTAAATCGTCCATCATGTAACTTTAAAAGCTATTCCGCCTAATCTTATAATTAACACTACATGATAGGCAACAGGAGAAAGTAATGTAGACTTTCTTAAAGGGAGCAGTCAGCAGCACAGGCTAACTTTAGATTAGGGCATTTACGTGATGTCTAATTAAGTTTGAACTGAAAAATTTAAATGCACCCAATAAATAAAGAGACAATCCAAAAACCAAATAAATAAAATCTATCCCTTTGGCTGTCAACAATGCAGACCCTAGTGAATCAGCTATGGTGCGGAAGATGGTGGAAAAACATATGTAACAGGTAATTTTTCAGCAACTTATATTGGCAGACTGGTGGAAGCCATTGTCAGAGCAGATATGTTCTGGTGATTTTATATACGCTGTCAGAACCTTCTGACCCGACTGCCAGGCAGTAGGAATTGTAGCCTGGTACATAGTTCCTGACATAGTATGTTGTATTGCATTTATTCTTTTATTGATCTGTTATTTTATTATGAAGAAGGGGTCAGGGCAGTATTACTAGGAGACATGTTATCTTTTCCTATGCAGATTGTTTTGCCTACTGGGATGAGGAAGCAGTCACACATGCTTGTGATTTTCAGTCCTCATGTCATGTACCACCACTTTAGTATGTGCACTATGGATAGCCTGGACTGTTTCTTAGAACGGAAGCAGTACATGGAGCTAAAAAAAATGTTTTTTCTTTGGCACTCAGTAAGGTTGTCACTTCCTTTACCATATAGAAAGCTTATTTTAAAGAGGACCTGTCACCATGAAATGCAATGCAGAGTGTTATAGAGGAGCAGGAGGAGCTGAGAAGATTCATATATAGTTTTGCGGGAAAAGTTTTGGTAAAAAGTGCAATTTTTACATTTAAATATTTGCTATTTTAGAGTTTATTGTTCACTGGGGTAGTGACATCAGTGAGTGACAGCTATCTCCTCCATATACACTTTTAGACAGGGAATGCTATCAACCACCTCCCACTTGAACAATGAAGTCAGAAATAGCAGAGATAAAAATATATAAATTACAAGATTTACTGAATGTTTTCCCAGAAAATGATATATTATTTTGCTCAGCTCCTCCTGCTCTATAACCTGCTGCCTTCAGATTACACTGTATTTTGTGGTGACATGCCATCTTTAAAGGAAATCTGTCTGCCTCTTGGTCTACTCTATTTTCTTATAATCAGTTGACTGAGGTGGAGCATGTTTGGTTAGCCCCAATCCAATAAGGCTCTATGATATGGGGTCAGCCATCTCATATTCTATCCTGTGAGTTACTTGGTCCTCTGGTCTTTACAAAAGAAATCTGGTTCCACTGTCGGATCAGATACCAAATGGCATCTCTTTGACCCGCCCTTACACATTTCCTATACACCCCTCATCTCCCTGTTAGCATGTCTTCACCCACAGTATGGCTCTGGGTTGCAGCTGGGCTTTTCCACTTTGTAGATATATTTGACCTCTCGATGGGTAAATTACTTGCTTTTGGAAAATGAATAGACAAATATCCAATTCTCTCAACTGCTGCCTTTACTCATAGTCAAATACAGTATTTCACTACTATTGCTCCTCTTTAGAGTCTTTGAACATGCCCCTGTTTACCTCATTTGAGCAGTTGTGTTTGGGGGTACCTTCAGAAAAGGGTCTCATTTCGCATATTTATCTGGTGCTGAACTTGCATGCCTATCAGTATGATTATAAACATCCTTATATCTTATGATGGAAAAGGTGGTTGGGCAAGGAAATATCACGAGAGGTGAGCAGGGGGATATGGTCTGGGGCACTCAAGAGCTCATTATGCACTACCTATAAGGAAAATCAAATAAATATTTTAACAACCTAGTATCAAACACCGTAACTGATTCATAAAATTAATTTGGTGATATCAGACATTTGCTAGAGATGTTCATCCTTTGGTTGCTCAGTCTGTCACATATATTGGATATGGCCAATGATCACTCCATTCTAGAGAGAGGTAGCTTTAATACTACAGTTGGTATTTGGAAACCCTATCAACCTTGATCCCTTGACATACATTCTGAATGTCCCACCTAGAGGCTAATTGCCTTATTTTGGTGTTAGTGTTAGTCCCTTCCTTCGGATTTACATTCTCGGTTCCAGGAATATCACATACACTGATCAAATTAAATTATGGGCATGGAGTAGGGTGTCTCATTCATCAATTCCTATGCTTAAAACAGGTGTAAAAAATTATGATTGAGACGGGCTTGCCAGCCCGTCCCCTTCCCCGCCTATGCCACGCCCACAATTTTAGATCTGGCTTGAGCGGGAAGAAGATGCAAATTGTTGTTCAACTAACAATCATGCTGCAATCTGCAACCTGAAATACGCCAAGTTTATGAGTATTTCAGATTAATAAATCACCCTCTATGTTTTACTTTGAAACGCTGTGTTTTTTTATGTTGCCTGTGGTTGAACTGCAAGTTTTTGATAAGTTGCCTTTAAATGAACACTTTGTTTATAATAGCCACATAGTCCTAAATAAATCACATATTTCAGAATTATGAAAAAAGTATATAGGGTGTTTCTAGTTTAATAATAATGCCCTATTTGTACATGCTGAATTGTAATTTATTTTGTAATCCATAACATCATTTTAATTCAGATTTTTGCAATTTATTGTTTTTAATGGATAGCTGCACTTTTGTGAATATTTCCTCTTATTTATATATGAAATTAAAGTAAAAATTACTTTAAAAAAAAAACTGGTAGTAGATAATAGGGTGGGTACAGATAATTTTATATCACAGAATATAGTCCTGCATAAACTAACATTTATTTTTGCCATTTAATCCGCTACAAACACAAAATGTCATAAAACAGATAAGACCATCCCGGTAGACGATGCTGAACAGTGGCGAAGATATTAAACATCCACTATAAAATGATAAGAGATAATTATTATCAAGCTTTATGTCCAACATGAGTACACATGGATAAATATTACCTCTTGCTGTTTAACCAGTTAATGTGGCATTTTGTAATTTTTTTCAGTTTATTATAAAGTCATAATCTTAGTGTTGGTTTTGAGAAGAAATAAATCACTGTAAATCAGGACAATATGACAGCAATTAGCTTTTATTGTGCACTTATTAATCTTGAGGAACATTTTCTCCGCTGGCAGAAAAAGGCCGTGGATTCCTCCTGACAGTCGGTCTTAAACTCCTTCCTGTGATGAATGGAGTCTATAATTGGGAGATAACTCTCTAATTTAATACTTCACGAATAAGGTTGCCAGAAATGTACAATTGCTTTTCCAAAGGAAGTCAATTAAATACACAAGTGTTTGTATTCTTTGTTTTGGACGGCAAAGTATCATTAATGGTATTGCTACGAGAAAAAGGAAAGCCATAGCAAAATTTATGTCTCACATGTCATGGTGAGTGGGAAACAAAGTGGGATAATTTTCCTTTATCTTTATAGTTTGATACTTTGCTGGTTTATCTGCGCTTGGCCCATTTCAGGGGCTAGTAAACCACAGGCACATTCAACACCACATAAATCCTTCTTTATGAACACAGTATGTAGCTGTCCTTATAAAGTAACATTTCCTCAAAGCGAATACCCCTTTTGAACATCATTTTTACCACCTAAATAAGATAAAATTTGTTGATGATTAATTTTTTAACACAGTGGTCAGGCTTCATTTTTTCTGATGCAAAGCACCAAATCTCCTACATACACAAATAACTAAATACAGCCACCACTAGAGGGAGATTAGGTGCTTTCTGCAAAGAATACATACAGCACCACAATAAAACAGTATGTTAAGCAGTAAGCCTTTAAGCTCCCTCTAGTGGTGGCTGCAGGCAGACAAAATGTAGTTTCTTTTAACTTTGTATTAACATAGGGAATATCATGCTCTTCATCTGGAAAACTAAGCTTTGACCACAAGAAGGATACAGCACAGTTCTAAAAGTCACCTAGTGCTTACACAAGGACATTGTTTTTAAGGATTTACTTTATTTAATTTCTCAGAATGTTTCTCACCCTGTTTTTAGATAAAATGAACAGATATATAAGGTAAGGTAATGACAGTGCAGCCAGTATATTTCAGTGGGATTTCAAATTGGTATTTTGTCAAAATTGGCATCCATCTACCTTTGATCTACTGATTTCCACCTCATTTGGCAGTTACAAAACAAGCACAGCATGTGTCATTTATTGTCTAGTTTAGTTAGTGGTCCATTAACACTTCCCATTAAGTAGTATTGAAGAGGTTTAAAAAAGAAAAAGGAATGAGAACCCATTAATGGCCCATCTATTCCTTGTTGTCTTTACAGGAAAAATAGAACTACAATATAGAAATATAGAACTAAAATTTTCAGAAGCAAATCACAATAAAAATATGGATAGAAAAATAGATTCAAATTGGAATGGAATGGAAATTGATGGAAAACCAATTTATTCAGGGGAGAATATTAGACAGACAGGAAGACATACAGACGATAGATAGATAGATAGATAGATAGATAGATAGATAGATAGATAGATAGATAGATATGTCCGTACAGCTGGCACACAGTCTTTTCTACTTTATATCTTGCAGAGCCGCTATATTTTTTTTCTTTTTGTAGATAGATAGATACACATATAACCAGTGTTATCTTGACTTCAGGAGTGCAGGGATGGTTAATTTACCACAATTTGTTGTATTATTGTAATGTGGTTTTGTTGCATTAATGAGTTAAGCAAGTCAAGCTTAAGTTGGCTACATTTGTAATGGATAAATTGACGGAGATAGCTAGATAGATAATAGATAGATAGATAGATAGATAGATAGATAGATAGATAGATAGATAGGATAGATTTTGTTTTTGGACAATTATGTTCCCTACTTCCCACATATAAAGAAAAAAGCCTTAGAAAGAAAGTCTAATGCTGTAGTAAACAATTTACTTTTAACATACTAACCCCAGTGTTCAATTTAATTTCAGCCATCAGAGGTTAATATGCTGAAAGAAGTAAGTGAGAGTGGAGCAGCGGATAAAACAAAGAAGACCTAATTACCATGCAAGGCACAACATCCTTCAGATGTGATGAGAAACGTGGTTTTATGGAAAGCCAGTCTTTGAGACATTTCACAATATGACCATCCAAGCATAAAAAAAAGAATAAGGACAGCAGTGAGGAAGCTGGAAGGAAGGGGAGCATTACACAAACAGAACCAATTTACAACAAGCACACCTTAATAACAATACCAGCATTTCCTTATAAGCCAAGTATAATAATTGTCCCTTAACGATATTTCCCCAGGTTACCAGCAGAATTCCTTTAAAATTTCCTGGACTGCACTGATGTGTGTGTGTTACAGCCCCTAGTGCAAAATGACATATACAAGCCATTCTATTAATGCAAATAACAATTTATGGCTGCAGTGTCGTAACTAGAACTGACTGGGCCCCACAGCAAATTTTTGAAAGGGGGCCTCCTCAGCAACTTCTTTGCAACCCCCTACTCCAGTGCAATCCCCACTCCTGTGGCTAGTCAAGATTGCTCTCTCAGAATAGGCCAGATAATCCAAATCCCAAATGTAATGATCGTAACTGATCCAAAGTGGAGATTTGCTTACTTCCCACACTAAATGCTACTAAATTGCTCCTTGTTATCAGCTTCTAAGATTATACAAATATTCCCTGCAATCCCCTTCACTAAAATTATAAAAGACTAAAGGCAATGGAAAAAGGTAAATCCATAATTAGTCAACTCTTACATTTAAAATCTAAAGGCATGATAAACTGTAGATAGTATAATCTATGAAATATAAACTGCCATTCTATGCAAAGGAACCTGCATTGCAAGTTAGGGTGGGTTCACGCTAGCATTAGGGATTCCGTTATGGCTTTCCGTTATAACATAGTTATAACAGAAAATAACAGAATCCATAAGACAGAAGGACGGATCAGTTCTTCTGCCCATAGACTTGTATTATGACAGAATGCAAAACAGAAGCCTTTAACCACATCAGCCCCCCTAGCTTAAACACCCTTAATGACCAGGCCACTTTTTACAATTCCGCACTACACTACTTTCACCATTTATTGCTCCGTCATGCAACTTACCACCCAAATGAATTTTACCTCCTTTTCTTCTCACAAATAGAGCTTTCATTTGGTGGTATTTCATTGCTGCTGACATTTTTACTTTTTTTGCTATTAATCAAACTTTCTGTTGTAAATTTTTTTAAAAAAAACTACATTTCTATATAAATTTTTCTCTAAATTTATTGTTCTACATGTCTTTGATAAAAAAAAAGTCCAATAAGTGTATATTTATTGGTTTGGGTAAAAGTTATAGCGTTTACAAACTATGGTGCAAAAAAGTGAAGTTCGGCATTTTGAAGCAGCTCTGACTTTCTGAGCACCTGTCATGTTTCTTCAGGTGCTAGAATGTCAGGATAGTATAAATACCCCCCAAATCACACCATTTTAGAAAGAAGACACCCCAAAGTATTCGCGGAGGGGCTTGGTGAGTTCATGTATCATTTCATTTTTTTTCACAAGTTAGCGGAAAATGACACTTTCTGAGAAAAAAAAAAAAAAAAAAAAAGTTTCAATTTCTGATAACTTCTGGCAAAAAAAAAAAAAATCTCAGACGGACTCACTATGCCCCTCAGTAAATACCTTGGGGTGTCTACTTTCCGAAATGGGGTAATTTGTGGGGTGTGTTTACTGTTCTGGCATTTTGGGCGGGGCTAAATTGTGAGTCGCCATGTAAAACCTAAAGGTACTCGTTGGAATTTGGGCCCCTTTGCGCACCCAGGCTGCAAAAAAGTCTCACTTATGTGGTATCGCCGTACTCAGGAGAAGTAGGGCAATGTGTTTTGGAGTGTATTTTTACATATACCCATGTTGGGTGAGAGAAATATCTCTGTAAATTGTCAACTTTGTATAAAAATTTTTAAAAGTTGTCGTTTACAGAGATATTTTTCACACAAAGTATGGGTATATATAAAAATACACCTCAAAACACATTGCTCTACTACTCCTGAGTACGACTACTCATGTGTGCCACTTTTTGCAGCCTGGGTGCAAGACCCTAAAACCAATGAGTACCTTTAGAATTTCACAGGGCATTTTACGCATTTGGATTCCAGACTTCTTCTCACGCTTTAGGGGCCCCTAAAATGCCAGGACAGTATAAATACCCCACATGTGACCCCATTTTGGAAAGAAGACACCCCAAGGTATTCTGTGAGGGGTATGGTGAGTTCATGTAAAATTTTATTTTTGTCACAAGTTAGTGGAATATGAGACTTTGTAAAAAACAAAATTAAAAAAAAAAAAACAATTTCCGCTGACTTGTGCCAAAAATAAAAATTCTGTGGACTCACCATGCCCCTCACGGAATACCTTGGGTTGTCTTCTTTCCAAAATGGGGTCACATGTGGGGTATTTATACTCACCTGGCATTTTAGGGGCCCCTAAAGTGTGAGAATCCAAATGCATAAAAATGGCCTGTGAAATCCTAAAGGTACTCATTGGTTTTAGGGCCCCTTTGCGCACCAGGCTGCAAAAAGTGTCACTCATGTGGTATCGCCGTACTCAGGAGAAGTAGGGCAATGTGTTTTGGGGTGTATTTTTACATATACCCATGCTGCGTGTGAGAAATATCACTGTAAGCGACAACTTTTTACATTTTTTATTCAAAGTTGACAATTTACAGAGATATTTCTCTCACCCAGTATGGGTATATGTAAAAATACACCCTAAAACACATTGCCCTACTTCTCCTGAGTACGGCGATACCACATGTGTGACACTTTGCAGCCAAGATGCAAAGGGCCTAAATTCAATGAGTACCTTTAGGAGGGCATTTTTACGCATTTTTCTTCTCACGCTTTAGGGCCCTTAAATGCCAGGGCAGTAGAAATACCCACATGTGACCCCATTTTGAAAGAAGACACCCCAAGGTATTCCATGAGGGGCATGGCGAGTTCATAGAAGATTTTTTGGCACAAGTTAGTGGAAATTGATTTTTATTGTTTTTCTCACAAAGTCTCCCTTTCCGCTAACTTTTGACAAAAAGTTAAATTTTCATGGACTCATTATGCCCCTCAGCGAATACCTTGGGGTGTCTTCTTTCCAAAATGGGGTCACATGTGAGGTATTTATACTGCCCTGGCATTTTAGGGGCCCTAAAGCGTTAGAAGAAAATGCGTAAAAATGCCCTCCTAAAAGGTACTCGTTGGAATTTGGGCTCTTGCGCATCTTGGCTGCAAAAAGTGTCACACATGTGGCATCGCCGTACTCAGGAGAAGTAGGGCGATGTGTTTTGGGGTGTATTTTTACATATACCCATGCTGGGTGAGAGAAATATCTCTGTAAATTGACAACTTTGAATAAAAATTTTTAAAAAGTTGTCGTTTACAGCGATATTTATCACACCCAGCATGGGTATATGTAAAAATACACCCCAAAACACATTGCCCTACTTCTCCTGAGTACGGCGATACCACATGAGTGACACTTTTTTGCAGCCAAGATGCGCAAAGGGGCCCTAAAACCAATGAGTACCTTTAGGATTTCACAGGCCATTTTTACGCATTTGGATTCTCACGCTTTAGGACCCCTAAATTGCCAGGGCAGTATAAATACCCCACATGTGACCCCATTGTGGATAGAAGACACCCCAAGGTATTCTGTGAGGGGCATGGCGAGTTCACAGAAAAAAAAAAATTTGGCACAAGTTAGCGGAAATTGTTTTTTGTTTTTTTACAGTCTCATATTCCACTAACTTGTGACAAAAATAAAATTTTACATGAACTCACCATACCCCTCACGGAATACCTTGGGGTGTCTTCTTTCTAAAATGGGGTCACATGTGGGGTTTTGTACTGCCCTGGCATTTGAGGGTCTCCACAATCATTACACGTATGGCCAGCATTAGGAGTTTCTGCGATTCTCCGTATATTGAGCATACGGGTAATGAGATTTTTTCCGTTCAGCCTCTGCGCTGAAAAAAAAAAAAATGAACGGCACAGATTTTTCATTCGCGTCGGTCAATGTGGATGAAAAATCTCTGCCAAATCAGTGACTGCGGTGCGGTGGGCTGGGCGCTAGCTACTTGTTAGGTAGCTAGCGCCCAGCCCACCGCACCGCAGTCACTGATTTTGGCAGAGATTTTTTCATCCACATTGACCGACGCGAATGAAAAAATCTGTGCCGCCTATCTGGCGGTGATAGGGGACCCTTATGCCCCATTCACACGTCCGAAATTCTGTTTGCGGAACGGAATTGCGGAACCATTCATTTCTATGGGGACAGACTTTGTCCCGCTCGGATCCGGAATTACGGATCTGCGCTTCCGGGTCTGCACTTCCGTTCCGCAAAAATATATAACATGTCCTATTCTTGTCCGCAATTGCGGACAAGAAAAAGCATTTTCTATATAGTTCTGGCAATGTGCGGATCTGCAAAATGCGGAAAGCACATTGCCGGTGTCCGTGTTTTGAGGATCTGCGGATCGGATCTCGCAGATCCGTGAATCCACGGATCCGTGAATCCACGGATCCGCAAAACACATATGGACGTCGGAATGGAGCCTTACAAGGGGTGTGATCAATGACAGGGGGTGATCAGGGGTCTAGATGGGGTGATCAAGGGGTTAATAGGTGAGGGGGTGGGGGGTTAGTGTAGTGTTTGGTGCAACTTTACTGTAGTTACCTGGTCCTCTGGTGGTCGATCCCAGCAAATGGGACCACCAGAGGACCAGGTAGCAGCTATATCAGACGCTGTTCATAAAACAGTGTCTGATATAGCTGTTTGATGCGATTTTATTTGCATCTACAGCCTGCCAGCGATGGATCATCGCTGGCAGGCTGTAGCCGAACTGCCGTGCCGCGCTTCCCTGTGAACGCGCGCGCGTTCACAGGAAATCTCGGCTCTCACGAGATGACGCGCCGACGCGTCAACTCAGAGCTACAGGACCGCCCGCAGGACGCATCCCTGCCTTAGGCGGTCCTGTAGTAGTTAAAAGGCATTCCATTTGGTTTCCGTCCTAATAGAAGTTTATGGGAATCAAAACGGATCCATCTGGTTCCCGTTATGCAAGATGGAAAACAAAGTCCTGTCGACAGGACTTTGTTTTCCGTCTTGCATAAAGGGACCCAGGCGGATCTGTTATGCTTTCCCATAGACTTTGATTAGGACAGAAAGCAAACGGAATGCCTTTTAAAGGCTTCCGTTTTGCATTCTGTCAGTGGATTTCGTTATTTTCCGTTATAACCATGTTATAACGGAAAGCCATAACGAAATCCCTTATGCTAGTGTGAACCCACCCTTAAGGAGAACTACCATGTTATGAGTTATCAGGTCCATAAATATCTGCAGTATTGGTTGCACCTTGTATTTTTTATATTCAATCTACAATGGAAAAAGCAGCAAATAAGAAACCAATAAGATTAATATGTAAACTAGGCCATTTTTCATACGACACAACAACCATGAATGAGCTCTTGCCATGGAATTTCTTGAATGTATAATACTGACTTGATTAGATACAATCAACCAAAATCTTTGGAATAATTACAAAAATGTATTAGAAATTTTTTAAAATAGCGATTCATTAAATTAATTAAATGAATCCTAGATGTATAATTGTAGCATTTATTCACCAATCTGACATGATGCTATCCGGAGAATAGATCATCCAAAAGACTAGAGAACCCCTTTCAACCCTGGGACAGTTTTTCACCTTCCTTTCCAGGCCATTTTGTGCAAGTCCGACATGTGTCACTTTATGTGGTAATAACTTTGGAACACTTTTATTTATCCAAGCCATTCTGAGATTGTTTTCTCGTGACACATTGTACTTCATGATAGTCATAAACCTTTATTTATGAAAAAATCCCAAATTTACCCAAATTTTCAAAATTTCAATTTCTCTGCTTTTAAAACAGAAAAAGTGATACCTTCTAAAATATTTATTACTTAACATTCCCCATATGTCTACTTTATGTTGGCATCATTTTTTCAATGTAATTTTATTTTTTTAGGACGTTAGAAGTCTTAGAATTTTAGAAGCAATTCTTAAAATTTTTAAGAAAATTTCCAAAACCCACTTTTTAAGGACCAGTTAAGGTCTGTAGTCACTTTGTGGGGCTTACATAGTCGAAACCCCCCATTAATGACCCCATTGTAGAAACTACACCCCTCAAGCTACTCAAAACTGATTTTTCAAACTATGTTAACCATTTAGGTGTTCCACAAGAATTAAAGGAAAATGGAGATGAAATTTCAAAATTTGACTTTTTTGGCAAGATTTCCATTTTATTCCATTTGTTTCTTTAACACATTGAGGGTTAACAGCCAAACAAAATGTAACATTTATTACCTGGATTCTGCAGCTTACAGAAACACCCCACATGTGGTCGTAAACTGATGCAAGGGCACACAACAGGAACGCCATATGGTTTTTGGAAGGCAGATTTTGCCGGACTGGTTTTTAGATCTCATGTCCCATTTGAAGCCCCCTTTGCACCCTTACAGTAGGAACTCCCAAAAAGTGACCCCATTTTGGAAACTAGGGGATAATTTGCCAGTTTTATTGGTAATATTTTGGGGTACATATGATTTTTTTTTATCATTCCTTATTACACTTTATGGGGCAAGGTGACCAAAAAAATTGTAATTTTGGCACAGTGTTTATTTATTTATTTTTGCAGCGTTCACCTGAGGGGTTAGGTCATATGATATTTTTATAGACCAGGTTGTTATGGATGCGGCAATACCTAATATGTCTACCTTTTTATTTATTTGACTTTAGCACAATAATAGCATTTTTGAAGTAAAAAATAATAATGTTTTAGTGTCTCCATAGTCTGAGAGTGATAGCTTTTTATATTTTTTGACCAAATGTCTTAGGTAGGATCTCATTTTTTGTGGGATGAGGTGATGGTTTGAAGGGTACTATTTTGGGGTGTATACACCTTTTTGATCGCTTGGTGTTGCAATTTTTGTGATGTAAGGTGGCACTGTTTTTATTTCATTTTTTTACGGTGTTCACCTGAATGGTTAGGTCATGTGATATTTTTATAGAGCTGGTTGTTACAGATGTGGCAAAACATAATATGTATACTTTACTTAATTTATTTCACTTAAACACAATAATAGCATATTTGAAACAAAAAAAAAATGATGTTTTAGTGTCTCCATGCTCTGAGAGCTATAGTTTTCTTTTATTTTTTGAGCGATTTTCTTATGTAGGGGCTCATTTTTTTGCAGGATAAGGTGACAGTTTTATTGACATAATTTTGTGGGACATACGCCTTTTTGATCGCTTGGTGTTGCACATTTTGTATTGAAAGGTGACAAAAATTGCTTTTTTGACACCGTTTTTATTTTTATTTTTTTATGGTGTTTATCGGATGCGGTGGATCATGTGATATATTTATAGTGCCGGTCGTTACAGACTCGGCGATATCTAATATGGTATGTGTGTTTTTTTTTTTCTATTATAAAATCAGGGGAAAGCGGCATTTTTTTATTTTTTACATTAAACTATTTTTTTTATTAAAAACACTTTTTTTCTTACTTTATTTCTGACTTTAACTTTTGGAGGTCTGATCCCCTCTGCAATGCATTACAATACATCTGTATTGTAATGCATTGCCTGTTAGTGTATTACACAGAGTAATATACTAACAGGTTACCTAGGAGACCCAGCCTGAGGCTGGATCTCCTGGGCACCCGTAGAATGCAGGTCCTGATGCCGTGGAAGGCATTGGGCAGCCTCTGCACAGCATCAGGCTTCCTTCTCACCCATTGGGTCCTCGCCACAGCAGCGCGGGTACTCAATGGGCTCCCTCGCCCGCAGAAAACCCCTTCTATGTCGCGGTCAGCACTGACCGCGGCATAGAAGGTGTTAATGCACCGGCATCGGTGTTTTCCCCGATGCCAGTGAATACAGCAGGGGTCCGGCTAACGGGAACAGCCAGTCCCCTGCAGCTGATCGGGCGGGCGCAGCTCCTGCACCCGCCTGATCAGCGTGCCATAATACTACAGCGCTGGGCAGCAAGTCACGTCCTGCTGTGCCGTACTATTACGACGCTGGTCAGGAAGAGGTTAAAAATAGTAAAGAATAATTTACATTTCTAAGATACAAGTACAATTTACAGCTTCTATGATTATTAAGTTTAGAAAATAATTTTGTTTTTATTTATATCAGTATATCTTCTTACATCCTCTGTAGGGTTGAACTCTATAAACATTGTTTACATTTAATTCTTTTTCACGGGTTCTATACATATTGATATCAGTTAATCATTTTATCTATATAAAGCACACTTAGAACAAAAAAATATAATTTTCTGATTCAGTAGCTTAACAATAGATCATATCATTCATCCGCTTCGCAAAATTTTTGTTCCTGTTAATCTTTTAATCTTATGTTTCTGCCAACTCCTCAAGAGCAAGTTAGTCTAGACAAGTAGAACATTTTAGTACATTTTCTACAGCAGCAAGTAAAATAGAGGAGGGCTAAACCACAAAATTCCCAGGGAACTTTAGCTACCAATACCACTGGTTGTGTATCAAAATAAATCAGAATTTTGCATAGTGGTTTATGTTGAATTATTTTCAGGAGAGTTAGAGTCCACCATGAACTGTAAACTTGTATGGAGAAATAGTGCAAACTAGCTGTCATTGAAATGTTTTTTATATTTTTTACCTTTTGCCTAATTCTATTTCAGTTTCCCTGTCTCCAAAGGGATAAACACATGCATTTGACTGAGTTGAACATGCATGATATCAGGAAAAATAGGATGTGTTAACTGTCAACTTTCATCCAACAGTTTCACGTAAATGAACAGTCAAAAACTTTGTAATATATAGTATCAAACAAAAATGCCCCTTTCTCTTCTAATCAGCTCTTCTGCCCCACTTTTCCAAAACTAATCTTCACTCGGAATTCTCTACTGAATCCATCCTATAAGATTAAGACTGATAGCTCACTGACCGATCAAATTACTGTAGAAATGAATTCCGATGGGAGGGGAAATAAGATGCAGTGAGAGAGATACAGACACAGAGGCTACAGCAGCGAATAGTACATTATGTTTTCTAGGTCATCCCCAAGTGCTTTATTCATAACAGTACTGTTCAGTAGTGATGGACAAACAACAGCCAGGACAGTTCGCGAACGCAAACGCGTGTTCGCGATCAAATGTTTGTGAACCGCGCGTTTCTGTCGGGCCCCTGACTTTAATGCAGGCGAACCTAAAAAACCCTCAGTTCATATTTGCAGCCACCAAATACTTAGTAGAAGTGCACAAATAGTCCCACAACATGGACAGTGACCTACCAGAGGGGGATCATTGGCAAAAACACCGACTAAAAAATATGTATTTTAATGAGGGGCCATTTTTATGCATCTTAAAGGGAAACTCTCAAAAATGTGCCCTGCTGGAACCTAGAAAAAGGCATTCACCTGACAGAAAAGAACTTGTGATGATGTGGCTGGAGGTACATTAGGCGGGCACCGGCTAAAAATTTTACTGTAGGCCACTGGAGTAAAGGTCCCAAAAATTAGGCATTCACCTGACAGAAAAGAACTTGTGATGATGTGGCTGGAGGTACATTAGGCAGGCACCAACTAATGATTTTACTGTAGGCCACTGGAGTACAGGCCACAAAAATTAGGCATTCACATGACAGAAAGAACTTGTGATTATGTGGCTGGAGTTACATTAGGCCGTCACTGGCTAAAAATTTTACTGTAGGGCAATACAGACCTCAAAATTTTGGCGGCATTCACCTGATAGAAAAGAAATTGTGATGATGTGGCTGGAGGTACATTAGGCGGGCACCGGCTAAAAATGTTACTGTAGGCCAGTACAAACAGAACTGTATTGGCACACAATGTAAGTCAATGAGGATGGCTATAGAAGACATAATACAACCGGATCCGTTCATGACAGATGCATGCGGTTGTATTATTGTAACAGAAGCGTTTTTGCAGATCCATGACAGATCCGCAAAAAATGCTAGTGTGAAAAAAGCCTTACTGACTCAGGGGGGCTGAATACAAATGAACCCTACACTTTCCAGATTTTTTATTTATTAAATATTTTGAAAACCATGTGTCATTTTCTTTTCACTTCACACATACAATTGCTACTTTATGTTGGTCTATCACATAAAATCCCAATAAAATACTTTTAAGTTTTGGGGTATAACGTGAAAAAATATGAAAAAGGGGTATAAATATTTCAAGACACTGCAAAATATCAGCATACTAATGGTACTAATAGCTGAACCTTTTCTGTCCTAAAAAGCAATATGCTACAGTATAACTAAAATGTGGGCTACAATTAATCTAGAAAGTGTTTTAAAATAAATGGGACTTCTATACAAGGAGTCTTTAAAGACTCCTGTCAATAAAATGCAGTGCACCCAACTTGACCCATAATGTCGTAATTTTTTATTTGCAAAAAGAAGGTTAACAGGGAGTAAAAACACAAATCTTTAGACACATACTGCACATCTACATATACCCACACAGCTTTCTATCAAGGTTTACACTTTTTTTTCCAGATATACACAATCAAAATGTTAATTTACTGAGCTAATTCACATTCAGAAACAGATTCTTCACATTCTGAAGATGGCATTCATAGATATGGATGAGTAGAATAACATTTCTTGCTGGAACCTCAACTGTATTAAAATTGCAGCCATAAAATAAAGAATATGTAAAGAAACAAACAAACCCAAGTGGAAATGGAAGAAAATGACTTCTGCGTCTCAATATATTTGAAAGTGTCATGATGAGGATAGCTCCTAAACAGCTTGAAGTTGATTCTTAAAGGTAAAGACGCATGAAAAGGTACAATATGAATGCTAAAATACAGAGAAAAGGTAAACAAGGGATACAGAACCATTAACATTAAGAACAGTACATAAAACGATGACTGGCAACCCAAGCAATGGTCACATTAAGCCAATTAAAAAAAAGTTTGATGTTAATATGCATCTTGCTTTAGACCATGGCTGAAAGTCGACAACTGTTCCTATAGTCTCCCCCATACATATGGCTGAGCCAAGTATGAATATGTCTTCAATAGGGTGAGGGGAGTAAGCCACTGCCAGACTCCTCCAGCCTTGGCTTATCTACCCTGAGAACAAAAGTATCTGGCATGTTGAAATTCAACTGTTGATCCTTCTCTATCCTGAAACTTCTGTTGGGGGAGAAAAGGGAGGCCCAGTATACATTAGTCAGCTAGTCCTGCCTAGGTCAGCTTACATTTATCTCATGAGTATGGCCACCTTTAGGCTCTGTTCTGACTAATATCATGTATTCTATTTATAATAGAGCCATAACAGCAGTGTTGCTCCCATTTTCAAATAGAACTCACAGATTTTAATAGGATCCCTACATGAATAGGGGTAGTCTAAAAATGGCTTTTAGCTTTCATTACACTTGACCTTGAGCAGCTACTCAACTATTCCTGTTTAAAGATGAGCCAATGGATTCTAAAATTTGATCTGTATTTTCTAAAACGTTTTGGTGCTAACAAACTTGAATTTTGCATGATTCAATTCAGAAGAATTGATGAGAGAGAAAGAGACCGGGAGTGAGAGAAAGAGAAAGAGAGAAAGACATTTCCGGGCACATGGGGCACTTTAGATTTGGGTCGAATTTATTCAGAATGTAATAGGATGGCTGATTCAACCTAATTGGACCCATATTGAATTTTAAGAAATTCACTGATGTCTACTCCTTGTTTGTAGAAGTTACTTCAATTATAAACTCAAGGTAAAAATGTCATGATTCAATCAAAGACTAGATTGATAGCCACACAGAAGAAGTTTCAGGTACAAAAATATTTTGAAGAATCTTGACCTATATGTAAGGTCTGCTTCACACATCAATGTGTTGGTCAGTGATTTCCATAAGTAATTATGAGCCAAAACCAGGAGTAGAGGCTACACAGATATAAGGTATAATGGAAAGATTTTCAACTGTTCTGTGTTTTTACCTGGTTTTGGCTCACAATCACCGTTGGAAATCACTGATCAAGCACTGAGTGAAATACGAGGTAGACGTCAAAATTGACTTTACTTAATCACATGTAAGAACACTATTGTTAATGTTTAACCTATCAGAGCAACTTCTCATCTGAAGCAATGATGGAAATTGCCTGTCTAGATAAAGCCTATGTTCTGGCCTACATACAGATATATTAAAGAGTATAATTTAATGCAATCTAACTAAATTAGAGCCAATTAGACAGGCAGAATTAAAGGGCATGTCACTAATACACTTTATGCTAAATATATTACTGACAGTTTGCCCGCAAGTACTTGTATAATCTGTGAAGAATTTAGCATTGTCACTGAGACACAATCAAAACTAAAGAATTTGTATTACTTTTTTTTATATTTGTATTATATTTTATACTACTAATTGTAACATAATGAGGCCGAGGTATAATTCAAACAAGCTCGGCCAAGACTTCAAGACTTTGTTGAAAATACATGTTATACACGATGACATTCAAATAGATTATCATCTTTATTTTTAAACCATGGTACAACAGAGACAATGGACACAAAGGGTGTATTTCTTGGCATACAAAGGAGATTCCTTAATGGTTGATACCTTTTAACAGTTAACTGAAAAGTTGATTACAAAATTGCAAACTTTTGAGGATTCTTCCACAGGCATGGTATATGAAAATATCTGTTGTGTTATAACATGTCTGATGAAAAGAGCTGAATAGTCTTGAAATCTTGTAATTTTGTCATCATCTTTTCTAATTTCTAAATCTTCTATTCTAGCTAACATAGTATAAAGATATTAGTTACTTAAATAACGTTTTCTTGTAATTTCATAAAACTCTTCTAAAAATCTGTTGATGGATATAGCATACTTGACTGTATCATCTGATGAAGAAATAAAAATGGATTAGGATATTTATGCAGCTAGCCCATAGGAGAAGAACCAGGATGAAGATATTGTTAGCAGGAGTACTGATAGCAGTGGGGGTGGTTCACAGTGGCTATCCTCAATCCAACACTCCATAGGGCTGTGCACTGAATGACGGGGTGCAACCCTTCTTACCCTCAAGGCAAACCTTGGTATGGGGGTTCCTGCCAGATGGTGGCTGTAGTGTCGTTGATGACAAATAAGTGTGCTGGTGGGGTACAGGGCAGATATATGGCCAAAGGGAGAATGATGGAGTCAAAGACCAGATCTGTTTGTTTACAATAAATAAGTCTCTCTTTACGGAATAGATGATAGGAGTTGAAGTATATATAGCAGAAATAGGAACAGAGGTACATCACAGAGTAGGCTCTTCCCAATAGCTCTGTATAGGCAGCAACAATTATGGTAGTAGTCCTCCCTGAGTCTCCCTCGCTAGAAACACTAAGCAATCTTCCTGAATCACCACATGTATGCAATTCCATTCTTATTAACTCTGTCTGCAATTCCCAGGCTACATGGTGCAGATGTCAGATCTGAATGGCCAATTTCCTGGGTGGGCACCAAAGCAATATATACTTTCAATAAGCAGTTAAGTCTTTTGCTATAAATGAGTGATACCTTACTGTTTTTCCAGCCACACTTACGAATATTAACTGGTTCTCAACCATCTTTAAAATGTCTGTTCTCTTTCCCTCACCTGTTAAATTGATCTCTGGCACCTTTCAGGTTCGAAGATGAAGATTCTTTGTACGAGACTTTTCTCCAGGTCTTCTTCTCAGGGGCTTGCACATGCTGTCTCTAGCTTGGATGCCTAGACTCTCTTTCTACTATAAGCCAGGGGTACAGGTCCAGTCTGTTTCCCAGCAACATAACTAGGACTTCTAGTGTTAACTACTTACTGCCCATGTATAACCATTAGGGATACACAGTGCAGAGAAAAGAGTACTTTAACCACAAAAAAAAAAAAAAAAAAAAATTTTTTAAATGCTGCAGTGTTTATGGCAGCTTTGCATGCAGGTTTTTGGACCAAAGCAAAAAATGGAAGTGACATTAAAAAATGCTACATGCGAAATCACCATTAAATACCCATTCAACCCAAATAATGCTCTTAAAGGGAATATGTCACTAGTTGTATGCTGATAATGTCTAAAGGCAGCATGATCTGGTGACAAGAGGCCCCGAGCCAGGAGCCCATAAATATAAGAATTCCCAAGCTGTCATTTCACAATGTTAGCACCCCACTGTAGCTGCTCACTGCACAGAAAAGTGACCATGCATTTCAATTAGGTTCTCTGTCTTTAGCCAATATTTACCTCAAATACAGGACCATAAAATTGGTAACAGTTTACCTTTATAGGGTTTATCTTACAATTTAAATCAATCACCCATCCATAGTGGCCCAATTGCTGGGACTCAAACCACTCCCTAGAATGGAGTTCCCAAGCCCATGGTTACTTTTAACTGCACTGTATATGGAAAGTCTTTAGACCCGTTCACTTTTTCTCATTTTATGTTGCCGCCTTTTTCTCTAAATTAAAAAAAGTTCAAATTGTTCATCGTTTTGCACTCAAAAGCAAATGATGAGAACGTGAAAACAGAATGCTCTAAATCATTGCTAATTTATTGAAAAGGAAAAACTAAAATACTGCATTTACATAAGTATTCAGACCCTTTACTCAGGATTCCAGTCTTCTTGGGTATGATGCCACAAGTTTTAGAGATTTGGATTTGGGTATTTTTTGCTTTTATTCTCTGCAGATTCTCTAAAGCTCTGTCAGGTTGGATGGGGACCATCAGTAGATAGACATTTTTAGACCTCTCCAGAGATGTTCGATCGGGTTCAAGTCAAGACTCTGGCTGGGTCACTCAAGGATACTGACAGAGTTGTCCCTAAGTCACTCCTGTGTTGTCTTGGCTATGTGCTAAGGGGTCACAGTCTTGTTAAAAGGTGAAACTTTGGCCCAGTCTGAAGTCCAGAGCACCTTGGATTAGGTCTGCATTAAGAATAACTCTGTACTTTGCTCCATTTTCCTTTTATATCAACCCTGATCAGTCTCATTATCTTGGTCACTGAAAAATGTCCTCAACGGCATTTTGCTGCCACCACCATGCTTCACTGTAGGGATGGTAGTCCTAGTTTCCTCCAAACATGATGCTTAGAACTGAGGCAGAAATGTTCAATCTTGTTTTTCTCAGACTAAATTCAGACTCAGACTTGTTTCTTAAAGTCAGAGTCCTTTAGGTGCTTTTCTGCAAACTTTTATTTTTCTTTTACTAAGGAAAGTTTCTTTCTAGCTAGTCTGCTTTAAAGCCCAGGTTGGTGGAGTGCTGCAGTGAGGGTTGAACTTCTGGAAGATTCTGCCACCTGCATACAGGATCATTAGAGCTCAGCCTAAGTGACCATTAGGTTCTTGGTCAGCTCTCTTACCAAAGCACTTTCCCCCAGATTGCTTAGTTTGGTGGGATGACCAGCTCTATGAACAATTCTGGTTGTTCCAACCTTCTTCCATTTAAGAAAGGAAGGGAAGAAAACATACCATCTTACCATCAATGCATGTGAGCCCAGGCAGCACCAGAACCATGAGTACAACTGTTATTACACTTATCCGGTCACCCACAATCACAGACACCCATGTGGCCTGGTCACTGCATATTGAAAAGCTTACTTCCTGTCTTGTACACCAGCTAATTGTCACCATTTAATTTTATTACGTATTCTTAATATCTGTAGTTTTAATACCATTTTTGTTTTGTTTAATGAGTCTTTCAGTAATGGATGCACTAATCATCAATTATTTCGTCAGTTATTTACACAAAATGCACAATGCAGTTAAACTTAAAGTATAACAGGAAGAGACACATGTAGGATTACATTATCACCTCCAGAACTCTTCTGACTATTGGGTTCTTTCTGGTAATAACTTTGGGTAAAATGATTAATTCACAAAGTAATTATATTTTCAATTAGTAAGCTGATGATTGAAAATGATTGTGCGTGTTTCAATAATACATGGTAACAAGTTTCTGATAGGGTTTAGAGTTTACTTCAATGATATAATTACATATTGTATTAACGAACATGAAGCCATTAAGTTATGGAGCGCAGGACAAATAAACTGCTGACATTGTCTAACTAATGACCAAAAAGATCATTCAGTATCATAAATGGTATGTAAATGTTCCTCTTTGTCCATTATCAGCTGCTCCATTTACATGGGGCTCTGAAGGCTACACAAGGCTCTAGTATGTATTTCAAAAACCCATTCTTCTTGTAACCTCCATAAACCTAGCTGAATTACCTTCTTGCTGGCTTCTACATGGACTCCACATTTTGAGGGTTTCATGAAGTGGATTAAACTCATAAAAATCTCTTGGGTTAAACTAATAACTCATTTATTTAGAGCATTTATTCTACTTTATGCATGTTTGACGTAATAGAACTTAGATTAAAGCATTTGTGTGTATGCATACATACTGGACTGCCCAAGGCCTACTTTTAGTCCATATTGTACCCCCATGTGCTCCTGAATTTAAATTGAACTTTTTTCCCAAAAAATTCTCATTTAATCCACAAAAATTGTGCTATGCATAAAGGTGTGTGTACACATTTCATATTGTGATATGGAGGTATTAACCCCTAAATATATTGCTTGTAATGGAGAGAACACAGGGCCTTAGAAATGGTCTGTTATATGGACCCATAGGGACATTTGTGGCTCTAGACAAAGCTTTACCATAATTCTCTTATACTGCAGGGAGATTTTCATCATCATACAAATATTTTAGAGGCCTGGAATATAACGACATTTGTAATATAATTGCCTGCATATCCATTTCTGTCACACAGGGCCCCCACAGGCCCTGCATTATCAATAACAACAGTATCAATTCTGTCTGGAGTATGTCTTAGAAGAGGATCCCCTCCTGAAATTTCTCCTTGCAATAACATTTCTAGAGCATCTAGTCTAATGCTATTCTGACGACTATGTTGTGCTGTTGCTTTATTGTTCCTATTAAAAGTTATGAATGGATTGCTAGGCAGTTTGCAATGAAAGTCCAGATGGGCATTACCAGTTGGCAGGGGTGGACTGGCCATAGACACTATGGGGAAATTTCCCAGTGGGCTCTCCTCATTGCTGTCTGCCAGGTACATCATGATCTTATGCTCTCAGCATTAATTAATGTAGGAACATCAGGCTCTTATGCACCTGGCTAGCAGCCACAGGTACCCTCCTCAATTCAACTGTATTGCTATCTTCAGGACAATGACACAGTTTCATACTTTGGTGCAGGTGGCAGTATGTTGTGCTGCTCTGTGGTATTTGGTTGGTAATGTTGGTCCTGCCTAGTTGTGTTTCTCTGTCTTCTGTCAATTTGGACCCACCTACAACATGGGGCTACTTTCATTTTTTTTTTTTTACAGGGCCACTTTAAGTTTCCAGTCTGCCTATGCCTGTCTGACACTATCCAGTTCATCCTGCCAGTGCGGACTGTGCAGGGACAAACCCCCAACTGGTTACCTTCATTGCAAACTGCTAGCAATCCATTCATAACTTCTGACAGGAATAATAAAGGAATGGCCCATCATAGAGACATAAGAATAGATGCTCCAGAATTGCTATTACATGGGGAATACAAGTAGTTACTAAAACAGACAAGAAAGGAGAGGTGACAGGTCCTCTTTAACAGAGTTTCCTGTGCAAAGTAAGCAGGACATTCATAGCACCATAATAGGAAAATTAAGCTCTAATAAATATTTTAACATCCCATCGATTTAACAATAATTGTAATGATCACTACCCAAACCCTATGGATGGCTATCCATATGAGTCACTGGGGATCTTGGCAAATAAAAAAAACGTAATTCACTGAATTGGAAGATATCAAGGTACACGTTCTTACTGTGACCTTTACTATGTTAATTAACTGCCAGGAAAATGAGTTGCTGACTTTGATCTCTATTGTATTTATTGTGTATAATTAGCAGGTTTTAATGACTCATCTCAATGCCTTGAATTAATGTACACTGTACTATGCATTAAAGTAACACTCGTGCAATAGAAAGGTAGATGATATCTTATTTTATATACAGTTTATAAGTTGCTACTTAAGCTATGTCTGTGGTCTTTGCAATAAACACTCTTCATTATGCTTAAAAGGGTTGTCCAGGTTGTCCCCTTTTGAAATTTGGTCAGTTCTGAGCCGTACCTAAATAAAAAAATATACTCACCTGCTCCTTGCTGATTCAATCCAGTGCCCAGGGCCCAATCTGCACTCCCTCTGGTCCCAAGCCTATAAATTCTGGACTGAGTCACTTGGGCTGTGTGGCCAATCAATGGCCTCAACGTTGACATGTCCCCAAGCAGCACATGACCTGGCAGAGTCATGCCACTTAGGAACATGTTATTGCTGAGGTCAGTGATTGGCTGCAATGGTGCATATGACTCCTTTAGGATGTTTACAAATTGGGGATAGGAAGGAGCATGGATAGGTTCCTCAATACTGGAATGATGTTGTGGGGAGCAGGTAAGTATATTTTTCTATTTAGGCACAGAGCAGAGAGCAGAACTGACCACACATTAAAATGAGGTATAATGATAGACAGCCTCTTTTAAAAGATCTAATGATGGATTATCCTTAGGATAGGCCATAAATGTGCGATTGGCAGGGATCTGATACCATGCACCACTGCCAATCAGCTGTTCTGGGGTAGCTCCAGCACCAGAAATACACAGTTTAATTTACTCTGTACAATAGGGGTGTGGAGTTTTGGACCCCTGCCAATCAGGTTTTGAATCAATAACAAAATCGTGCACAACCCTTTTAAGAGTTGATAATTCATATGGATATCAATATTATTTTAAATATAGCAGTATTAAAGGGAATCTGTCACCACCAGTTTTATGATGTCCTAACTAACTAGTAACACTTTCTTTAATCGACTAATCCGTTTTGCCAAAATATTGCATTGAACAGCTCCAGCACATGCCGATGAGTCCCCACATTCATGAGCTCATGGCTCTCAGTGCCCACCTGCTGCTGATTTAGGCCTCATGCACGCGACTGTATGTGCTTTGCGGTCCACAAATTGCGGATCCGCAAAAAAACGGATGACGTTCCGTATGGCATCCGTTTTTTTTGCGGATCCGTTATATTTGCGGATCCATTGTAATAATGCCTATCATTGTCCGCAAACTAGAAAAAAATAGGACATGCTCTATTTTTTTACAGAACGGGAAACGGACATACGGAAACGGAATGCACAGTTTTTTTGCGGACCCATTGAAATGAATAGTTCTGCATATGGTCTGCAAAAAAACGGACACAGGAAGAAAATACGTTCGTGTGCATGAGGCCTTATATGGAAAAAAATGGCAATCAGAGGCAGGTGGGCAGGGAGAGCCGTGAGCTCATGAATATGGGGACTCATTGGCATGGTCTGGAGCTGTTAGGACAGCAGAAAACTGGTGCCAAATTCCCTTTAATTCATAATAAAACATTTTTTTATATAATTATTCACCACAGAGGAATAAAGATCCTTTTTAACCCCTTCTTGACACAAAAATTGAAAGTTTTTTGATTTAGTTTTTTACTCCTTGCCTTCTCAGTTCCATCACTTTTTTTATTTTTCCATTAAGGCTGCATTCACACGGGTGAGTTTTCCGCGCGGGTGCAATGCATCATGTGAACGCATTGCACACGCACTGAATCCTGACCCATTCATTTCTATGGGGCTATGCACGTGAGCGGTGATTTTCACACATCACTTCTGCGTTGCGTGAAAATCGCAGCACGTTCTATTTTCTGTGTTTTTCACGCAACGCAGGCCCCATAGGCGTGAAAAACGTCACCACGGGTCCTTTAGCCGGCAGCTAATGCTTGAAGAAGAGAGACGAGATCGCAACTACACAATCAGGTGGATATGGCGAGTTTATTTTTTTAATTTTTAACCCCTTACTGCACATTTTACTGAGCATTCTGTATTGAGAATGTTATTATTTTCCCTCATAACCATGTTATAAGGGAAAATAATAAAATATACAGAATACTCAACCCGAAACTGGACTTCAGTGATGAAGTCCGGCTTTGGGTATGGGTACCAAACATGACGATTTTTTGCACGCGTGCAAAACGCATTACACACTCGCGGAAAAATCGTGCATTTTCCCGAAATGAACCCGCCTCTTATCCAGCCGTCAAACATGACACCCGTGTGAACCCAGCCTAACACTGAAAATTTTGCAATCGTAAAGATATACTTATGGACTAGAGGCTGTTGCAAATTGAAATTCCCTGGAAACAGATGTAATGGATGCATTGTCTGGGACTATTTGACAAAGATATGTGTTGAAAAAATGTAAACCTAAGAAATCATTGTAGTCTGCTCGATAAGGCTTATTCCTAATAATAACCCACAGACCTTCCTACCATGAAGACTGTCTTCTGTTGCATACACAATCTTGTTGCCTTCTTTTGAAGTAAAAAAAAAAACTGTCGTCAGCAGATAGAAAGCTGGAACAGATGACATCATTCTAACTGCTCTTGCATGTCAGCTGGAAAATTATTTGTTTGAAGGGTTAATAAGGGCTCTTTCAAGCTAAAAAATAAAGTTTAGCGGTATGTCCCTGATTCTGAAATGTTTAGCCACTAATCTTTCTTCGGGAAAATTAGAAAAAAGAAATTCTCCCCAAAAGCAATGAGGATTTAAGCACTGAACAGGTGCATAGAGTAAAATCACTGCAGAGGGATATGTGGAGATAAATTGCCCACTTAACCACTTTAATTTGTTGGACATATCAGGTGCTGAGCCATTATTCCTGAGGGAGCGAGTAACCTTCATGATCATAACAGAGGTGAGAGTGTTTGGCTAACATATTAAATAAATCAAATCTTACAACAAAACAAACATTTCACGGGTGGACTGAATACAGATAAATGTTGTTTTAACGTCTTACAGAATGTTTCAAATGGGTTTAAAAAGTATGAAAACATGTGACAAATGAAAACATGATTAAGGCTAGGGCTACATGACAACATGTGTCGCGCGACAATACGTTGCGCAACACATAGGGCACAACTACACTGATGTCGCCCCAATGTCGAATGATAATTTTTATAATGATAGTCTATGGTGTCGCACTGCAACACCATAGACTATCATTATAAAATTTGTCGCGTGACATTGGTGCCACAAAATGTTGCGCAACAAATATCGTCGTGTAGCCCGAGCCTAAGGCTACTTTCACACTAGCGTTTTGGCTTGCCGTTTCTGGAATCCATCATGGGCTCTCAGAACTGGTCCAAAACAGATCAGTTTTGCCCTAATGCATTCTGAATGGAAAAGGATCCGCTCAGAATGCATCAGTTTGCCTCCGTTCAGTCACCATTCCGACCTGTAGGTGGACACCAAAAAGCGTTTTTCTGTGCGCCATGTGGTGCAGAGCAAGACAGATCCGTCCTGGCACACAATGTAAGTCAATGGGGATGGATCCATTTTCTCTGACACAATAGAAAACGGATCTGTCCCCCATTGACTTTCAATGATGTTCATGACGGATGCATGCGGTTGTATTATTGTAACGGAAGCGTTTTTGCAGATTCATGACGGATCCGTAAAAACACTAATGTGAAAGTAGCCTTACATAAAATTTCAATGTGGCAATTTGAAAAAAAAAAAAAGGTAATGCAATGCCTTCACATTGACTAAAAGTCAAATTCAATATGACTCTTGCCACTGGAGGTCCACACTCTGGTCATTAAGACTGGGTTCAGGCAAGTGTTACATGGCTGCATTTTTTTTTTATTATAGGCACAAATTCAGGTCTGATAACTCAAACTAACAGCTTTATAGCTTACGGATCCATAGTGGGCAGCCATCCCCATGCAGCCTCTGCTGAAGCCAAAATGGAGGTGATGCAATCTACATCTGTGTTCTTTGTTTTACCCTTTTATACACACCTTCTACTCAATAAGCACTATTCTTTAACTTGCACCTTTTATTTACTATACAGCTCGTGCTCTGAATCCTTATAATCATGTTGCTCCCTATTACAGATGAGCAATCGATTCACACAGAAGCTCTGCTTCCACCTCTGGAGCAGTGACTGTTCATGTGCCACTATCCAGAAGGTGGCACATGCACTGCTGCTGCTCTGGTATCATCAGCAGCAGAGCCTGTGCACTTACACTGCTTCTCAGAGCAGCAGAGCAGGTGTGAGATTGTCAGAGCTGGGAGAGATGTTGGGCCCTGTCAATCAAGCGGTAGGGGGAGCTTTGTCAACAACAGGGACAGCCCCTCACAGGTAAAAACTCGTTATAATTCGCTCCTCACTAGTCCCTATATGTTAAAGGGGTTGTAAAAAAATAAATAAAGCACTATAAATCTGATGGTCAGCAATATATACATAAGCTAAGTCTATTTACTCATGGACCTAGTTCTATGCTGGCCGCCTATTGCTTACATGCAGTTATAGAGCTGTGGGGGCATGTAACAACAATCTCTGAGGTTTTGCTCATGAATATTTGTTGGTGTAAACAAAGACTGCATTTCCCCTACCCCTGCTCTGCAAAGAGAGTGAATAAAACTGCTGCCCTGCCAGTCTCATGTTGTATGTGTGGGACTACAAGTCCCAGCTGTACTATACAATGGCATTACTGATACACACAGGATCTTGTCCCTACCTGTTCTTGTGCAATGCTCTGCAGACACTTCCTCACAGAGTGTCCTTTAGTGCAGGGCCGGTGCAAGGATTTTTGCCGCCCTAGGCAAAGATCCATTTTGCCGAATGCCCCCCCGCCATGTCACTCACTCACTGACAGACACACACTGACTGACAGACACGCACACACTGACGGACAGACACGCACACACTGACGGACAGACACGCACACACTGACGGACAGACACGCACACACTGACGGACAGACACGCACACACTGACGGACAGACACGCACACACTGACGGACAGACACGCACACACTGACGGACACGCACACACTGACAGACACGCACACACTGACGGACACGCACACACTCACTGAACGACACACACTGACAGACATACAATCACTCAGATACTCACTGACAGGCATACACACTCACTGACATACACACACTCAGTGACATACACACACTCACTCAATGACAGACACACATACACTCACTCAATGACAGATACACATACACTCACTGACAGACAGACACTCACTGACTGACACACACAGGCAGACACTCACCTCCCTGGGGTCCAGTGTGGTGCAGCTCCTCAGTCCTCCAGTACGCCGTTTAGTATGCCGGTGCCGGAATGACATCATATTCCGGCTCCCGGCATCACAGAGGGCGCGCGAGGGAGGAGTGGGGAGCTGCTAGAACAGCCTCCCTTCCCGCCTGCCTCCTCTGCTCCGGTACTTTACTGGCAGAGCAGGCACCTGCCATCAGGGTAAGCAGGTGCTTGCTCTGCCATACTTAAGAAGGACCTCCACCTCCTGGCCCCCCTGTCATGGCGCTGGGAGTGGCTCAAGAGCCGCTCGCCCAGCGCTGCAGCCCCAGACAGGGGGAGCCCACTAGGGCGCCCCTAGCAGGCCGGCACCCCCAGCAGGCCGGTGCCCTAGGCGAACGCCTAGTTCGCCTAACGATAGCGCCGGCCCTGCTTCAGTGCCTGGAGAAGAGAAAACTCTGCAGCTGCTCAGTACCTAAGGTGGAGCCTCGAACCCTGAGTCTGGGCTGCTTAGGGTTGAAGAGGTAGGGGAGACACAGGACAGACTGCTAAGCCAACAGGCAGTGCAGGGCGCATGGCTTGTCCCTCCAATCAGAACAGCCCAGAGTGACGCTCCATGCACAGAGGCAGAGCTGCTGCTCCTGCTCCCGCAGGCTTGTGCACAGAATTTCAACAGAGCAGGGAAAGAAGCTGACATCATAAGTAGTGTTGACCGCGAGTATTCAAATTTCAAATTTTTATTGTGAATATTTTAAATATAGTGATATATATTTGTAAAAACAAATATTCCTTTTTTTTTTTTTGTTTTTTTTTCATCTAAACCCATTACCTAGTATGCGTACCTGCTTCTTGCTTGTGGGCCAATGTGAGAAGGCTGCAATATTGTAGTCTGTAGTGAATTAGAATATTCTTCATTATTAATTTTTTTTTCTCTTATGCAAAAAAAACGGCAATTTAGTATTCGCGTAATGCGAATATTCTAACACCCGAATATATAGCACTATAAAATATATTGCTATATATTCGTTTTTTAGAATATTCGTTATTTTTTTCCATTGAAGTCATGATTCCTCCCTGCTTAAGTTGCTTTTGGGCCAATGACTGTTCACATTAAATTGGAAAAAATTACGAAAAATCTAAAAAAAGGAATATATAGCACTATATTCCATAGTGCTATATATTCGGATTTTAGAATATTCGCATTACGTGAATATTACATTGCCGATTTTTTGCAATCAGTAGAATAATCTCGAATACGAATATTTGCTAATATATGACGAATATGCTAACGAATATTCGTGAAATGTCGCAAATTCGATTATTGCCCCTGCCGCTCATCACTAATCATAAGTTGCCTGATGCTCAGTTAACTAGGAGAACAGGGCCACTGTAGATGAATTTGCTAGAAGAACATAAAAATAACTTCGACAACGCCTTTAATCGTTGGAAAAACTATGCCTGTTGAAAAGGTGCAAAGATGGGGGAAACCAGGAATATAGGGACATGGCCAGAGGCAATAAAGAGAATGTCTAGGGTGACACTGAAGTACCTTGGGTCTGCAAGGAGAAATGATACCAAAGGCTCATCTTCCATTCAAACATAGCACATGCATGACATAAACTAATCAATTATTATTACATTAAGGCTATAAATCAGGTCTACTAGTTTATTTGCAAATTAAGCAGCAGGCGCCTATTACCACTTGAAACTGGGGCCCACCAAAGAATCCTCCTCATTGGATGGATTGAAGTAACACTAGTTTTATATATATATATATATATATATATATATATATATATATATATAGATATCTGGGATCTATAATATATATATATATATATATATATATATATATATATATATATAAAAACAGAAAAAGGACAGCACTCTACTAATTAAAGTGAGTTATTTATTTACCCATATGGTGCAAAAAACGCGACGTTTCGGCTCAGCAATAGAGCCTTTCTCAAGCATGAGAAAGGCTCTATTGTTGAGCCGAAAGTCGCTGATTTTGCAGTGCCGAAACGTTGCGGTTTTTAATTAGTGGAGTGCTGTCCTTTTTCTTTTTTTATATGTGGATTTTTGGCTTGGTCCCTGGACATTGCACCCACATCTGTATATTTATGTTCATGCGGTGCTGCCATTTTTTTTCGTTTTGTATATATATATATTGTAAGAGAGTGCAAGGTGTTGTATTTGATAGCAGGTACGTGTCACCGAGGTTGCTGGCCTCGGTGAGGTAAGAGCCGGGGTTTTTGGTCTGCAGCAGCTAGTGCTGCTCTGTTAAATAGCATGGCTGCAAAGCCGATCCGGGCCGGCTCTTACTGGGAGCAGCTAAAGAGTAGGGTGGGTGGCTGCTCCCCACGGTCCAGTCCATGTTTTGGGCTGGGTATATAACGCAGCCAGCAGCTGTGTCTGAGGGGGTGATTATCCTGGAGCCTGCTAACAGGGCTGAGGAGTTCTCTGTGCTGGAGGACGGAGCTCAGCAAGGTGGTGTTTCCCTGCAACCTGAAGGAGGAATCGCCTGCGGCTGAACCGACTGCTAGGTGTGAACCCGCACTTAAACCACCCAAGGTGACTGGACCCTGTGTTGGCCTGTTTTTGGTTTTGCCACATGATTTCTGTTGTGTGTGAACTGTCACCAAGAGACTGTTTTCATTTCTGGTGTGCAAGTGTGAATAAAACACTGTTTGATGCACAATCTGGACTCCTTGTTTTGCCTCTAAACTGCACCCGCACCGCTGTCTACCAGAGCGACTCCCCACATTTGGTGTCGGATGCGGGCATGCGCAGTGAGGCTGGCGTGAGCGCCCGAACTTTGTTTGTTTTGCTGAGCAAAAGTTAATGTCATATGTCAAGCCGGCAAAGTTTCAACCCGTGAACCCTGACAAAATGGAGGCAGTTGTAAAAGCTCTCGTGGAGGCCAATTTACAGCAGCGGGAGGCCAACAAGCAGCAGCAGGAGACAAACCAGCTGCTGTTGCAACATGTAATGGCGTTGCAGCGACTGGAGCCTCTCACCGTGCCCATGATGCCCGGAAGCGGTCCGTGCGGCGATTCCCAAGATGACCCCGAGGGCGATGCTGAGACCTACCTGGCAGTCTTCGAAAAAGTGGCCGTGAGGAGAAGCTGCCCGCGACCAGTGGGCTGAGGTGGTCGCTCCGTTCCTGGCTTCCGGACCCCAGCAGGTGTTTTTCGACTTGGCGGACGACCAAGCGGCCGATTATGACACCATGAAAGGAGAGATCCTGGCCAGACTGGGGGTGAGCGTGCTGGTCCGCGCTCAAAGAGTCCACCAGTGGGACTTTAAAGCGACTGAGCCCGCTAGGCCGCAGTACTACGATCTGCTGCACAGGCTGCAAAAGTGGCTGCAGCCCGATCTACTGAGTCCCACTGTCATGTTGGATCGCCTGTTGGCGGACATCTTTTGGAGGGCCCTGCCTTATCCCCTCCAGCACTGGGTCGGCCAGGCGTCTCCGGTAAGTGCCCTGGAGATGGTCGACCTGGTGGAGCGTTACGAGGCCACCAGAAACCTGCAGGGAGTCTTGCTGGGAAGGGGCAAGTCAAACCCGGAGGCCTCCACCCCAGCTCCGACGACCGGCGACAGAGAGACCTGCACGGCATGTACCCCCTGCGGATCCGCCTCCCGTGGTATGCTGGAGGTGTCAGGAGCCAGGCCACATCCGGGCCGACTGTCCGCATCGGGATGAGCCGATGGATATGAACTACGGGTCGTCACTCCCTGTATGCACGGAAGCTGTGCGCAACTGGCACCCGTGAGGTGCAGGACCATAACCACCTGTGTCAGGTAGAGGTGGGAGACTCTCTGGCGGTGGCTCTGCTGGACTCCGGGAGTCTAGTCTCCCTGGTAAGGGCTGCCCTTGTACGGCCTGCGGAGTATACTGGCCGTAAAGTCGAGGTCCTGTGCATCCACGGAGACCTGAAAGACTACCCCACTGCACTAGTGACTTTGTCCACCGCGGCTGGTAGGTGGACCCACGAGGTGGCTGTCGCTACTAAACTCCCACACGAACTGATACTTGGGAGGGACTTCCCGGTTTTCAGCGCTGTGGCCGGTAATAAAGGTATCTGAGGGACCCGAGACAGGGGTAACCCTAGTAGAGTGGCCTGATACCCCTGGAAGGCCAGAACCCTGGGAGCCCGAGTCTGAAGGGCCGGCGGTAGGGGTGACCACTGCTCCAGCGGTAGAGGGAGACAACCCCACTGAGTGTAATGGTGGGAGACACGGAGGACTTGCCACCGGGACCTGAGTTGGCAGACCTCAATGTCTCCGGGGAAAATTTTGGGACCGCACAACACGGGACCAAACCCTAACCAGGGCCTGGGAGAATGTGCTGGAAATTGATGGTAAACCCCAGAAACCAGGGGCTGAGTTAATGTTCCCACGATTTATTGTTCTGCGGGATATGTTGTATCGGGTGAACCAAATCCGAGGTGAACCGGTTGAACAGTTGGTGGTGCCCACAGCATATCGCAAGCTTGTCATGGAGCTTGCCCACCAACATGTTCTTGGGGGACACCTGGGGTGGCAGAAAACCCAGGACCGCATACTGCAGCGGTTTTATTGGCCCAGTGTGTTCAAGGAGGTAGAAAATTATTGTAAGTCCTGTCCAACCTGTCAGATAACTAGCCCCCAACCTCATTTCCGTAGTCCTCTGGTACCTCTGCCAATTATTGAAGTACCGTTTGAGCGAATCGCTATGGATTTAGTTGGGCCTGTACCAAAGTCTGCCAGGGGCCACCAACACATTCTGGTAGTTCTCGACTATGCCACTCGGTATCCGGAGGCGGTGCCTCTGCGACATACCTCAGCTAGGCTCATTGCCAAAGAGTTAATGGAGATGTTTTCCCGTGTGGGCCTGCCAAAGAGGTTCTGACAGACCAGGGGACCCCTTTTATGTCCAAAGTAATGAGGAACTGTGTAAATTGTTGCGTATAAAGCAGTTACGGACGTCCGTTTACCATCCGCAAACAGACGGTCTTGTTGAGAGGTTTAACCAAACTCTAAAAAATATGTTAAAGAGGGTGGTGTCTAGAGATGGGAAGGACTGGGACCTGCTTCTGCCCTATCTCATGTTCGCAGTGCGAGAGGTACCCCAGGCCTCTACTGGGTTCTCGCCCTTCGAACTGCTTTATAGCAGACACCCTCGGGGCCTGTTGGATATCGCCAAGGAGGCATGGGAACAACAGCCTGTCCCCCACAAAAGTGTCATTGAGTATGTCGCCCAGATGCAGGAACGAATGGAAAGGGTGTTGCCCTTGGTCGGGGAGCATATGGAGGCAGCGCAACAAGCCCAGAGTAGGGTGTACAATCGTCAGGCTCGGGTGCGGGACTTCAATCCGGGAGATCGGGTTTTGGTTCTGGTACCCACCCTTGACAGCAAATTCCTAGCTAGGTGGCAGGGCCCCTATGAGGTGATCGAGAAGGTAGGGAAGTAAATTACAAAGTACACCAGCCAGGGCGGCGCAAGCCGGAGCAGGTGTACCACGTGAATTTACTTAAGCCGTGGAAAGATAGGGACACAGCCGACGACCACAGCCCCCGGCCAGGGCTTCTAGGTGAAAAGGGTCCAGCCCCACAGTTCGAGGCCTGTGAAGCAGTAACCACGGTAAAAATTGCAGACAGCCTGTCTTCCAAACAAGTTCAGGAAGTCAGGGAGTTCATCAGTCGGAACACGGATGTGTTCTCGGACCTCCTGGCCGCACGTCTCTCATCCAACATGACATCGTCACTGAGCCTCAGGCCAAGATCCGGTTAAAACCATACCGGGTACCCGAGGCTCGGCGACGGACCATCGCGGAGGAAGTGCAAGTAATGTTGAAACTCGATGTCATTGAGGAGTCGAAAAGTGAGTGGGCCAGTCCCATAGTCCTGATACCCAAGCCGGATGGGACGTTGCGGTTCTGCAACGATTTTCGCAAATTAAATGAAGTGTCCAAGTTTGGCGCGTATCCCATGCCCCGAGTAGACGAGCTGGTTGAAAGTTTAGGGCAAGCCCGTTATTTTCTGTGCTAGACCTCACCAAAGGGTACTGGCAGGTACCCTTAGCGAGTCGGCTAAGGAAAAAACCGCATTTGTTACCCACGCAGGGCCTGTATCACTACAAGGTGTTACCCTTTGGCCTGCATGGCGCCCCGCCACTTTCCAAGGTTAATGGACATAGTGCTGCGACCACATCGTCGGTGCGCCTCGGCCTACTTAGATGATGTAGTCATCCACAGCACCGACTGGGAAAGCCATTTACCCAAGGTGCAGGCGGTAGTGGATGCCCTGAGGAAAGCCGGACTGACCGCTAACCCAAAGAAGTGCTCCATAGGGTTAGAGGAGACAAAATATCTGGGATATGTAATTGGGCGGGGAGTCATCAAACCTCAGGTAACCAAGGTAGAGGCCATTCGTAACTGGCCCGACCGGTCACCACCAGGCAGGTAAAGTCGTTCCTGGGGATTGTAGGTTACTACATGAGGTTTGTGCCCCACTTTGCCACAATAGCAGCGCCGTTGACAGACCTGTTGAAGGGCGAAAGTCTGGGAGGGTTAGCTGGAGTGAGAAGGCGGAGGAGGCTTTCGCCGCGTTGAAGTCGGCCCTGTGTGGGTCCCCGGTTTTGGTGACACCCGACTTCAACAAGGAGTTTGTCGTACAGACCGACGCCTCGGAGGTAGGCCTCGGTGCGGTACTGTCTCAGGAGGTCAACGGGGAAGAACATCCCGTTGTCTTCCTGAGCCGTAAGCTCAATCCCGCCGAGTCCAGATACAGTATAGTGGAGAGGGAGTGCCTGGCTATCAAGTGGGCACTCGAATCTCTCCGCTACTACTTGTTAGGGAGGAGGTTCCGTCTGGTGACCGACCATTCCCCCTCAAATGGATGAGTCAGGCCAAGGAGAGGAATGCTCGGGTCACCAGGTGGTTCCTATCTCTTCAGAATTTCAAATTCTCTGTGGAACACAGGGCAGGCCGCTTGCAGGGCAGCGCAGATGCCCTGTCCGCGTCCACTGCCTCACGTGTGTTCACCCCTCAGGGTTGAACAAAGGGGGTGTGTAAGAGAGTGCAAGGTGTTGTATTTGATAGCAGGTACGTGTCACCGAGGTTGCTGGCCTCGGTGAGGTAGAAACCGGGGTTTTTGGTCTGCAGCAGCTAGTGCTGCTCTGTTAAATAGCATGGCTGCAAAGCCGATCCGGGCCGGCTCTTACTGGGAGCAGCTAAAGAGTAGGGTGGGTGGCTGCTCCCCACGGTCCAGTCCATGTTTTGGGCTGGGTATATAACGCCAGCCAGCAGCTGTGTCTGAGGGTGTGATTATCCTGGAGCCTGCTAACAGGGCTGAGGAGTTCTCTGTGCTGGAGGACGGAGCTCAGCAAGGTGGTGTTTCCTGCAACCTGAAGGAGGAATCGCCTGCGGCTGAACCGACTGCTAGGTGTGAACCCGCACTTAAACCACCCAAGGTGACTGGACCCTGTGTTGGCCTGTTTTTGGTTTTGCCACATGATTTCTGTTGTGTGTGAACTGTCACCAAGAGACTGTTTTCATTTCTGGTGTGCAAGTGTGAATAAAACACTGTTTGATGCACAATCTGGACTCCTTGTTTTGCCTCTAAACTGCACCCGCACCGCTGTCTACCAGAGCGACTCCCCACAATATATATATATATATATATATATATATATATATATTATTTTTTTTTTTTTTTTTTTGGAGAATATCCTAAAGGCGTAAGTGTATTAAAAAAATTCACAGCTTTTATTTTTGCTGATTATGGAAGTGAATCCAGGTTTGAACTGCTGTGAACTCTTTTTGTACTATTTTACTACACATAAACAATCCTTCATAATTGTGTCAATTCAGCTGCCCTCTCATAATTTCTGTTCTCCATTTATTTAATTTCACATATTCCAGTTCATCTCCATTTGTTTTATAAATGTATTTGTCAAAATAAAGCCTTAATTATACTGACAGAAATATTGACATAAACATTATTACTGCCACAATGGAAAAACTTTTTTTGCTTTAATTGGAACAAATGGTGCATATTGCATACTTTCCAATTACACATGCAGAACATTGGCATAAGTGTCCTCTCTTATCATAATTATCTGTGTCCAAACTTCAGTTTTGGCTATGGTTTTGCACTTAGTGATATCAATGTTCCTATCAGATAAAAACCTGATTCCACATCTCATTGTTGCAGTTACACATTTCTGTCCAGTGTGTCAGTTCCATGTATAACACTATTGCATTACATGACAATTCTTATAGCCATATGGACTTCTTGAGGTCAAGCAATGGTTGAGAAGTATACAAGTACCCCTAAGAAAACATTCACATGACAGTGAAAAAAAATGGCTGTGAAAAATTGAAAAACTGTTTTTCAACTAATTTTGTAGCCATTTTTTCTCCTCTTACAACTTGTAATTACCATTTTGCATCCGTTTTAATGGCCGTTAAAATCGGGTTAATTCAATTGTATTTTTTTATTTTTAATCCCAATTCCTGCAGTTCCCTTTGTATACGTAAGGTCCCCTATAGTGCCCCCATGAGTGGCCCCCAGTTATAACTTAGCCCATTAATACCCTATTAGTGCTATCTAGTATTATTAATGCACTCATTAGTGCCTCTCATTATTACTAATGTCCCCTTTATTGGCCGCAGTATTATAAATGCCCCTAGTAGTGGCTCCCAGTATTATGAATGCCACCATTACCAGCCCTTAGTATTATCAATGCCTTCCTTAGTTGCCTCCAGTATTATGAACACCCTCTTTAGCGGCCGCCAGTATTAAGAATGCCCCCACTAGTGGCTCAATATTAATAATTATAATAATACTTCATCCACTTGCATGTTCAGGTATACTTGCTGTTCACTGGCTGCAGCAGGAAAAGACTTGCACTCCCAGTGCGATGACATCGCCAAGCTGGGAGCGCCTTTCCTGCTGCATCCAGTGAAGGGCAAGTGTCCCTGCGTGCACGCAAGAGGATGAGGTATTATTATTATTTTTTTTTATTTAACTCCTGAAAGACTGTACCAATTTTTAATGGCTGTTAGACAGATGTGCTTCTGTCTAAATGGCTGTTAGAAAAGGTCCCAGTGATCTCACATGAGTTGTCTGGCCATTAGAAAAGTAAAAAATAGAACATGTCCTATTTTTTGACCCTGGCTATTCATTGGTCATTAAAAAAATGGCCATGCGAATAGCCCTATTGACTCCAATTGTTTCTAAAAATGGCCAGGTCATCACACGGCCATATTTCACTTACGTGTGAATAGAGCCTAACCACATTGACAGGCTGGATAATGGAGTATGTACAGTATGATGGGTAGTACAATTCAAATGTTAAAGGTTTACTATTATTTTAACTTTCTTGTGTCTCCCACCTTAAGCTTGAGGTGATATTAAAGTCTATGGAAGCAGAGATTCTAACCTGATTGCTTTCTATCCAAGTGTGATTAGATTTCTGTATAGAAATTTACATAAATTATCCCCTGTGAACACAACCTTTTTGTTAGAAGTATCCCTTAAAATGTTACTAAGAGGCTGACCTGATGCTAAGACCATCAGCAATCAATTGTAGTCTGTTTGGAACCTAAGCAGTTAGAATTCAGCATCCCCTACACTGCCACATTGGACATAAAGCATTACATGAGTCAGATTGAAGTCATTAAGCTTTCAATATAATTTAACTTTAGACCAAAACACAAAAAAGCAGAAAATCATGTGATGCAAACTGCAAAAAACTGAAAACATCTGCTAGTCCCTATCTTTTTATAAATACTTCTGGCTTTTATATCAAGAGATTCCTTTAAAGGAGGTGTATAAAGGGTTCTCTGAGAATGAAGAAAATATCATCAATTAAAATACTTAAATATTACTTTATTATAAATATACAGTATTTTCAAATACCTTTCATATTTTATAATGACTCATTTTGTCTGGGAAGCAATGATCAGGGGTAAAAAAAAATGTCCTATTAGTACACACAAAGGCTGTCCTAATTACACAGGAGGACAAGCTACTTCACAACACTGAGCTAAAGAATGCCTCATACACATGAAGTACAGAGAGGGGGTGGGAATGTGGTAATGAGCAGCAGCACTTGTATGCAGTCTCCATTACCACAGTCTGTCCTGTCCGCCCTCTATACTTCATGTCTCGTCATGAACTCCATTCCTACAAAGATTCAGATAAAGTTCTTATCAGCTGTATTCAGAATCTGAAGTAAGGTTTTGTGTTTACAACTCGGACGGCAGACATTTTATTTTTCCTAATGATTGCTCCCTAGAAAAAATAAGCCATTATAACTAATGCAAGTTATTTTGAAATATATTTCTAATAAAGTAAAATTAAATTATTTTAATCTTCTTATTTCCTGGAGAACTCATTTAAGGAATATTTGTTCAGACTATTGGCAGCCAGTCCTCTACTCTGACACAGACTTGATAGTAGTAATAATACTATAAGCTATGCAAGGCTCTCTGGTCACAACATTTCACTATAAGGGTACAGCTACATGGTCAAGTGTCTGCATGCAGTTTTGGAAGCCAGCACCATGTGAGAATTCACAAAGGAGAATATGTTGTATCCTCCATTTATACATATTTTCCTTTTATTATTACTCCTGATTTTGGCTTCCAAAACTGCATGCAGAAACCTCAGTGTGGCTGCCCCCTAATACGTTGAAACAGCCAAGTTAAGCATAAATGAATGGCTACAAATTAGATTGTGAAATGTCACAATCTTTTGTTTTGAACAACTTTTCCACAAACATTACTGAATATAGAGGAGGCCTGCTCTGCTACTCGATACATACTATTCCCTAACTGTATCAAGAGACTGTGTGAGTCAATAGATAATTGAACAGGGTATATAAGAGTAAAATACACTCGTTAGGAGATCAAGAAGAAAGCACATTGGGTCCTCAGTTACTAATTGTCTAAAAGTAATACATTGTAAACTTAGACAGTCAAACCATGCCATATTTCATACATTGGCTGATACTGGCTGATATATCAGATCATGGCACATCTTTAGAAGATCTGGTCTATCTTTTTGCCACCCTCAGTATTTATTTGGTTTATTTATTACAAGAAATTCAGTGAAATTTTGTGCATTGTTTTGTGTCACATCTAAGATACACCTCATTTTCAGTCATGCCCAAAAGTGTATGAAAGTGCCACTACTTATTTTGAGATTTTCTCTTTTTCCTTGATGCCATACGTATTTCCGAATGCCATTTCCAAGCAAGCTGAATGCATTCCATGGGTCTTTTATATAGATTTATTCTACATGAAGTGATATTCATTATATGCTTTCCCATCATTTATCATTTTCAACTAATGCTACACAAGTGGGATAAAAGTATTTCCTTAATAGATACAAATCATAGACGAGGCCAATATTTATCCTTAGTCATACTTCATTATAATGTTGCAGTTACAAAGTGCAAACATTTCCTAATTCAATCACTACTTAGCCATTCAACGGGAATAAAACAAGTTTAACTGGTGCTTGTTTATTACTACTAAGGGCTTACATTTTTTACATAATTTATAGTTATATCAAATTATGAAAAATTACTTCACAAAGGAACACTAAGCTAGGAGGAAGGCTTGTTATATACATTGGTGTAAAATGTACACTAGAGATGAGCAAATCGAGTTGCTAACCCAAATAATAATAATAATAATAATAATAATAATAATAATAATAATAATAATAATAAATAAAAAAACATTTCTTCACATTCGTTTGGGTAGAAATCCAGACGAGAGAGAGAGATAGAGTTATTTTCCAGGCATTTAAAGCACTTTCAATTTGAGTATAAATATATCCGAATCAAATGTTTTGTCTAATTCGGACAAATCTAACTAAAATGAATTCTTGAAAGTCACTCATCTCTAGCATAGGAAAACAAGGGAGTAGCTAAGCCTGAACATCAGGAAAAGAGAGCAGGTGACCTCCTAGGCTTCCCTCAACCTATTCCTGACCTCCTGACTGTATGAGCCGCTCTTGATGGTAGGGGGTCTCATATTCACAAACCTGGGCCCTACAGGTCCCTGCAATATGGTCAGGAATGAGAGACGACCAGTTCATCCCAACCACGAATGAACCAGAGTCTCCCACATGCCTAGCAAAAGAAGTAGCAGACAGTAGCATAAACCAAAGTGGCAGGTAAGCACCCAGCACAAGCAACACACACTGGAAAAACAGCACTTACCTGCTACGATTCACCCCTCTGGGAAACCATGAAGCCCACTTCCGCAGGCACAACAAACAGGGTATGACTCTCATACATGCTGGACATAAAACACCAACTGACCAGACATGTACAACAACAAGACAAGACAACACACCCTGAACATAAACATGCACCAAACAAAGATACAAGTGAAGGTAAAGACATAGGGAACATAGTAGAGACATCAAGGTGACATTGATGTCTGGCTAGGAGGCCCTCCCACTGGACAGATGATATATCCAGGAAAAGAGCAACACTCCTACACACAAAGGCAGAATGACCTCTGACCTCAGGCTCACAACACCACATATAAAGAGCCAAGAGGCCTACACCAGCCTGATAATTAACCCCTCTGGCACCAGACAGGGAAGTACCCAAGGGAAAGGAGGAGCCACCTAAATGCTGCAACAACAATTTCCCACTGGCAACCACATGCATTGCAACCGTGTCACGGCGCACACAACAGAGGCCGTGACAGCATTGCGGCAACATACATAGCTAGTCCTTTCTAGTAGTAAAACAGTTACTGTGACAGGAAGGCAGACATCCCATTAACAGTAAAATTAGAAAGCTTATTCACCCCAATTTCAGAATCAAAGCACTAAAGAATTACTTATATATTTAACAAGGTTGTCATCACAATAACAGTTAAATTACATAGCCTTTTCACCCCAATTTGAGAATCAAATCACGTTTAGCTGCCATTTTAGGAAGTAACTGATGTGTTACCATGAAGCGTGAGTAAATTCAGATTGAATTCCACTTCGGTTGCTTCGATTCGCTCAACACTACTGACAATGCAACAATAACTTGCTTCCCCACTGACTTTAATGATAGTACTTTCCCCTAGGAAAGACATAAATGACACTTGGTCTGACAAGAAAACATTTCGATCATTAAACAGGTAAAAGTTTTCTTGCTGATTTTTAACCCCAAAAGTAACAGACAACATTCTGGTTTGGAGATGTAATTTCTACATTATTGACATTAACAAAATACAAAAAAAACGTGCATGGCCTTTAAACTTTTAAACTTAGACTTTATTTTATACAAAATTTTGCACCATAACTGAAGTATAACAAGCTATCAGAATTACAACTCTGTGAAGTACAGTTCTACAAAGTAGACAATTATCTTCAGGACAAGCCCAACGTTGCTAACGCTCTTCAAACAATTTCCGAATGACATTTCTGACTCCCCGAGGGAGCTCATATAAACAACCCAATGACCTGAGAAATCAAGACACAGACACTTACCACTCACTGACATTTAAACTTCTAGCTAGATCATTGCCAAGCGTCGTCTTAAATTCTAAATTCTAACACAACTGAACTATCTGGTTGGCGGCTAACCACTTCTGAGTAGTCACTCTTTCTGATATCTGTTTCTCCTGTCTGCCAAAGATTAGAACAATGATACAGGTGCAGTCACTTTTTTTTATATAAGTTGGATTTTTTTCTGCTAACTATGAGTTTCTGAGATTTTTTCATATATATACAGCTTTACCCCACCTTCTTCCATGTATGAAAATATAGAACTTTTCTGAAACCATGTTTGGGATTAGAGGAATACCCTCAGAAAGGAGCAATATTTGTTGAAAACATTTTTAAAGAAGTTTTGGCTGCTTTGTATATTAACTTTCGTAGTAATATACCAGTGAAAATTAAATACAAAATATTGGCATTCTGGAGCAATCTACACAGAGATAAAATGTTTACATAGACAAGGAAACTATTGTGAGTTTTCTGCTGCTGTGAGGTGATGATGTTATATGTTAGTAAAATAGAAGATGCAGAATTGGGATACCAGTATGATGGCTCTATTGTTCCTCTGATAGGCCTAAATAAAGATGCCCACAGAAAAGCATTGCACTGATCATTATAATGTGTGATGATCTAATTGAGTCGCTCGTATCCGCTTCTGTCTCTGGTCAAAGTGAATAGGTTGACTGAGAACATCAAGTGTAGTGTTGAGCGCGAATATTCAAATTGCGAATATCAGCACTTCGAGAATTTGCGAATATTTAGAATATAGTAATATATATTCGTAAACACAAATATATGTTTGTTTGTTTTTTTATCTGAACCCATTACCTAGTATACCTACCTGCTTCTTGCTTGTGGGCCAATGTAGGATAGGCTGCAATATTGTAGTCTGTAGTGAATTAGAATGTTCTTCATTATTTAATTTATTTTCTCGCATGAAAAAAATCGGCAATGTAATATTTGCGCAATGCGAATATTCTAAAACACGAATATATAGCACTATAGAATATAGTTCTATATATTAGTTTTTAGAATATTGGTAATTTTTTCCAATTTAATGTGAACAGTCATTGGCCCAAAAGCAACTTAAGCAGGGAGGAATCATGACTTCAGATGGAAACAAATGACGAATATTCTAAAAAAGAATATATAGCAATATATTCAATATAGTGCTATATATTCGTGTTTTAGAATATTCGCATTATGCGAATATTACATTACCGATTTTTCGCAATCAATAGAATACTCTAAAATTCGAATATTTGCGAATATATGACGAATATTCGCGAAATATCAAAAAATAAACATACATTATTCACATATAGGCTGTTAATATGTGATTTAAAAAAAATATATTTATTGGGGCACAAATGAGATTGTGGATTTTATGAGCAAAATTATGGGAAGTTTTAATCCATGACACAGCACAACAAAAGAGTTGTTTATGCAGATTGTTCAGTCTTTGCAGTGTGCATTGAAAAAATACCACAAAACATATATAAATCTAGAAACGACTCCTTTAAAATAAAAAAATAGACCAAGTTTAAAAAAACTACAGTCACTGGCATGTTTGGAACAGTGTAAATATTTGTTGATTTTTAATTTGCACAAAATATTCAATAAAATATTACCTCATTTCTTTTTAAAAGCATTCATCTTTAAACACACATACAAATTTTATGCTTTAAATACATTTAATTTGACTATGTGTGGAAATCAGCTAAGGAAGATAGCATGAGCATACTTTTAAAAATTATCTGATGATTTTGTGACTTGTCCTTCATGAGATACCTTTAAAATACTTGGTTTAATGGCTTGTAAAATCTAAAATACTCATATTGTATCACACTAATGCAGACCATTTATATGACACATTATCCACATTCAAAATTTTAGTTTCTATCATTTATAATTTAGTTCTTTAGCTGCTGAGAATAAAACAGATTTGTCCTAAGGCTGTTCTTCGTATATGGCCCATTGGTCTGGTGGATCTTTTAAAAATCTGATGAAACAAAATCAAACACTTTTTCAATACGATTCTACATATACCATAATCCATTCTCAGCTCTTGATCATAAAATGTTTTGCAGTTTGCAGCCTAACATAAAGGGTATGGCACCCAGTCAGATTTCTCTGGATTGCCCTAGTGAATATTGGATGTGTCAGGTCAAAGGGTTCACATCAAGACGACTTTACAAAAGAAACTTTCATTTGTGATTTTATGGACATACCAGTAAATTAATCTTCCTTTCTAAAGGAATATATTTTAGAAACTGTGGTTGGTGAAATTAAGTTTCCTACACATTCTAAAAAGAAGTAGTAAAAAAAATGAAGTTTTCATCATGGAAAATGTTGGTTTTACAGCCCTACAATTTTCCTACAACATAGTGAAATGGATACTGCTAATACTTTCACAGTACTGAATTCAGAGCAAAGGAAATATCTGTTTGAAACCAAAAGATCAACCTTCTATCAGGTACAAATTCAAATAATTGTTATACAACTTTCCAGCTTTGTACGGCTCGTTTATTGGACTCAAGTTGTCCTGCTCCAATTCATTAATTGTACATGACATGACGGCTGTATTGGGTACGATCGTTTGAGTTTATTGGCCTTTTCTTTGAATATATGATCAAAGGGTATCAAAGGTTGATAAAACTGCCCAGACCACATAAATATTGTGCTAAAAAAACATCTGTCCAGCCAAAGATATTTATCACCGTTCAGCTCAGTGGCCAGTGTGAAAACTGCAGAATTGTATGGTTTTTGTTTAGCTATTGAAATGGAAAGTTAAATATAAAATCATCAAAAATTCTTTAAAAACATATTAAACATAAAAATGTGATTTAAACAATAATTCATTTTCGGGTAACACATTCCCTCTAAGCAATGTCTGAGCAATTAATTATCCACACCACCTCCTTTAAAAAAAAAAACAGGACAAGAGGTAGAATACGTGGAATTACTTCAAAAAATGATATCCAGTAAACCATCCACTTGTTTTTTTTGTTATAAAAAAATAAAATAATATATATATATAAATATATATATATGTATATATATATATATATATATTGTGGTAAGGTGCAAGGTACTGTGGTCGACGGGAGGTACGTGTCACCGAGGTTCCTGGCCTCGGTGAGGTAAGAGCCGGATTTTTGGTGTGTCAGCAGCAGCTAGTGCTGCTTGACACCTTGCTATTTAGTTTGGCTGCAAAGCCAATCCGGGCCGGCTCTTACTGGGAGTAGGCAAAGAGTTGGGTGGGTGCCTACTCCCCACGGTCCAGGCCGGGTTTATCTGGGACTTTAAAAGGCAGCCTCCTCAGCAGCTGAGAGTGATTGTCCTGGAGCTGCTGTTAGGCTGTGGAATCACTGGCGTTTGGGAATTCTGATCCATTCTGTGCTATGTGGAGTTCTCTGGGCTGGAAGCAAGAGCCCCAGCAGGGAGGAGTGCAGACGGCCTGAAAGTCCGAGGTGGTTTGTCCTGCAGCTGGGCTGACAGCCAGGTGCGAACCTGCACCTAAAACCTCCCAGGTGATTGTAACCTGCATTGGACTGTTTGGTTTTGCATCACGTTTTTCTGCTGTGTGTGAATTAACACCAAGAGACTGTTCACTGTTTGTTTTGTGCAAGTGTGAATAAAACACTGTTTTCTGCACTTTCTGGACTCCCTTTTGCCTCTGTACTGCACCCGCACCGCTATCTACCTGAGCGACTCCCCACAATATATATATTATATATATATAGACTATTCGAAAATAGGTTGTTAATATGTGATACAAATATATTGATGGAAGTATCCCTTTAAAGTGGTTGTGTCACTTCAGCAAGTGGCTTTTATTATGTAGAGAAGATTAATCCAAGCCATTTACTAATTTACTGTGATTACTCATATTGCTTCCTTTGCTGGCTTGATACATTTTTCTATAACATTACACACTGCTTGTTTCCATGGTTACTACCACCTTGTAATCCAGCAGCAGTGGTCGTGCTTGTACACTGTAGGAAAAAGCATCGGCCTCTCTGCTGGCCGGGACTGTGGGAGCGCACATAGTGAAGTGCTTTTTCCTATAGTGTGCAAGCATGACCACTAGGATGGTTGTAACTAGGGATGAGCGAATCGACTTCGGATGAAACAAGGTACCACTTGGAACCGAACCTGAGTTCGGGAAATGTTTTTTGACAGTATAAATCAACTTCTGAAGTTATTATGCGAAGTCTCTCGAGACTTTGCGAAGTAATAACTTCGGCTCATCGGATCCAATACATTCTAATACTGTATAGAGGGCTCGCTCTGTACAGTATTGAAACAAAGTTTTATGCAAATCCAAAGTCGATTCGCTCATCCCTAGCTGTAACCATGGAAACGAGCAGTGTATAATGTGATGGAAAAATGAAGTCAGGCAGCAAAGGAGGCAAGATGGACCGTCACAATACATTAGTAAGTGCCTTGTATTACCTTTCTCTACAAGACACTTTAGCCCCTGACGAAGCTTGGAAGGAGCGAAACCCGGGTCGGGCGTTGATGTGATCCCTGCACAAGGATTTGTTATGAATTTGTTTCGACCATCCATCTTGTAAGTGCAATAAATAGCGACTAGCTTCTTTTAAAAATCGTATTGCACTATGTGTGTTTAATTATTGCAGCTACTTCAACACTGTGGATTTGATTCGTTCGGTGTGGGTGCTGTTTTTTCCCTTCATTCCGGAAGCTGTGGCCCTGTGAATCCTTGGAACTCCCCCATTGAAAGCAGCGCGGTTCCAAACTTTTTGACTCAGACTGTAAAAGTGTTAACTGCTTCCCACAACACATACAGGAACCTGCAGCAGCAAGGAAGAGGACTGCCCTGAGCGTGTCTGGTACTTTTTCTTTTATTATATCACTGTGTGCTGTGTTACACAGTGCTTGCTACTTTTCTGGGAACAGTTTTTTTTTTTAGAAAATATTAGCCAATTGGAAAGTTTTTGGTACCACATGTACCAAAAGAAGCAAATATCAGTTTAATTCTTTAAAAAAAATAGTGGCACCATAGTCAAGGAATGGACCCAAGGCTGCAATGATTGGTAATCATTGTTCAAGGTCAACAAGTGATTTACCAAGGACAAGCCAGAAGCTGAAACCCAACTTTGTGCATATGAGGCGTTTGAAGTTTAGTCAAATATTACTACGAGGAGCTGTCTAATACTTGTTTGTATCACTTCACATAGAGAATGGAGCAGCTTTGAAGCAATCAATATTATGAAAGTGGTACTGTCTCTACTGATATAGATTATGTCACGTACAATTTGTACATGTTAGAAGCACAATAAAACGGACCCATTTTAATTAATGAACTATGTGAATATCTTCTAATTCTTCTGGAAACTGTAAAATAGTACAATGCCTTTTCTCAATAAGGAGCTCACTAAAAGCTCCTTGGCAGGATGTCAAACTCTACATTTTAGTAGACAATTAAAACTGTATAATTCAGCAGCTATAATTAGAAACATATCTGACTAAGTAACATTATATTTTCTTTTATTCAGCTACATAAAGTATGCAATCAATAAGCAAATGTCTTATTTTCAGAACCTATAAAATGAAATGTGACACAGCCTGGTGAGATGTCTAACTATAGACATAATCTTCAATGTTTTTATTTATTTTTTTAGGAAAGGAACTAATTTTGATTATTTAATTTATAGAGTTATAAAGATAAATGTAACATAACTGGAAATTATAATTTTGTATAAATCATAAAACTGCAATTCCACTTAGATTTAGCAGTCAACACTAGGTCAAGTTTACTAGAGTTCTCAAAGGTTGTATAGTATGGGTATAATGCAGTAGTTCAAAAATGAAAACTCAAGCACCCTTCAGGGTTTTGAAGAATTCTCTACCCGTGTCCTGCAGGCCACCTACCACAGCCTATATTTGGTCAAGGACCATTGGCATTGACTGTAATGTTGTGCTGAAAGCCACTGGATAATTGTTCAACCTTGCAATATCATAGTAGAGGTTGGTATAGGCAGCAGTAAAGACTGTTTACAGTGTTGCTCTTGTTGGCTACATGAGAGTTCACTTAGCAAAATGGTTATAGTACAATAGCAGATTACAGACAGTGTTCGCCAACATTCTGCATTCTTGTATAGGATCTATATTTTACATTGTAAATTTTCTCCATGCAGTGCTGTACCATATTTTCAGGGATTTTTCCCACAGTGTTCCCTAATATATAAAGATAAAAAGCTAACCTATTTTTCAAATACAAATATTACTGAGACTAGTCTCATTAAATATTTTACTAAAAAAGAAGTCTAAAAATAAAGATATGCAATAACCTCACAGTGGTAATTGTTAGCGTATGTTGTATAGTCTCTGTAGGGCATGTACAGTGGGTATCGGACAAGATAACCAATGCCATACTTAAGTGCAATTTCTTAAGTGCAGTACAATTTCATAGTACTTGGGGAGTGTCTATCAAGTTAGTTACTGCTGATTTTGGAGTATTTATAGTAGTATGGTGTATACAGCTTTATTCTATGTAGAATTTTTTACGGCACTCTGTTATTCTTGTGAAAATCTGGGATCTTCACGCCAAGATCTCTCTGCTTTACGACACTATGCACTTTCTCTAACCTGTGTCACGGAAAGGGGGGGAAAGCGTGCACCCACTGTCTGCCACCCACGCCTCTGTCCCTACCTACTTGCACTTGCCCGTCCTAGATAACGGAGCGCAACTGGGCGACGGTCCCTGACCTGGATAAGTGCGGAGGACAGGAGGGACGTGGACAAGCGGACAGAAGGAAGAAGTTAACCGACACTGCAGGAACAGTGAACACAACCAAAACAAGCCAAGGGTTCAAGCCGGGAGGTAGCCTAGTAACAATAGGGGTCTCACTAAACGGAGTCAGATAACAAGCCGGAGTTCAAAACCAGGAGGTCACGTCAAATCCAAGGGGAAACAGAGAAGTCGGGATACAAGCCAGGTCAAACCAAGAAGTCACGTCAAATCCAAAGGAACAGGCAGGAGCAAAACGGGGAGTCAAATACCGGTCAAAACCAAACACACACAGGAATCGTAGCAGCAGTAGCCCTTGACAGTAAATAATCACATGCAACCTGTGGCCAGCAGATTGCCTGTATTTATAGTGGCAAGTGAGGGTCATGTGACGTGGCCAGCGTCACATGACCGACAGACAGACGAGTCGAGCGCCGAGTGATCAGCTCAGCGCTCAAGGCAGACCTGGAGCCTCCCAGCTAGCAAAGCCGCCCTGGGAACGAGGCTGGGCACAGATCCTCGCTCCCGAAGCTAAGCAGCAGGTCTGCGGCTGATAGGAGACCGAAACCTTCGGCACCCTGTTACAGTAACCCCCCCCCTTTTACGAGGGGCCACTGGACCCAAGCCCTTAGGTACAAATCTCCCAGGATGCTCAGCATAAAACTTCTTGATGAGTCTCGGGGCGTGGATGTTAGTGGCTGGGACCCAAGACCTCTCCTCAGGTCCATAGCCCTTCCAGTGGACCAGATACTGCAAGGAGTTTCAGACCTTTCTAACATCCACAATTTTGGAGACTACAAACTCATCTTTACCATCAATTTGTACGGGAGGAGGAGCTGACTGAGATGGAACAATGGGTGGAATATATTTCTTAAGCAATGATTTATGGAAAACATTATGAACACGAAGGGAGTCGGGCAGCTTTAACCTAAAAGAAACAGGATTCAGAATCTCAATGATCACATAAGGTCCAACAAAACGGGGCGCAAACTTTCTGGACACCCCTTTCAGAGAAAGATTTCTGGTGGACAACCATACCTTATCATTAACCTTAAAATCTACCCCCTTGGAACGTTTCCTATCTCATAATTCCTCTCTGTAGGAGAGAATTTACGTGAAAAGAAGGTGCAGGGTCTTAGATTAGTAAAATTAGAAGATCCTTTAGAAAGGATCGCCCCCACCCCATCCTCAGAAGCATCAACCTCAACTATAAAAGGTTCCTCAGGATCCGGCTGAACCAAGACTGGGGCATTCTGAAAACACCTTTTAAGGACTTCCGGTTCCGCGCTAGGATGCAGGACGCGGCGTGAGTGAGCTCCGGCACCTGTCCTCCTTAGAATATCCTGCACTCCGCTCCCAGCGAACAAACAAGGCTCGGGGGATCGCCATAAGCAGCTATAGACAGCTCCGGTCCGATTTTCATGGACCGATATCTATTGCGGAGTGGCAGACGGCATATTAAGAGCGGCGCAACGACCACTGTGAACGCCATGCTGAGCAAGATGGCGGACTCCCGCCCTGCATCTCCAGTCCACACCTCTACAGCCGAACAGACGGAAAATGAGCGCAGTGCTGCTGACACTGACTTGGCGAAAATCAACTACAAAACACTGGCCATAGCAGTAGCCAAATATCTGGCACCGGACATTAAAGAGACACTTGAAAAAACTTTAACACAGTCACTGCAGGAGCTACATGCTGCAGTAGCACGACATGACGCTAGCATAGAAGAGTTGGAACACAGGGTTGCGCTCATGGAAGAAGATCTGTCTCGTTCCAATAAAGATGTCCAGGTCTTATTCAAACAAAACATCATCTTGAAAGACCGTCTGGAAGATCTTGAAAATAGATCCAGACGGAATAATTTAAGAATAGTGGGTCTCCCGGAAAGCATAAAACCCTCGGCCCTAAAAGAAATCTGCGAACTTGACTTACCTCAAGCCCTTAATTTGGAGGGGAGACATAAAGTTGAGAGGGCGCATAGAGTGGGTCCGGCTGTGGACTTGCAGCAGCTCAAAGGAACAGACACGCGCAATGCCCCCCTGAAACCGCGCCAGGTGATCATGCGGTACCTGGACTACTGTGATAAAGACTCTATTCTACGAGCCTTTAGAATGCGCAGGGGACCCCTGAAGGTGAGAGGGCACAATATTTTGCTGTTTGCAGACTACTCTGCCATGGTGGCGAAGAGGCGGCGGGAATTCAGTTATATCTGTACTGAGCTCTTTAAGAGGGACATCCGATTCCAACTATTATATCCAGCCATCCTGAAAGTGACGTGCGTAGACGGCTCGGTGAAGATATATCACGATCCTACCGACGCAGAGGAAGCTATCCGGACCCAAGACCACCCCGACGCTAAACATCGGAGAGGGAGATCCCCGCAACCCCGACTTACTAAAACTTCGTCAAGAAGCCCAGGATGGAGGCGAACATCGTCGACAGAGGCGACAGGCCGTGATTGGGAACAAGTCCCGGGAGACAAGCTACGATCCCGCCCGAGGAAACGGGACTCTAGAGAACGGTGAACTTATTTTTACCAGCCAGACGGTATGTCTCCTAGGAGGGGGGTTAGAACACGGACATCACCGCCTATAAGGATGTGGACTTGGTCTGTTCACTGTCATTTGATACCTGCGGTTTGGGACTGATAGTATGATGTTACGTGGTTTATGCACATTAGTTTAATAGTTCACGGTGGAGGCTAGGAATACAAGGAGGCAGGTGGAAGAGTCCTGTAGCCTAGAAAAAAGAGAAGTCAGGAGAAAAAGGGAAGGGACTGTTAGAAGGTTATTGCTCTCAGGGAATGTTATGCAGCTTTTAGCGTTAGAAATTGTGGGGAGGGGGGGAGGGGGAAGGGATGTTATGTTCCAGGGGCTTTCATTGTTTTACTATGCATCGGCCGACACCTCAAAGATTACTATCCTTTGCTTAGGCACTGCTTTCAGAAATAGTCGACATTACAGCTTAGACAGACACTCATATGCGGATAGTTAGCTGGAATGTTAAGGGCCTGCGCTCTCCGCAGAAGAGATGGATGGTTCTCCGTCACCTGAAACGGTTAAACCCAGATATAGCCCTGCTCCAGGAAACCCATTTGGGCGCGGGTGATTTTGGCAGGATGCAAAAATTATGGGTGGGGCAGGTGATTGGATCGGCATCTTCTATGCGGAGAGCGGGGGTTTTGATACTCTTCCACAAGAACTTTGGGTACACACTGTTGGACTCGACCGCTGATGACCAAGGACGGTGGGTTAGAGTAACGATAAAATCTCAGGACGTAGAATATAACATCCATAACATTTACGGTCCAAATTCAGATAATGCCCAGTTTTTCAGGATACTAGAGGGCGACCTACTTTCTACCAGACCCGCACGCCTGGTCATCGGGGGGGATTTTAACTCTGTGATCTCCAGTAGGGAGGACAGGAAGTCCACAGCTACTGAGAACAGGGGAAACGCAACCCATGATAAGGTATTAGGGCCACTGATGGAGTCGGTGTGACTAGTGGATCCATGGCGGCAGCATCACCCTGATGACAGGTCATTTACTTTTTATTCCTCAGCCAGGGATTCATGGTCCCGCATTGACTATATTCATAAAGGGATGGCGGGACTGGTGGAGTCTACTGAAATAGGGGACTTAGTTATTTCCGACCATGCCCCAGTCTGTTTGACCTTGAGGAACACATTCCCTAAGGGCACCGACTATTTGTGGAGGTTTCCTTCCAACTTTGTTGGTGACGAGGAGTTCAAAAACAAACTGGTGGGATGGTGGGAAGAATTCAGGGAAGACAATAAGGCTCACTTGGATGAACCAGAACTCTTTTGGCACACTTCTAAGGCGGTTATGAGAGGCCGTATAATGAGTTACATCTTCAGTAAAAAGAAAACATGCCAGCTTCGTTGGGAGCAAGCTAGTACGTCGGTGAGACAGGCTTATAAGATTTTCCTTGACTCGCCCTCTGTCGAGCATAAAAATAAATGGGTGGAAGCTCGCCAGCTATTTGACAAAAGTGAAAGAGATAGGGAGCTACTGAATCAGACCAACTTTGAGGCCAAATTATATAGGTATGGGAATAAAGCGGGTCGGCTCTTAGCCAATCTAGCCAAAGGACGAAGACCTACTCATTTTATATCGGGACTTAGGGACGAGCAAGGGATGGTGACCAATGATCCGGGGGCCATCACTCAAATCGTAGGAAAATACTATGAGGCGCTCTATAACGAAGTTCCCCGTCACCTCTGGTAGATACGTTATTGGATAGAGTAAAACTACCCTCAGTGACAAAGGAGCAGCTACAATTGTTGAATGCGGACATAACTCTTGAGGAATTACAGGGAGTCATCAAAGGTCTGGGAAATGCCAAGGCCCCAGGCCCCGATGGTTTCACTGGAGAATATTATAAGGCATTGTTGACACAGATATCTCCAACGCTGCTATCAATATTTAACGCAATATTGCTTCTGCCAAAGCCGGGGAAGGATCCCCTATTACCAGGGTCTTATAGGCCTATTTCCCTGATAAATGTTGACACCAAGGTAATGTCCAAAATCATGGCGGACCGCCTGGCTGGACTGCTTCCCTCTCTTATAGGCGCTGAGCAGGTGGGATTTGTCCAGGGGCGCTCTGCTGTCACTAACATAAGGACGGTTTTGGCGGTCCTGGATAGGGTTCAAAATCACCCGATAAAGGGAGAAGCTCCAGCCATGCTCACCCTAGACGCCGAGAAAGCCTTTGACAACGTCCGGTGGGCATGGCTGGATGCGGTACTGGATCGGTTTGGGCTCCAGGTGGCTTTCAGATCATTTCTGTCACACCTATACACAAACCCGAGAGCCCGAGTATATACGCAGGGCTTCCTGTCGCAGCCATTTGACTTGAAAAAGGGTACACGACAAGGGTGTCCACTTTCTCCCTTGCTGTTTAATTTGGCCATAGAGCCCTTGGCGAGATTTTTGTGCACATCGGATTTGTTTGAAGGGATAACTGTTGGCACCTCGCAAGTAAAAGCATCTTTATTTGCTGATGATGTGATCCTGTTTTTAGCCCAACCGGGGAGTCATATACCCGCTATAATTCAGGCTTTGGACACCTTCGGTAAATATTCTGGGTACAAAATAAATGTATCTAAAAGCGAGATCTTATCTCTATCCCCCTCCAATAGTATACTATCCATGACGTCGGCTAGATTAGGAATCGTACTTGCAAAATCACATATCAGATACCTGGGGATCAAGGTGGGGAAAGATCCACACTCAGTATATCAACTGAATTTCCCTCCCCTGATTACTAGTATTATGAAGGATCTGGACAGATGGCAAGGGTTACCCCTTTCTCTGGCGGGACGTTGTCATTTAATAAAAATGATGGGAGTCTCTCGCCTTCTTTACCCCTTGCAGACAATCCCGTTATTACTTAGACACGCAGACGTGAAAGCACTAGAGAGCAGATTCATACGCTTTATATGGCAAAATAAAAAACCGAGGATAGCACTTAGTAAATTGAAATTGAGGAAATTACAGGGAGGCCTAAATTTTCCTGATGTTAGGGGTTACAATCTGGCATGCAACTGCAGATACATTTTGGATTGGGTAAAAGGCACCTCTTTCTTTGCAAATCTTAAGTTGGAGAGACACTTAGCAGGCCCATGGAATCTGGTGGCACTACTCCATTCTAGTCTCCCCAAACTCCCGGACGGGCTAAATAGATACCTACTATTTAGAGATACTATCCTTACGTGGAAGGTATTGAGGAAATTGTTTGGATTGCCCTACCAGCTATCCAAACATCTCCCAATATTTGATAACCCAGCCTTTGAGCCGGGTAGGAACAGTGCACAGATGCAGGAGTGGCGTAGGCAGGGCCTGAAGGTGATGGGGGATGCATTCCATGACAAAGAGGCAAGGTGGCTGTCCCGGGTGGAATTGGAGGCGAAATGGAAGTTGAAGAATGCCATGTTCCTCCCATGTCTGCAGCTACTGGCTTATGGGAAATCCTTGGTTAAAGATCTATCAAATGAATGGGGACATAACACCTTTGACTCGATTTTATCCACCAAATTTAGACCATCAATTTCATCTCTATACCAATCCCTCCGGGACAGATGGGAAAAGGCAGACCCGGGGAAGATATTTCGGAAGTGGGAAAGGGAATTGGGAATCAAGGAAATCTATAAACCCATCTCTGTAGGAATAGAGGGTCTTCATAAGAACATGCCTTATGAATGCTGGCGGGAAACACACTTAAAGATACTACATCATGCTATATACGGGTTTGATGTCCCCAACTCTAAACCCAGCTCTGACAGACTGACTGCATGCCCAAAATGTGACGTTCCGAAGACAGACTTATTTCATGGGTTGTGGAATTGTGGGAAGTTGAGGCAGTATTGGGGTGACATAACCTTGGCTCTGTCCAAATGTACTGAGAAAGAGCTTGAGATCACTCCAGAGATAGCCATTCTACAGGTCCAGATTGTTAGACAAGATCATTCAGCCTCCGATTACACGACAGGGTCGATACCCCCGATAGGCCATAAAATCTTGATGGTTGCGAAAAAGTGCTTACTGAAGATGTGGCTTCAACCAGGGATTCCTTCGGTCTCCATGGTGGTCAAGCAATTGCAACACATCTTACACCTAGAATGGATTGAGGCCTTGCAGAAGAAAGATGAGTTGGGGAAGAAATGGTATAAAACGTGGAGAAAATTTCTGGTACATTATGTGGAGGACATAGACTACCCAAGACTATGTCACCTTTTAAGTTGACACCTTGGTATCTTCTGGAGGACTTGAAGGATAATCTAGGACCACTGAAAGTGTCAGGAGGAGAAACAATGGCTCATTAGATAGGCAGGAATATACGACTCAAACGAGATCTTCTGAATGATGGTAGGAGGTGCGGCTGATGCAGGGGAGGGGGGGTTTGCTTATATTTATTGTTTACTTCATAGGTAGAAGTGTCGGACAGCTAATTGATACATGTATAGGTGAATAGCTTTCTGAATTTGAGACTAGACAGCTTAATCATTGTAAGACCTATAATGCTGTATGAACACTTGCTTTTCATGCTGTCCTCATGCTGTTTGCATGATTTGTTGTGCTTGGGGAAAAAATTTGAAAACTTTAATAAAATTATATTTAAAAAAAAAAACACCTTTTAAGAGTCTCAAAGGCTTTGAGCGCCTCAGGCGACCAATTAATAAGGTCTGCGCCTTTTTTGGTTAAATCAGTCAACGGTTTGGCAATTATTGAAAAAATTTTAATAAATTTACGATAATAATTGGAAAATCCCAAAAAGCGTTGCAGTGCTTTCAAGGAGGAAGGTCTCACCCAGTCCCGGATTGCCTGAACCTTATTAGGATCCATATTAAATGAGTATGGAGTAAGGATATAACCTAAATACAAGATCTCCTGTACTCCAAAGACACATTTTTCCAACTTGACCGACAATTGATTCTCCCGCAGGATCCCGAGTACCTGCCTGAGGTGGGAGACATGAGAAACCCAGTCTGGGGAAAAAATCAAAATGTCGTCAAGATACACAATCACAAATCTGCCAATAAACTCCCTGAAGATATCATTCATCAATTTCTGAAAAACTGCCGGAGCATTACTGAGTCCAAATGGCATGACTAAATACTCAAAATGCCCCTAAGGAGTATTAAAGGCAGTTTTCCATTCGTCTCCCTCTCTAATACGTATAAGGTTATATGCTCCTTTCAAATGAAGTTTAGAGAACCAAGATGCTCCCAAAATCTAGTTGAACAAGTCAGGAATTAATGGGATAGAATACTGATTCCTGATGGTGATCTTGTTCAACCCTCTATAATCAATAGAGGGTCTGAGCCCCCCATCCTTTTTAACAAAAAAGAATCCTGCACCCATGGGGGACGTAGAGGGTCGAATATGTCCCTTCTTGAGACTCTCCCTGATATATTCTTTCATAGCGACAAGCTCAGGACTAGACAAGTTGTAAATACGTCCCCTGGGAAATTTAGACCCTGGTACAAGATCAATAGCGCAGTCATAGGATCTATGGGGAGGAAGTTTCTCAACATCTGATGTAGATAAAACCTCCTGAAACTCCCCAATATATGACGGCACTGTCATTGAATTGGTGGAAAAGCCTGCCTGAATGAAAGACAAACAGGAGTTACAATTGGGACCCCACTTTTCTAACTCACCCATAGTCCGGTTAATAACTGGGTTGTGCAGCTGAAGCCAAGGCATACCTAAAACCACGTCAATGGGCAGGTTTTTTAAAATAAAAAATGAACACCTCTCAGAGTGACACACCCCTACGGACAAGGTTACCTGGGGGGTACAAAACTTAATGGTTCCCTCCAGCAAAGGAGTGGAGTCGATGGCAACGACATGAATTGGAGTGGTAAGAGTCACTACAGGCATACCGACCTGTTCCGCGAATTTAAGATCCATGAAACTAAAAGCAGATCCTGAATCAACAAATGCCTTGCCTGACCCCTTAAGGGTCCCAAAGGCCACTGAGATAGGTAACAATAACTTTCTTCTTACCAAGGAATAAAATGGGGATTGCAGTCAGCACAACCCAATACACAGGTGCACGTTGCTATGGTGAAATACACATACAAACGTAAAAACAAAGGTGCAATGGCACACTGCAGCTAGAGCCCCGTCCTGCCACTATGCTGGATGTTAGATGAGGCATTAGTTTATATTTTGGCCAAATTATATAAGCCACCCACCACTTCACGGTTGCCTCTCTGAGTGGTCCCTAACATTAATTCTTACCTTTTATGGGCCATATCAGCCACACAAAATCCAGGGAGTGCAGGTGCAGCATGCATGCCAGATACACTCTGCTTGTAACCCCGTCTGGTGCCATACAGTGTTCATCAGATCAAGGGATGCAAATACCAACATGCATGCTGAGCCCACTAGTACTTCTCCTGGAACCAAATGGCTTCTGGTAAGTTCTATAAAGCAGACTCAGTTTTATACTGACTTTAAAACCAGCCTACAGGGCGGATTCACTAGTCAGGTGTGCATGACTGCATGGAGGTCACCACGCCTCCCATATATGCTACAAAGGAATAAAATGGGGATTGTAGTCAGCACAACCCAATACGCAGGTGCACATTGCTATGGTCAAATACACATACAAACGTAAAAACAAAGGTGCAATGGCAAACTGCAGCTAGAGCTCCGTCCTGCCACTATGCTGGATGTTAGATGAGGCATTAGTTTATATTTTGGCCAAATTATGTAAGCCACCCACAACTTCATGGTTGCCTCTCTGAGTGGTCCCTAACATTAATTCTTACCTTTTATGGGCCATATCAGCCACACAAAATCCAGGGAGTGCCTCATCTAACATCCAGCATAGTGGCAGGACGGAGCTCTAGCTGCAGTGTGCCATTGCACCTTTGTTTTAACTTTCTTCTTACCACCTCCGGGAGTACCTTGTCCTTAGTTCCCTGCAACTTGGATGCTCTGCCGGAAGGAGGGACCTTGGGACACTGACGGATCCAATGGTCGGAGTCGCCACAATAGAAACAAGTTCCCCGTCGGCGACGTTGCTCTCCTCGGGTCATCCCGAGCTGCATAGGTTCGTCCTTCAGTGTCTCCGCCTTAAGTCCCACAGGAACAGACTCAGATTTAGACGTACCCGATGGAAAATACAGAAGTTCTCGCTGTCTCTCCCTAAATCGTCTGTCCAGTCTGATAGTTAGGGTCATGGTCTCCTCTAAGGTCTCAGGACAAGGGTAGCATACCAACATATCTTTGATAGTCTCAGCGAGACCGGACCTGAACTGACTCTTGAGAGCCGGCTCATTCCAACCAGAGGGTACGCACCATTTGCGAAATTGAGTGCAGTAATCTTCGACTGGCATATCTCCCTGGCAAAGGGCCTTTAGATGGGACTCAGCTATGGACACTCTGTCAGGTTCATCGTACAACACCCCCAGTGCTTGAAAAAAAAAGTCAACGGTTCTAAGACAAGGGGAGTCGTGAGGCAGGGAGAAAGCCCACTCTTGAGGATCACCCTGAAGGAAGGAAATCACTATACCCACCCTCTGTTGCTCAGAACCTGATGAGTGAGGCCGCAGGCAAAAGTAAAGTTTACAACTTTCCCTGAAAGCCACAAAACCCCGTCGGTCTCCAGAAAACCGATCTGGTAGTTTGAGGTGGGGTTCTACTAGGGGAGCGACCGGAGGGGGCATCGGGAGTGGTCGGGCAGCCTCTTGAGCCTGAAGTCTCTCCCCCAATTCTTGGAAAATTTGTGCCAAGTTCTGGACATGGTCAGTGAGACTCTGTAGGGGGTCCATGAGAAAATTGGGCCTGTGATTCTGTCACGGAAAGGGGGGGAAAGCGTGCACCCACTGTCTGCCACCCACGCCTCTGTCCCTACCTACTTGCACTTGCCCGTCCTAGGTAACGTATCGCAACTGGGCGACGGTCCCTGACCTGGATAAGTGCGGAGGACAGGAGGGACGTGGACAAGCGGACAGAAGGAAGAAGTTAACAGACACTGCAGGAACAGTGAACACAACCAAAACAAGCCAAGGGCTCAAGCCGGGAGGTAGCCTAGTAACAGTAGGGGTCTCACTAAACGGAGTCAGATAACAAGCCGGAGTTCAAAACCAGGAGGTCACGTCAAATCCAAGGGGAAACAGAGAAGTCAGGATACAAGCCGGGTCAAACCAAGAAGTCACGTCAAATCCAAAGGAGCAGGCAGGAGCAAAATGGGGAGTCAAATACCGGTGAAAACCAAACACACACAGGAATCGTAGCAGCAGTAGCCCTTGACAGTAAATAATCACAGGCAACCTGTGGCCAGCAGATTGCCTGTATTTATAGTGGCAAGTGAGGGTCATGTGACGTGGCCAGCGTCACATGACCGACAGACAGACGAGTCGAGCGCCGAGTGATCAGCTCGGCGCTCAAGGCAGACCTAGGAGCAGGGAGCCTCCCAGCTAGCAAAGCCGCCCTGGGAACGAGGCTGGGCACAGATCCTCGCTCCCAAAGCTAAGTAGCAGGTCTGCGGCTGATGGGAGACCGAAACCTTTGGCACCCTGTTACAACCTGGATGTATGTAATGAACCTATTATTGGAAACTTTGCACAAATAAAATGTGACACTTTTCACAAGAATAACGGAGTGCCGTGAAATAATTCTACATTGGCTCATTAACCTTCACGAGCACCCAATTGGACGAATTAGGCGTGCCGAGTACAAATTCTTCTACAGCTTTATTTTAGTCATCTCCATGAGTTTGAGTCACTATATTGGTTTTAGGATCTATTTGCAATTATTGTACCCAACTTCTTATCTATTTGTGGCCATGATTAGACCACATGTGTAGTCCTCCTAAAGACTGATCATGTAGTTGGTGGGAAGTCTCCTACTGGGAGGGATTTAATGCACTTATTGTGAATCATGATGGGTTGACAACTTCTCTAGATTTCAACCCATAACTCAGGCCATTGATGAATAGTTACAATTCCTAACAATGATTTTTATACCATTTCTTAATCTAGCCGCTGCTTTTTACTTTGTATCTCTGGGTGTTTTGCTGGTTTTAGTTTACACTTTAAACACGCAACACACAAAGATGTTAAAGTGGCTCTTTCAGGTCTCCTATATTACCTAATTTAGGGACAACAACAGATGAAGGAGAAGATGCTGAGCTCAGTGAGGTACACATTTCTATGATTGGTGACCGTATTTTCATGAAAAAAAAAGTTTAGCTGGTCTGAGCCTTATACTTCATTACCTTCCTAATCCTGTTTTTGGGATAAAAATGAAAACACATTTTAGAATGTACTAAATTGCAAAAATGATGCAAAGGATGAAGTAATGGAAACATTTGTGTTGCTAACCACAGTCCCCAGAGAAGTATAGGAACAGAAGGCAAATGGTCAAAATGATAGGGCAAATCTATGCCTGTTCATAGAAGGCCTAATTTAAATGTCTTGTGATTTACTATCTTAAGGTGTGAACCTTTTTAATAAATCTGAATCACTCAAACTAACCCCTTCAAAATGTCAGTATTAATAAATGGCGGCCATTTTGTGAACAAAGTCTACAAGAGGTATTTGTTCCCTAAACGTCTTCCTCTATTGTTTGGAATCAGTGGGTGCTACAATCATTGCTTTTTTGCCATTTCCAGACAGAAGTATGCTAAAAGATGGATTTTCTCTGCATCATCTGCACTAACAAAGCTGTTATGTAAAGGTAAGTAAGCAACTGCTAACCTTGAAGGAGAAAAAATATCCAGCAGTGATCTAAGATGTCTGCACATCACACTCTTATACTTAAGCATTCATTTCAATCGTTAATTTCTGACAGGGTGACAACTGTAGTTCCTTGATCCCCTTGGTGAAAAGTAAAAAGTCAATTGTTATTCAGTGTATCGGTTACACTAGTGGTGCCACCAACTGTATTTTATATAATGTGCTATCTGCAGAGAGGCAGATAAGAGTTTGATTTAACATCCAATTAAAAGCCGTCATTGAAAAATTACTTCAAATAAGGCTTTTATTTTCTTTAATCAGTCTTCAATTCAAGCCTTCCGTGGACCTACTGAACCAAGCATCGGGACTCATGAATTTTGATTAAAAAATTCTAGCCCATTTCTAACTTAAGCAGATTTTTTGTTGCACTGTTTGATAGAAATTTAATAAATCTATGAATCCTAGCCAGTGTCATTTATCATCTTTTTTCCCTTGCAAGACTGGCCTATTATGCCAAGGCAGTAAATTATGAGAAGCCAGCAAACCAAAACTCTGCAGGCCGATTCTGAAGAAGAGATATAATCACTTGCATTGAACCATATAATTATAGCAGAATATGAATCTCTGAAACATTAGGTCCTGTTTTGAATGTGTAATGTCTGCTCAATGAGCAACTACAAGGGTATCAGCCTGATGACTCAGATGGAGGTTAATTGCAAGTTAAATAATAGATTGACTTTAAAGTATCAGCATTATATGTAGCAGAGCTGAATTTGTTATTCAATTGTTTCTTTTTTGCATTGAGATTATACACTAAAGACACCCCAGTGACTTTACCTACAGCCTTAAGTAAAACCATGATAATATTTGCTGATATAAATTGGTGAAAACAAATATAACATTAATGCCCAGTCTACTAGGCTTTTAAAATAAACATTTTCTGTTTTATATATTATTTTTGCAGTATTTTATTAGTAGTTCAATTAGTATTTAATATGATTTTAATTTCACTTTAGTCAATTATTAAGTCCACACCAATAAATTGTCGGAATTGTTTGCCCCATAAAATTGTTTTTTGTCTCCAACTTGTGAAAGTTTTACCCAAAATAGGCCACTGCGAGAGGTTTGGCAGTTCCCTTGAGTGGGCCATACACACCAGATTAATGTCACCAATTTAGAGTGACCGGACGACCATCCAATGTGTATGGGGGCCTCCTGACTCTATTCTGTTAACATATGCCAGGTTGGATTTCAACATGCCCAAAAATTTAATTTGATCTCAATGAGATATGTTGCCACCAGAGGTATCTCGGAATAGATCTACCCATTGAGCACTGTGTGGTGCAGTGGGAGAGATAGCTGTCAGGTGAATGACAGCTAACTAAAATTTATGGCCAGCTTTAGACACTATGGGGGAAATTTATTATTCCCTCTGCACCAGTAAACTGGGACCAAAAAGTCACAGTCAAAGTGGGAAACATTTTGTAGCTACATAAAATTTTGTCTATTTTTGGGGGTTTTACAAACCCTGTGCTACTTTTTAAAGTAGTAAGTGGTGTGTTGCTGGCACAGGTGGTCTGTCACATTTAATATAATGTACACCAGGAACATGGCTTAGATTATAGAGGAAATCTAGACCAGTTCCATTACTCTGCTTTGGTTCATAGACCAGCAAAGATATGCCACAAATATTAAAAGGCATGTACCTCTTAATAATTGTGTCCCATCTGATTCCAGCAGGGGAGGGATGAAAAGACTGGTGTGTAAAACAATGGCCTTGATAAATTAAGCAAACATTAGATTGTTAGAGGGTCATTTCTCAAGACCTATTTATATTATAATTTTTTGCATGAATAAAGATAAGCAGGAAAATGAAGTAAATCTTCTTTTTAGGACTATGGGTCATATGTAGTACACAAGAAACCAATCAGGCATAATTCTATTTTTTTTTTAACTTAACTATCTCGGTGGACTCTATCATACAGGTGGTGGATTATGTCACCAACAGGCAATATAATAAAGATGGTTTAAAAGTGTGAAATCCTACAAAAGTGCATCATCACCACCTACATTTCCCAGCCTAGATAGCGTTGCCAAGAAAAAATAACAAAGATGTAATAGTATGCTTGGTGCTGCAGTACAGATGTCCCTGACTTAATATCTATCATATTATATTAATAAATGTGTCTATTAAAGCAGTGAGTCTTCGGTTAATGTCTTCATATGAGAATGGGTCAGTTAATCAACAAGTGAGCTATTTTGACAGGATCACCTGTGCTAATAAAAGAAACATCTGTGTTCATTTGGGACCAAAGCTTACAAGATTGGTTTGAATGCTAATGCTACAAGCAGACGATCTGCAGCTGAGCAACCTGCCACTTACAGCATGGTGCAAGAGATTGCCAAAAGCCACACAAGACACTGAACTTAAGTCAAACACCTCAAATTTACAAGCAGTCATATTGTATTTGTTCTAATTTTGCAATGAGTTGATCCAGATGTGCATACCATATATCGCCATATAAACAGTTCATACTGTGCCAGTTTTATGGTTGACCGAGTGACCCTTAGGTGCTTTCTATATATAATTCTATAACATGCATCCATATAATGCTTACATGCTCTTGGAGTCATGTTAAAAGAAGTTATAAAAAAAAACGAAATGTTTGTACAGACAGTATTGGTGACTGGAAACAAAATCATTGTTTTCAACCACTTGAAGACTATGTTATTGGTTAAAATCACTACTAGTGATTCAAACAGAGGGAAGTTGGAGCTGTGTTCACCTGATTAGTTTGTGCTAAGTCAAAGGATCATGTTTTAACCTCCCCGATGCTTATCTCAAACACAGTTTGCTCAGGCAAAGAAGGACAATACTGTTCTGAATAAACTGTTTTTAGGATTTTTGGCTACAGAGGGGGAAAGCACTTCTGAGGACACTTTCTTCAGCTGCAATTGAGCTAGAAATATGATTTAAATGCTGACAAATTAAGCTTTAAAACAAAACCGGGGTCGATTTGCTACTTGCTATAAAATTGGATTTACAGCAGTTAGAAATATATCCCAGTGAGGGCTTCATAAAGCTTCCAATATCATTCCTAAACACCATGATTATGACTCATGTTTCATGTCAGGACTTTTGCCGTATAGATTGTCAGCTTTCAAAAAGGTCAAGGATGCAGCTCTAGCTCAATTGTAGCTTGAGATATTTCAGCTTAAAGCAGCCCCTCCTTCTGTCAGCTGTGATCTCAGCCAGCAAGGAGAAGGAGCCAGGGTCACTAGAGGTTTTGCTTACAGGCTGCAGAGAGGGGAGGCACAGATCCTATCTAGTTGTACATGACCCCAGGGGGAGGGTAACATGAATGCCTGTACATTTTATCAATCCTGTATAGAGCAGCACAAATTAGGGGCAGAACTCAAATAGGTGTAGGGGAAGCCTTTTTCCTGGCTTCATGGTTATTTGCGTTTCCATAAGGACTCATTCAATTACACCTGCACACATGAGCACTTTGCATCATTTTACTGCATTTTATTTTAAAAATGACATTTAAAAAAATGCTACAAAACTCAAAGTATGAACAAACCATTAGTGCCAGATAAAACTCTGTGTTAAGCCAAGCCTTACAATTCCACATCCGTTTTACCTGTGCAAACTTGGCCATAATTTTTGGTAAAGGACATGACCCGTATTCTAAACTTAATACATTATTTATGGGGTACAGAAAACACAGTAAGAAATAAATGAATTAAAAAACAATACTAGAATTGCTATTATCTATTCATCCCACCCATCAAAAACAGAATACAAATCTATAAAAAATGGTACAAATGAACATACAAATTGTCCAGCAAAAAAAAAAAAAAAAAAACCCCTCACAAAGTTATGCTTTTAGAAAATAAAAATGTAATGGGTCATAGAATCTTAGAATGTGGCAACACAGAAATAAATATTTAGTATAATAAAAAAATAAAAATAAAAAAACTACAGTATATAAATTTTACATAATCTCAATCTTACTACAGAATAAAGTTATCATATTATTTATGCCACACAGTGAATACTGTAAAACTAAATTCCAAAAAAACTACGTTGAAATTGCTGTTTTTTTTTATCAACCACTCCCCAAAAATTTATAAAAGTTATTTAATACATTATATTTTTATATGAACCAATAAAAATGTCTCAATGTCACATGGTTGTTTGATTACAGGACACACATGTATTTATTTATCTGTCCCTCTTTGCTGGCTTGATTCATTGTTCCATCAATGCTCATTTCGATGGTTACGGCCACCCTGCAATCCATCAGTGGTGGTCAGGCTAGCACATTACAGGAAAAAGTGTCAGCCTTTCTGGTGGCCGGAACCATTAGATCGCATATAGGCTGCTGCTTTTTTCAATCGTGTGCAAGCACGGCCACCACTGATGGATTGCAGTGTGGTAGTAACTATGGAAAACAGCAGTGTATAATGTGATGGAAAAATTAATTCAGCCAGCAAAGGAAGCAATATGGATAATAACAATACCTTAGTAAGTGGCCTGTTTTAACTTTCTCTACATTATAAATGCTATTTGCTGAAGTGAAACAAATACTAAAATAACATGACACTAAGGGGTTAAAATTTACTTACATCACATGAGTTCTTATTTCCTTGGACATCTGCCTTGAGGAAGAGTTGGCAGACATCCATGCACATTAGATGGTTGATTGGTCCCACCACAATCTGCAGGTCCCATCTTTAGTGGGATTTGAACATATTTTATCTTAATAGTCAATCAAAGGTAAAAATAAAATGGGTGGATGGTAGTATCAAAAAAATTTGGTACATTTGGTATTATCTAGTAAGTAAAAAAAGAAAAGACAAAGGTCTATTAAATGATCTTTTCTTAAGGCCCCTTTACACTGCTCAACTGAGTAGATGATTGTCAGGAAGGGAGTGTTCCTTCCCAACAATTGTCTGCTCGTCAGTGAAGGAGACGGCTGCATTTACATGCAGCGTTCTCTTTCACAGTAATGGGTAGGAGCAATCGCTAATGCCATTAAAATTATTGTTTTCAGGGAGGAGAGCAATGTTTACATACCATTACCCATGATTTAGGTGTCCAACAAAAAATCTTATTACCTGATGAACGAGCGTTTTGTTCATTCATTGGGTAATTGGCGGCACCTTTACCCTGGCATATTATCACTAACTAGCTTTCCAATGAACATGTGTTAGCGATTATCTGCCCAATGTGCAGGCCGCATAAGGGGGCCTTTACTTGGGCCTGGAACCTTAAAATATTTGTACTCCCAGGAAGGCCCATCTTCAGTTACTCCCTCAAGATGCTTGGTATAGGAGTAGGAAAAGCATTTTGCAATTCTCGTCCATAGTTACATTATGGTTTAGATAAGTCCTCAAAACATTGGTTTCAATGCTGGATCAAAATTATTTTCAATATATAGTTTTGGTATAAATATGCAGATGCATATGACAACCATTTTCCTGAGCCTGAAATGTGTAATAGACTTATTGACACTTGCCTTCCGCTGGAAGATGCAAAGCAGTTACAGACCAACTAGGCAATGCCAAAAGTTTAGCAAAGATTGCTGGAAGCAAGGCATCATTGGATGTAACTAAAAGTATAAAAAAGGATATTTATAAAATACCATACTACAATATAAAGCACTACTATATTTGACATTCTACAAAGGGTGTAATCATCAAACATTGGAGTTATGCTTGAGGGCTCTTAGATGTCTATTCAGAAGCTTAGGGACATTCCAGCCATCAAAATGAGTAAGTGAAATAACCATATCTAATTGTATTTGAATTAATAATCCAGTGTTCATACAACTTAATTCACAAGAGGTGTTGCATAAGAAATTTCCGCGCTTGTATAGCTCAGTGTTATCTTCTTCTATGAACATCTATTTTCAAATAATATAAGGCTAATATACAGGATGAGGCTAAATTAGCATTCAGAATGCACAATATTTATAATGATTCGATTTGCTCTAACCACTAGATATTTCTTCTTTAGCAGTTCAATGTTTTCCTCTTTGCTATAATTGGGAGAAGCGTCTCGTTACGGGATTTTCATAACGATGTCTCTGACACGGCGTTAACATCTAGAAAATCCTCAGGAAATTTACAGCTGAATAGAGCTTTCAGTCATCTCTAACATCTGCAGGAAGCGCGGATCCTGATCAAAACATATCTTTAGCTTTTATACTGCCATTAAATCATTTTCCTCTTTTCATCTACCATGGATGGTTTTGAAAGGTACAGAATCGTCTCTATCACTCAAAATTGAATAACAACATCTGCTTGACAAATAGTGCTATAGAGAAGGAAAACATATCATTCTTATGGCAGTTTATCATTTCTTGCTCCTGGTAGTATTTCCTTTTCTTTCAGATATGTAAAATACTAGTGTGCTGTATGTATAGCATTAACTGATTTATTTTATTAGCCTGCAGAATGATATTTTATAGAAGCGGCATTTAAAAAGGAAATAAAGTATCTTGTAACCCAGAGCATAAACACATATACAAACAGTGTTTCTACAAATTATCTCCACCTTCAGATAGCTTCATTTACTTGTCTATGCCCTCTCCAAGGTTCTACTGAGACACACACATCATCTGAAGGGCTATTCATGTTGCACACAAGCTTTCTCCCTGTTGGACTTTTAGATGAGACATAGAAAAGCTGAAATAATTACCTAAGACTAGAGTTGTGTGGATTTCAATCAGAATTTCAAGGAAAATTTGATTCACTGTGAAGCCGAATTTCCTCATGCTTCTAGTAGAGAATCGATGTTCCCTTAAATAGTGTAGAAAACAAAAAAAAAAAATCATCCAATTGCTAGCGATGCGCCGGCCACTGCCATCTTGATTAAAGAGTTCGCACAAAATCCAGTGAATGATGATGTATGACATCACCACGCCAGTCGACGTAATGACAAAATTACGGGTCAAGCAAGATTTTCGATCAAGATGGTGCCTGCCGGCCCGTCGTGAGCAAATGGAGGAGGTAAGTATGATTTACTTTCTTTTTTTTTTCATTTTATACCCAATTATTGTTGTCATATGCTGCAATCATGTATAAACACAGCATCTGAGGGGTACAATGACGGGGAGCAGAGCAATCGCCGCTCCCTGTCATTGCACCCACTGCTTACAAAGAAATGCGCTTCGTGACAAAGTAATATATCACTAAGCAAATTTTTTTTGTAAAATTTGGCAAAGCAGCCAAAATTTATGATTACTTTACTCATCGCTACCTATGACTACGCAGTGATAAAGGTCAACAGAGGTTACATCTAGATATTGCCAGCTGACATAGGCTTCTTTCACATCAATGTTATAAGCTCCAGCATGCCTTTTCGGCAGGGAAGAGCCTGATGGAGCTCTCTGGATCCCAGGCTCCTACCTGGCAAATATGCCGGGATTCAGCACGGCAAAAACTGCTGCATGCTCTGCCAAAACAGCCTGTCGGAGCTAATACTAATAGTTATAAAACTAGCCATACAGTATATGTTGCGATAGTGGTGGATAGACCTTTCCAACTGTACAGATTGATGGAGTAGTGCTGAAGACCAAACAACTTCCATAGAAAGTGTGAATCCACCATTCCCAGTTCAAACCCTTTATGAGCACTGAAGATGTTGATGTCTGCAACATATGTTTATATAAGGGTGACAATATGAAAAGATTTATGAGTGGGGTGATTCTAGAAGCTACATTTCTTGCATTGATAAACATTTTTGGGACTGGAACAAATATGAAAGAAGTTTACAATAATTACAACTGCATTTAACAACTTTGGCCAAATACTACGATCTGAATTTAAATAAAAAAAAAAGGATATTTTCATTTTTTCATGTGGCTGTCATATAGTAAAAAAGATTACAACATTGGTCACAGTTACAGTGAAAGTGAATCATGCCAATCAATGTACTAATGGAAATTACTTTTGTCGTATGACCAAAATGCATTGAGGAGCGAAGCATGATATCAAAATGGGAAAAAAAAATAATCATGGCAACCAAAATTAAAGGTTAAGTATGATATTGCAACTATTTAATTGCATCAGGGGAAAAACTTATATACACATTTAATTTATACAGTTTCCTACCATTTTTGTTGAAGGCCGACAACTATCTTACGTGCATGGGTGTTAACTGATGGGAGTAGATGTGGATGAAGGAAAGGGGAGTGGGAAACCCGCATCCTACACATATAGATAAGTGTTAATGTTACTTTGTTTTAAGTAATAATCTAAGCATTTTTTTGAGACGACAGTACCATCTGTTCCTGCTTCGACTACCTCCTTTTGTAGACTATTCCACAGATTCACAGTTCTTATGGTGAAGGAGCCTTGTCACCTATGAATACTGAACTTTCTCCTTTCCAGACAGAGGCAGTACTCCCTTGTCTTCGAGGGAATTTAACATGGAGAAGCTTTTCACCATATTTTTTTTACTGGTTACTTTTTACATAGTTAACCAAGCCCCCCCTCCCCTCTTGGACACCTCTTCTCAAGGCTAAATAAATTGAATTCTTATAATAACTAATATCCTCCATGTCCCTTATCAGTTTAATCACCCTTCTTTGTACTTTTTTCAGTTCCAGGGCATCCTTTCTATCAACTAGTATGCATAACTGAATTGCATATTCCAGATGAGGCCACACTACTAATGGTTTGGAAAGTGGTCATATTACCTGGTTGCAGGGGTGGACTGGGAACTTTAAGTGGCCCTTGAAAAAGAAGAACTAAAATTGGCCCCATATTGTAGGCAGACTCAAATTAACAGAAGGCGGGGCAACACCATAGTGCAAAATACCATCCCAGCAGAACCAAATAACACAGTGTAGCACAATGTACTGACCCAAAAGCTGGCCATCTGTGGTGGCCATCAACAGCCAACATCTTCTGTCTTCCTCCTCCAGTTGTCTATGGAGCAGGGGGCTTAGGAAATGAGGTGTGGGCCACAGCAGTTGAATTCTGGAGGGCATGTATGAAAGCTGGCGAGTAAATGAGTAACTGATTCTCATAGTGTTAATTACTGTTAAGAGCTCATTATGTACCCGGTCAGCAGCAGAGAGGAGGATTTGGGTGGCTCCTTGGGGAATCACCCAAAGGGAAATTTCCCTGTAGGGTCTATGGCCAATCCACCTCTGCCTGGCTGTTATTTAGTCTGTGATCATTAAGCACAGCCAGATTTTCCCCTACAAGTGAATCTCCTAGTTTTATTCCCTCTAGAATGTGGATTATTAGTACCTTGATACCTAACTTAACATTTATCAACCCTGAACTGCATTTGCCAAGTGGCCGAGTGTCCAAGCTGCCCTATAATTTCTGCACATCTTCCATACATTGCACTCTACTACACATTTTGGTTTTGGTTGCAAAATCAGCAGTCTTTTCACTGAACATACAATAAACCAAACTCAGTGACATTCTAAGATCATAATCTAGGCAAACTTTTGATTACTGGAACATAAATTCTCATTAACCTAATTAATAAGTAGAGTAATAAAACATGGTAGGCACCTAGTGCATAAAGTGTAAAATATACAATTTTGGACAACTTTGTAACGTAGCAGAAGTGGGGCGGACACTGAGAACCTGCTTCTTGCTTAGGAAATAAAATGGTCGCTTTATGTTTTACCAGTTCATAAACTAGCTATTAAAATTACCATGTTTTGTTTACAACTACAGCTGCGTGATTACTGGAAAAAAAGGAAGCCAAGCAACATAAAGCTGCCGAGAATGTTATTAGCCTGCATCAGGTTATTTATGCAATGATAAATAGACTGGGAGATGTCAGACGATTATTAGTTTGTGTGCGTTTACTTGTACATTTCACACTCATTTGTGAGTCAAACCATCCTGCATTTAATAGTCTGAAGTGAAGAAGGCGATCTCGTGCCACTGTCAAGTAACACACTATTCTATAGACAGGTGATACCTGTTATAATTATATTCAAGTGTTTCAGAACCACTAAAGTATTGTGTTATGACTGAGTGAAATTCAAATTCTTAGCGCAAACTTGGAAAAATTGTGAGGACTGGGTCAAATTTATTAAGACTTTTTAAGGATCCAGTGTACCAGACATCACAACTGAATATTATGTTCTAATCATACATATAATATAGTACATGTCTTTAGGCTTTACAAATTAATAAAGTCCAACAATGAGAATGACCCGAGGTCATTCTTATTGCTGCAGTCAAGTTCACCAGTGCACCACCCATCACTCTCTCTCTTGCTATACCATACTTTGGAAGAGTCAAATGAGTTGGCCTATATCAGACATTGATAGCGTATTGTTAGGATATACCATCAATTTCTGGACCTCCTCTTATCACCAGAATGGCCACTCAAAGTGAACAGAGAGAAGGCATGCATTTATGGTCACCCTCTGCTCATCACTAATGGACTGTCCTATAATGGTGAATGTAGTGGTCACCATGCTTATGTGGTGAGCTCTCCATTCACCTCTACAGGACTTCCAAAAACAGCTGAGCCCACTCACTCAGCCATTTTTAGGACTCCCATAGTGATGAGTGGAGAGCATGTCATGCATGCGCAGTGTGCTTTATTTCACTTTGGGGGCCCATTTCTGAAGATAGGAGCAGAACCCAGAAGTGAAATATGCACCTATCTGACACTGATGGCATATCCTAGTGACATTTTATCAACTTTGGAGATGGACAAACCCCTTTAAATGATAATTGGCAACTCAACAATACAGAGCATAGGAAATATAGAATTCATACCACAGGCACTGAATAAAGTTCTGAAAAACTGATGTTCAATCATCCAGGAGTAATAATTTCTCCCATGAGGGGCAGCCTCATCTTTGGCTAGGGATGGCTTTCCCATGAGCCATGTGTTTGACAGACATATCAATTGTAAATAACGCTATGACATTTACTGATATTGTCATTAACAATCTGTATAAATCTTTGGTAATGTTATCATCAATACAGGATTATTTCATGTATCTACACATTGAAAATATTCTTACAACTGTTCAAATGTTCAAAAGTAAACATCAAATGTCTACAATTGCTCAGTGTAAATGGGTCTTAACACTTGACTTGACTCTTGACCCCTCTTCCCGATAAACAGAATTGATAATGCTATAGCTTTTCATAGAATGGCTAAAACATATCAAATATTAGCAGTGAGATAATAGGTGCAATGGTAATACGGAAATTAGTCAGGAAACCTCATGCTCTGAATGGGGTTGAGCAAAAAGATATCTAATTAACAACTTAAGGACACAGCCCTATTTCACCTTAAGGACCAGGCCATTTTTTGCAAATCTGACCAGTGTCACTTTATGTGGTAATAACTTTAAAACGCTTTTACTTATCCAGGCCATTCTGAGATTGTTTTTTCGTCACATATTGTACTTCATGACACTGGTAACATTTTGTCAAAAAAGTTCATTTTTTTGTATAAAAAAATACTAAATTTACCAAAAATTTTGAAAAATTTGCAAATTTTCAAGTTTCAATTTCTCCACTTCTATAATACATAGTAATACCTCCAAAAATAGTTATTACTTTACATTCCCTAAATGTCTACTTCATGTTTGGATCATTTTGGGAATGTAATTTTATTTTTTGGGGACATTACAAGGCTTTGAAGCTTAGAAGCAAATCTTAAAAAATTTCGGAAAATTTAAAAAACCCACTTTTTAAGGACCAGTTCAGGTCTGAAGTCACTTTGTGAGGCTTACATAAAAGAAACCACCCACAAATGACCCCATTCTAGAAACTACACCCCTCCCAAGGTATTCAAAACTGATTTTACAAACCTTGTTAACCCTTTAGGTGTTCCACAAGAGTTCATGGCAAATCGACATAAAATTTCAGAATTTCTATTTTTTTGGTAAATTTTCCATTTGAATCCATTTTTTCCAGTAACAAAGCAAGGGTTAACAGCCAAACATAATCCAATATTTATTGCCCTGATTCTGTAGTTTGCAGAAACAACCCAAATGTGGTTGTAAACTGCTGTATCGCCAAACAGCAGGGCATAGAATGAAGGGAACGCCATATGGTTTTTGGAAGGCAAATTTTGATGGACTGGTTTATTTACACCATGGCCCATTTCAAGCTCCACTGGTGTACCCCTAGAGTAGAAACTCCAAAAAAGTGACCCCATTTTGGAAACTACTGGATAAGGTGGCAGTTTTGGTTGTATTATTTTTAGGGTATATATGATTTTTGGTTGCTCTATAATACATTTTTGTGAGACAAGGTAATAAAAAATAGAAATTCTGAAATTTCATCTCCATTTGCCATTAACTCTTGAGGAAAACCTAAAGGGTTAATTAAGTTTGTATAATCAGTTTTAATTACCTTGAGGAGTGTAGCTTCTTATATGTTATATAGTTTCTTTCACTTTTATGGAGTTTCTACTCTAGGGGAGCATCAGAGGGGCTTCAAATGGGACATGGTGTCAAAAAACCAGTCCGGCAAAATCTGCCTTCCAAAAACCATTTGGCGTTCCCTTCATTCTATGCCCTGTCGTTTGGCGATACAGCAGTTTACGACCACATATGGGGTGTTTCTGTAAACTACAGAATCAGGGCAATAAATATAGAGTTTTGTTTGACTGTTAACCCTTGTTTGACTGTAAACCCTTGCTTTGTTACAGGAACAAAATGATTAAAATGGAAAATTTGGAAAAAATAGCTGTTTTGGGACAGTTTTTATTTTATTTTTGTGACTGTGTTCATCTGAGGGGTTAGGACATATGTTATTTTTATAGAGCAGATTCTTATGGACGTGACAATACCTAATATGTCTTTTTTTTAAATGTATTTAGGTTTTACACTATAATATCCTTTGTTAAACAAACAAAAAAGCATTTTAGTATCTCCATAGTCTGAGTGTCAGTATTTTTTTAGTTTTTGTCCAATTTTCTTAGGTAGGGACTTATTTTTTGCAGGATGAGATGATGGTTTTGATGGCACTATTTTGGGGTGCATATGACTTTTTGATCGCTTGCTGTTACACTTTTTGTGATGTTAGGTGACAAAAAAATGCTTTTTACAGTATTTTTTATTTTTTTTGCGGTGTCCACCTGAGGGGTTAGTTCATGTGTTATTTTTATAGTTCAGGTTCTTACAGACGAAGCGATACATAATATGTCTACTTTTTATTTATTTAAACAAAACAATAGCTGATCTCAGGGAGACCAGCCACAAAAACACAGTGGAGCCTCATTTAAGAGTCTCAACACAGCAATCCAAAGTGCAAAGCTCCCAGGTCATCTCTGTAATGGAGACACCCCTTTGCTTGGTTTTCCTTCCTTTGAGGGCTATCTGGCTTTCATTGTGTTGTAGACCCAATACTGGGGCTCCACATTTATTTAGCATTTTTTTTATTTATTTATTTAGGTTTTACACAATCATATAATTTTTGAAACAAAAAGAAAAATCATATTTTTTTTTGGGCGATATTCTTAGGTAGGGTCTCATTTTTTGCAGGATCAGATGATGGCTTTAAAGGCACTATTTTAGAGTGCATGTGACTTTTTGATCGCTTGCTATTAGACGTTTTGTGATGTAAGGTGACAAAAAATGGCTTTTGACACAGTTTTTTTTTTTTTTTTTTTGCAGTGATCACCTGAGGGGTTAGGTTATGCGTTATTTTTATAGTTCAGGTTCTTACGGATGCGGCAATATATAATATGTCTACTTTTTTATATTTATTTAGGTTTTACACAATCATATTTTTAAAACAAAAAAACAAATCAAGTTTTAGTGTCTGCATAGCCTGAGAGCCCTAATTTTTTTTATTTTTTAGGCGATTTTCTTGGGTAAGGTATCATTTTTCGAGGGACGAGGTGATGGTTTGATTAGTACCATTTGGGTGCAGATACAACTTTTTTGATCACTTTTATTAACTTTTTTGGGAAGTGAAATGGGCAAAATTTAAATTTTATCATAGTTTTTTTTTTTTTTTATATATATATAATGTTCACTGTGCGGGGAAATTAACAAACCCATTTTATAGATCAGGTCGTTATGGACGCGGTAATATATAACATGTGTAGTGTATTATTTTTATTATTATTAGTTATAAATGTGTTTTTTTGGTTTCACCTTTTTTCATTTTATTTTACTTTTTTTTTTACCCAGACCCACTTGGTTCTTGAAGATCCATTGGATCTGGTGTCTGTATAATACAGTACAGTACATTATATAATGTACTGTGCTGTATTTTTTACTTGACACTTAGTCTGATCAGAGTTCTGTTACCATGGCAAGCAGGATGCCTTTGATGGTGTCATGTTGCCATAGTTACCCTCCTCTGCTGCTATAACAGAGCAGCGGAGGATGGGGAGGGAGGGAAGCTGGGGACTGGAGCTTGGGGGGGCTGCACCAGGCCCTTCCATACAGCGGTCCCTACGAACCGTTACAGCCTATGTCAGCTGTTACAATCAGAGTGTCAGCAATGTGCTGACACTCTGCTTGCTAAGCTCAGCCATCCTGAAAATGAGCGGGGGGGGGGGGGCGGCCTGCCGCACCGTCCATGCATTTGGCAGCATTTTAAAGTTACTGATCCCCGCGGTCATAGACTGCGGGGATCAGATACATTGCAAAGCGCTGCAAACCGCAGGTCTGAACTGACCTGCAGTTTGCAGAGATTGCCGATACGGGGGGGTCACAGGACCCCCCTCGGCATGTGAACATGAATCATGTTTCTATCGGGATTTTTTTTTTAACATGCGATTTTATTTAGGATGTATGTTCTTAAGACTTGGACATTAGGGCGTTCCCATACGTCCTATGTCCTTAAGAGGTTAAAGGGCATCTGTCAGCAGATTTGCTTGTGTTGTGTTGGTCCCATGTTCATATGTGCCCTCACTGCTAAGAAGAATAGTGTTTTAATATATGCAAATGAGCTTCTAGGTGCAACAGGGGCATTGCCGTTACACCTAGAGACTCTGCTCTCTCTGCAACTGTCGCATCCTCTCCACTTTGATTGACAGAGCCAGGCAGTGAAAACGTCAACATGTCTGGCCCTGTCAATCAAAGTTCCTCCTAGAGGCTCATTTGCCTATATTAAAACATCATGTTTCTCAGCAATGCGGGCACATATGAACATGGGACCAACACAGATGACTTCAGCTGCCAAGCACACATGCAAGAGGTCAGCCAGTGTCATAGGGACAGATCTGCTGACAGATGCCCTTTAAGATTAAACAACAGTATGAAATATATTTGCTATAAACTTTTTTTTTCAATTTGGTGTTTGATCGATGTTTGCAGGCAGAGTCTGCGGAGAGATGGGGCAGTGGTTATTAACATTAAAAATTTGGAAATGTGGGAATCATTAGTTACTAGATTCTTCAAAAAGGAGCATTGTCAACCCCAAGCACTGATTTTTATAGTGTTGTTTGACCGAGCACTACCTTTTTTATGCATAAACCTCTGAATGTGAAAATCCCAGCAGTGTGCCGCTCCCACTTTTTTGCAGGAGGCTAAATATATTTATGTGAACGTAAACACAGAAAATCAGTGAGCATCTTTTTTTATTTATGAGGCTGAAGCTAAAACATGCACGCCAAAGTATCTGGGTCTTTTTATTTATTCGCAAAACAAATTAGCATTTTGTCATCCATGCTGTCAAATTAAAACAATTTTTTTGTGCTTGGTAGAATAAAAGCCATGGTTATTCTGCATTAATTATATCCACTGCTGGGGTGCGCACACATACTGATACATTAAAAATATGGCAGACTTCCAAAAGTACCAGCAGCCAAAAAGCTAAAACACTGCTCTATAGCACAAGAAATAATCACAGTTTATGAATATATTCGCATGTGCTTATGTGCAAATTTATTTCAGTACAAATTACAAACGTAATACAAAATTCCTAATTTATTTTGGGTTGTCAAAGACAAAATTGTACAACAAAGCTTGTTGATACTGTTGCTTTCCATTTTAAAGCCATAAAAATAATTTATTTTCTTCCTTGTTTTACAATGATTTTTACAGTTGCATTTTTTTGTAAGAAATTACTTAAAGGGAATCTGTCACCTTGAATTCTGGATCAGTATTTACAGTAATATAGGAGTAGTATCGCACATATCGAGTCCAGATCACTATTTTTTATTTTCCTACTGCCCCCCAATCCCCTGTCAATGCTCAGAGGTGCACTGAAATACATTATCAGGACTGTTGTGCATGTGTACAAGTAATCTCCATTATGTTAGAACAGAACAGCAGTCCGGACTGCGCATTTCGGTGCAGCTTTGAGTGCCTACAACAGGGAAACCGATAGGCAAACTGTTTGTCCTACAACAAAGAGTTATACCCTATCCTCAGGATAGGGGTAGGTGTCTGATTGGTGGGAGACTGAAGACTGGACTCTTGCTAATCACAATAATGAGGACCCATGTTCTCCCATTTAAATTAATCAGCAGTCACAATATGGGACTGCAGAAGATAGTGAAGTGTTGTACACCGCTATCTTCAGGAGTCCCATAAAGTTGACTGAAGTGAATTCTGCATGCATGACTGCAGCTCCATTTAAACAAGGGAAAACAGTTCTCATGAATGACGGAGGCCCCAGATAAAACCTATCTTGTTAAGGAATAAGCGTTGTGGGATAACCCATTTAAGTTCTCTAATTTCTCATGAAACCAATTCAATACAATATCCCCACATGCTAACACAACCATTGACAGACTGAAATTCACAAGCACTGAGTGGCCATACCAGGCAAAGTACAAATTGTTCATGCTGCAGATCTGAAACTCTCCTGCAGTCAACACTGACTTCATATTATGGAACTGGTAGCTTTTTAACAACGTTTTGGTCTAGTAAGTGAAGACAGAGATAGAACTGTCTCCTTCTGTAATGGACAGTGAGTATAGACCCACTGTGCCAACTAACCAGTTTGATGTTAGGCTAAAACTAAGGGTGTTGTCCTAGTGGTTCTCTGGTTTTCACTCTTTAACAACTGTACAGGGATTTGGATTTTGCTGCAGGAAACTAACCAGGCTGCTACCTTCTGGAGTAGTCCTGGTGTAGTTGGATGCTGACACATGGGGGTCAGACACACTATGCCAAGCACCAAGGGACCTGTCAAAAGATGTAGTCTGAATACAGTCCAAGGTCTGGGCAAGCAGAGTACATTTGTATCCCAGATAACAATTCCACGGTCGGGGAAGGCTGAATATGTGCATAACCCAGAGTGAAAATCCAAGTTGGGCTGGCAGCAAGGAGCAGAAATGATAGTAAGGCCAGGTACGATGCATGGTTAGTCAGACAAGTACCCACACCTTTGCTGGTTACTAGAGACTAGAAAACATCAAAGATCAGGTCAGAAAGTTCCAGCAATCATAACTAGTGTTGAGCGAACAGTTCGAGAATAGTTCGGGTTCGTACCGAATTTTGGGGTGTCCGGGACCCGGACCCGAACCCGGACATTTTCAAAAAAGTTCGGGTTCGGGTTCGGTGTTCGTCGATTACTTCCCGCTTTCTGAAGGGCTGCACAGCAGCCAATCAGCTAGCGTTTTACTTCTTGCCCTAAGAGCCCTACTAATGGCATGGCTGTGATTGGCCAAGTGCAGCATGTGACCCAGCCTCTATTTAAGCTGGAGTCACGTAGCGCCGCACGTCACACTGCTCTGATTAGTGTAGGGAGAGGACGCAGCTTCTGTCAGGGCGAGATTAGGCAGGTTAAAGTCAGCAACAGCACCTAATGAACGGATCAATTTACAGCTGAGAATCATTGAACTTCTGCTAGTTACTTGCTCGCTGGTTTTTAGGCTGCACAGAGCGTTTTTCTGTCACTTATTTTCTGGGTTGATCGGCGGCCATTTTGTGACTTGTGGTGCGCCAGAAGAAGCTGCCACCAAGTCCATCAATCCATCAATACTAGTTTTTTTTTTTTTGCTATATCCTACATCAGGGGCTTGGCTGTGCTAATTGTCACCCCTAGAAACTCAGGAAAGAAATTTCTATATTTTATTAAGGGGTTAAATACAATTGCCCAAATACCAATCCCCTAAATCTGGTGTTCCAGCTTTGGTTAGACAAGTATAATACTGTCTGCTGTCTGGCAAAGGATAGATTATTTTCTGGGGTTAAATTCAATTGCCAAAATAGCAATACCATAAATCAGTGGTTTCAGCTGTGGCTGGCAAAATAGAATAGTGTCCGAGGTAACGCACACACGTACAGACGCACGTACACGATTCTTGAATAGTTGTATTATCGCGATAATAAAACTAACAGTGTAAAGTTGACTGTATTGCTCTAAGTTATATTCGCGTACGAATGTAACTTCTATTACAACACACCAATACTAAAACTGACTAAGAGACAGCTTTAAGTTCTATTCGAACGCGATTGCAACTTTGGAACTTAAAGTGGTGTACGATTTTAAAAGTTGAGTACTAAAAGTTGGAATCGCAATGCGATTCTTATGTATATGCTTAATCGCATTGCGATTACAACTTTGAGCTACCCATCACCATGGGAACGCCTCCTCCAGTAGAATGTACTGTCGGATGTGAGAATTAAGTTGAAATCGCAATGCGATTATTATATATCTGCTTAATCGCATTGCCGTTTCAAATTAGCATTGCTAAATAATTCCATCCATATTCGTTAACTTACTGACTCAGTAAGTTAACGATATGGATGGAATTATTTAGCAATGCTAAGTTGAAATCGCAATGCGAATAAGCAAATATATAAGAATCGCATTGCGATTTCAACTTAAATCTGAGATCCGACAGTACATTCTACTGGAGGAGGCGTTCCCATGGTGATCGTTAGCTCAAAGTTGTAATCGCAATGCGTTTATTGAGGTATATTATCCCTCTGGGTGTCTTTTACAGCCTTTTTAGTGCCCAAAAGTTTGGGTCCCCATTGACTTCTATGGGGTTCGGGTTTGGGATGAAGTTCGGGTTGAGTTCGGATCACGAACCCGGACATTTTACGGAAGTTCGGCCGAACCTCTCGAACCCGAACATCCAGGTGTTCGCTCATCTCTAATCATAACTTTAAAAAAAAAAATATTTTGTGGGATGAGTTTTAGTTTTTTTAGCAACCATTTTGGGGTATATACAGTGTACTAAATAACTTTTTTTGGAATTTATTTATAGTGTTCACTGTGGTTAAATAAAATCATTGTATTAAGTGGGTCAGTACAATGATGATAATGCCACATTTCTACATATTTCTTACTATTTTTTTTTTCTTCCTGCAGGCTGTCAGCTCCGCAACTGCCCCCCTCCTCCTCCAGACTAAGGGGCAAAAGGGCGGCTGTTTTAGCTGCTTATATCTCAGGATTGGTAGCAGCTTTGTATTATTTGAAAGTTGGCATTCAAAACTTTCAAACAATTCCAAAATCAAAGCATTATCTCCAGTACATGGGAAGATTTTACTGTTAAAAGTGAAAGTAAAAGCAGATTTTACCGTTTTTTTCCCAACTTGATTTCTAACAGTGATATCTCCTGCTACTGCTGTAATTGGAATGCCAGCTTTTAAACAAGACCAAGCCCATGTCTGTAGCTGCTGCCAATCAGGAGATATGAGCAGCATAGAGCTGACTCCCCCCATTCCCTTCTGCTGGACTCCACAAAACAGTTAAAGGCATTCTGTCACCAGTTTTCACCCCTTTGAGCTAAACATATGCTCATGCTCAGGGTCTCTTCATGATTCCTAATGTGGGCTCATAAATGCGATCTGTAGCTTAGTTTTGCCAAGAAACTGGTTTTACTAACCTGTCAGTCATAAAAATAAGGTGCCCAAGGGGAGGTCCAGGGATGCAGGGTGCCCGGCTGCAGCCATCGCCGTTGGTGCCCAGCGCCACCTTGCAAGAGTCCTGCGCCGCCTCCTACTTCTCTGTGCCGCCTCTCCCTCCCTCCCCCTCCTCCCGCTTTGAAATACCACGTGTGCACACAGGCTCATCCTGATGCGCCCGTACGGACTGCTTGGATGCTTCTTCTCTAGCGAAGTGCCTGCGCATGTGCACTACGCTAGAGAAAGCCGATGCCAGCAGTTCGTGCGCATCAGGCTCAGCTCATGCTCAGCCTGATGCACAAAAACTGCTGGCATCGGCCTCTTCTAGCTTAGTGCGCATGCGCCGGCACTTCGCTAGAGAAGAAGCATCCAAGCAGTCCGTACGGGCGCTTTAGGCTGAGCCTGTGCGCACGCGAGACATTTCACAGCGGGAGGAGGGAGAGGGAGGGAGTTAGAGGCGGCACAGAGAAGTAGGAGGCTGCGCAGAACTCTGGCAAGGCGGCGCTGGGCACCAACGGCGATGGCTGCAGCCGGGCACTCTGCATCCCTGAACCTCCCCTTGGGCACCTTATTTTTATGACTGACAGGTTAGTAAAACCTGTTTTTTGGCAAAACTAAGCTACAGATCGCATTTATAAGCCCACATTAGGAATCATGAAGAGACCCTGAGCATGAGCATATGTTTAGCTCAAAGGGGTGAAAACTTGTGACAGAATCCCTTTAACTGTTTTGTGGAGTCCAGCAGAAGGGAATGGGGGGAGTCGGCTCTATGCTGCTCATATCTCCTGATTGGCAGCAGCTACAGACATGGGCCTGGTCTTGTTTAAAAGCTGGCGTTCCAATTACAGCATTAGCAAATCAGGAGCAGGAGATATCGCTGTTAGAAATCAAGTTAAAAATGTATTTGCAGTTCCCAACTAACCAAAACATTCAAAATAAAGTTGACTCTTCAGGAAAGATTGTCAGTAGGACAGACTTTTCCCACAGGAGATTCAGACAAGCTGAGTCCTTGCAGATTTAAATACTCCCTACTTGACACTGGCTGCCCTGGAACACCTCTTAATATTTTTAATTCACCAGAATTGGAATTTTCTTTTGCCCATTCATATTTTGCAGGCAATAAAAACTTATTTTTTCAAGTATTTATTTACAATATTAAAAAAGCAATATTAAATTGAAAATATTGCGGTTTCCACAGATGATGCAGACTTGAATGGATCCGTGATCCATCGGCACTGCAAAAATAGTGCACGTTCTATTTTTTTGTGGTGCGGAGGCACGGAGGGAAACTCCGTAGTGCTTCCGTAGGGTTCAGTGCCTTTGTTCTGCACTGCACCTTCTGGATTGTGGACCCATTCAAGTCTGCATCATCTGCGGAAACCGAATATATATATACCCTATCCTTTGAAGCAGGGCACCATAACTATTAAAACGGAGACTTTTAAATATAAAATTGGCTTCCAATAAAAAGTAGCATTTTTGTTATTACTGAGCAAAGTTTTCCAGATACTGCCAAGTGAAATTTTCAAAAGCGAAAATATAGAATCCAGACTGGCAGCAGTCCAGACAGAAAGAAACAGTAACACGCAGATTTCTGCCAAGTTCAGGCATGCTATGCTGAGACATAGTGGTTAAGTATCTCCCCAGGTTTAATGCTACATAAAACACAGTATCGACACCTCATAAAGCTTTACAATTAAGGCCCCATGTGCTATGATTTTCTCCAGTTTAATCCTTTTTCACTGAGCAGTCAGGAAATGGACAGTATTTGAGGGAAAAGGACAAATGCAAAGTTTCATTATAAATGCCTTGTTGTGAGAAATAAAATGAGGGTAGGGTGTTTCTCCCCAGCAAGACTAGCAGAGACAAGTGGAGGTCTATAGTATATAGCGGAACTCCACCACTAACTCCTTTCTTTGTTAGACATGTCAAAAAGCCTAATGCAAGCAGACACCCGGGATTCTACCTTTCCCCTGAAGAACTTAATATGTCCATAAACATGCACTCCAGGTATTGTCGAAGTGGAACTTACGCAAGCACTATCTAAAATGTTCTCCATGCGCTGACCCGTTTCCGCTCATAGGATGCAATTTTGAAGAAGAGAATGTCCGGCACTGGAATAAAATCTTGAGCTTTATTGTAGGATTTATTAAAATTCCATCCAGTACAAGGATAATTTTACCAATGCGTTTTGATTTTGGCCATGACAAAGATCGTTCTGATCAAAATGCGTTGAGATGTAAATTATCCTTGTACTGTGAAGATGATAAATTCTACAATAAAGCTCAAGATTTTATTCCAGTGCTGGACATTTTCTTCTTTAAAACTCCAGGTATTGTGCAGACAACATACATCAAGAATTCCCTTAGGCACTATTGTAGGAGATACATAGTTGATATAGAGTAAGTCATTATGGAGAACTTGAAGTTGTATTGTCCTCTTTTGCATGAATTATAATATGATGACATAAAAAACATTAATTTAAAGGGATTGCCTGCTTCACAAAACAACTTTTAATTACCTGGCTCTCAGGTAACAGAGCAATATCACCTGCATTGATGCCGGTGAAGAACTAAATATGTGCCACCAAATTCTCCCTCAGATTACAACTGATTGGTGGAGGTTCTAGCAAGAGAACATACGAATAGATGATAAAGACTAGGTCATCAAGAGAAAAATACAAGCTATGATTCATGGAATGCCGTCAGAAATGTCTCTGGTGCCTTTAGACATGGATTTGATTATCATATAAGAAAAGATCTTAAGAAGAGATGGATAAAATAGATTTACCTCTGAAAGGGCTAAGTGTAAAAAGGAACTATGGCTACTTTCACAATAGGGTTTTTGCGGATCCGTCACAATAATACAACCGCATGCATCCGTTCGGTGAGAAACACTGCTGGGCCACACCCCTGTGTTACAATGCATGGCCACGCCTCCAGTGAGGCAACAGTGTTCTTAGCAACAGGATGCAATGCTATATCTCCCCACAGCGTGCTGAAGGAGATTAGCAGTGGGCTGATTGCGCAGCTGATCTATTCCTGTGTGCTAGTGTTTCTGACTAATGGAGTGCCGAGTCATTACCTATCAGGTTTTGATCCTGTGACTCAGTGCTCTATTTAAATCCCTTCCTGCCCTTATACCAGTGCCAGTGATCTGTCTCAGTGTATTGTCTGTCTTGCACCTTAGTAGGGTAGGAAACGTCGACCAATTGAGGACTTGCCGCCTAGGGCAGCTTACATTGCAAGAAGGCAGGGAAAGCGGGCGGGATTCCAGTTAGGACTCAATGTCTTTGTTTTGACTGCCGTAACATCCTTATTGAAGATACTGTATAGACCTGGAGAAAAAATAACATTTTCAGAGCTAGATTTCACCACATATAAGCACTATGGGGAAGATTCACTAATCCTACAGATGGTGTAAAATTAAAGGGGTTATACATTTTTCAAACCAGCACCTGGATCTGAATACTTTTGTAATGGCAGTATATTAAAATGTAGTACAGTCACTGAGTTATTCAATAAAATCTATCTTATAGTGCTACCTGCTGTTTGCTCAGTTTTATCTCTCAATTGCCACCAGACATATTTTCATGGCAGCCACATGGGCCATAGACAAAATGAGCTGGAAGATTAAATTATAAAATTATAGTTGCCTAAATTCACCTCTAAACAGAGCTAAATAGCTTACTGCACACTGTGGTATTATTAAGTTCAATGTATAAGTGGTATCCCATACACTACATAGTGGGGCATTTGGAGCATGAGAAAGATATAACAAAAAATTAATCTGCATGGAATTGTGTACTGTTTCAAAAAATTAGTTTAAATGGGTGGAATTTACTTAAAAATAACGCGTACAAAATATAATCTGCTATTGTGATTTAACAGAAAAATGTTCCTCACCATAAAATTGTAAATACATTGAATATCCCACTAGCTAGAGTACATATCATCAAAAGATTCAGGGAATCTGGAGAAATCCACATGTGCACAAGAGACAAGGCCGACAGTTAATATTGAATACTTCTGACCTATGGGCCCTCAAGCATCGCTGCATTAAAAACAAGCATGATTCTGCACTGCAAATCACAGTATGGGCTCAGGGACACTTCCAGAAATCATTGTCTCTGTCTCTTACCATGCAATTCACAAATGCAAGCTAAAACTGTATCATGTAGTGTTGATCGAGAATATTGTAATCACGACTTTTTATCGCGAATATCGGCACTTCTAGAATATAGTGCTATATATTTGTAATCGCAAACTATTTTTTTTCATCGGTACTACTGCATCTTACTTCTTGGCCAATGCGAAGGCTGCAATATCTTTGTCAGAGCTTAGCAACATCCCTAGCAACCAATAGGAAAGTTGCCTACCCCTTAACTATATAAGAAACTCCCCAGCAGCCATTTTCTGCTGTTTTTTGCAGTTCTGAGAGAGAGAGCAGTGTCATTGCTGTGCTCTGTGCTTTGCAGACTCATCTGGATCCTTATTTAATTACATTAGATAGTTAGCTCATATATATGATACAGATAGTGGGAGATATTCATTGTAGGTTAGATAGTGATATAGTGTAGCTGATAGATTCCAGTGCCGGGTGTTAGGTAGTGAGATAGAAATTACTGTGCTGTGATAGGGATTAGTGTCTTTGTTAGACACAGTGCTGTGAAGTCACAACAATACTTAGTGCTCCAATCAGTAATATCTACTCAGACCTGATAAAATGTAGGTTGCACGTATTGAACAAAAAATGTGCATCATTTGTGCCGATTTGCGCAATCGCAAAAATAATTACTGGAGATCCCGAATTCTAGAATTAGCAAATTTATTGCAAATATTATGCGAAAAATTTGTGAAATATCGCGAAAACGAATATTGCCTATACCACTCATCACTAGTATCATGCAAAGAAGAAACTATATGTCAACATGTTCCAGAAAAGCCACCATAAACTCTGAGCCAAAACTAATTTAAAATGGACTGAGATGAATCAAAATGTGAAATTATTTTTGGAAACTATGGATGCAGTGTCTGAGTATTCAAAAGGAAAGGAACCATCCAGCTTGTTATCAGCACAGTTTAAAATCCTGCATCTCTCATTAATAACTACAGCATGAGCAGCTTACAGATCTGGAAAGGCAGTATATAGATATATATAGAGAGGTTTTACACCCATCCAGATGTATCTTTCAGGGAAGGTCTTGCATATTTCAGCAATGATAAACCACATACTGTATCCATCGCAACATCATGGATTCCCAGAAGAAGAGTCTGAGTGCTGAACTGGCCTCCCTGCATCCAGACCTTTCACCAATAAAAAACATTTGACGCATCAAGAAACAAAAAATGAACTATTGAGAAGCTAGAAACCTACATCATCAATGATCCCAGATGCTTACAGATGATCCTGTCCCAACTTTTTGGGACATGATCCTGTCCCAACTTTTTTTTGATACATTGCTGCCATCAAGTTCTAAATGAATTATTAATATATATATATTTTTATAAAATGGTTAAATGTCTCCCCCTGATCTGATCAGAATATTCTATTGTGAATAAAACACGAGTTTATAAAATTTGCAAATCATTGCATTGTTTTCATTTACATTTATTTACGCAGTGACCCTACTTTTTTTGGAATTGTGGTTTCTAGTTTCTATTACACTGCATATTCTATATGCTTGATTTTTATATTAAATGATGGGAGTATTTGACAAGTAAGCAATAAAAAAGAGAGATAAACCCAAGCTGAGGAGACCACCATTGAGTAATAACAAACATATACCATGATGCAGATTTTACCATAAAGCAAAATAATCTATGTGGAATCCATGGGCAGAACAGGAAAATACATTGTAGGTATCCAGTGGCTATATCACATTATAGACTGAGTTGTAATGTCCCACTTGGTTTAAATTCTTTTCCTGAGCTGTAACCTAATATCAATAAAACTGTGAGAGAATTTTAAAGAAAATATAAATGGTGAAATGTGTTGTTTTAGTGAATAATAAGATCTACGGCAAGCCATTTCCCTGACCATCAACATAGAGTCATAGTTTTGCACTCAAGTTAGTTAGTTATTCATTATATTTTTCAGTTCCTTTTTCGCACAAAGCTCCTTACAACCCTCATACTCGGGCTCCCTGCATCACCAGCTATATAAGGAGCCAACCTGGAATCTCCTAACCGGACGGAGACCCTAGATTTGCTCATAGCCTGGCCGGCCAGACAGATCCCCGGCCTCGATTTCCTGACGCGGCACAACCCGCACACCGGTGCCCTGTCTTCATAGCTCCATGGGACCCCATCCACAAACACCGATTGTAACATCTGGAGACGGGACACCAGATAGATCAGCATTCTCCTACAGGCCAACTCACCACCTTTCTGACGGCCGCATCGGCGCCATCTTGAAGAGCTCTCCAACCACTAACGAGGTCCGGCATTGGAAACACTGAAGGCTTCCGAGCTCGACAATCCTCACAGTGCTAACATCGCAACACCAGATTTTAAGCACCAACCCGCTTGAACAACAGGGACATCCGGAACAAGAGACATCAACTAGGCCTGATTAGGCCCGCCAGGCCCGACCTCAATTCCCAGCCGCAGCGTCAGGTGTCACTCAGTGCCGCAGGAAACCACACTCCACTCACCCGCAGAGCCAAGGTCTCCAAGCGCATCAGGGAGACCCATACATTCATCTGGCAACCGATTAAGGTTAGATCCCCTCTTTTCAGTGGCATATCTGTGCCCCACACAACAGCCAGCCCCAAGCTGCGACACCTCTGACCCCTCTATTGAGCTTCCTACCAGTCTACAAGAGACCAGTCTCCTGCAGCAACATCAAGCACCCACATTCAGATCTCAACCAAAGGTAACCCCACAATAGCTTAACTGTCTACATATATACAGGGCCTAGTCCTAACAAGGGTAGTAAGGGGTAAACATAGCTGCCTGACCTTAGAAACGAAACTGTCAACTCCTGCAACTTTGTAAAGCCACACTCCCCAGAAGCACCCAGGCAGATCCAGTGAATCAACTTCAGAGGTTCTTATAGACCCCCGACCCAAACCTCCATGTTTGCCTGACTTTCAGTGGAACATGAGGTCTGAACCTTTAAATTAAAGGGCCACAGACCCAATTTTTTCAGTCTCTCCATATATCAATAAAAGAGGCACACACATGATGCTATAATTGATCTTAGCTCAGCTCACTGGGGCACAGACAAGAGAAGATTCTTACCCCCATTATCAACAGCTATAGAATATGTATAAAACCTCAACTGGTCATTACTAGACATGGTGAAAATCGGTCCCCACAAATCCAGGGGCACATACCCCTCACGCTTTAGAAGCTCTTTTGTACAGAAATATCAACCTTCCTCATTTTCTACACCAAGTATCACAAAGAGCTCTCTCCCTCTAACCAACAGGAGATGGAAAGCGATGGAGAGGATACACAGGTCAACAAAAGCCTCCCCATATCCAGAGCCTTCTTGGGGAAAGCCCTAGCAAAAGCCTTAGAACCAGTGGTGAAGGAATTACAAGATATCAAACAGGATGTCAGAAGGATCGGAGGTAGAGTAGAGTAACTAGAAACCACACAATCTCAACTTATTTTCTACACAGAGGCTGCCTCGTCAACCGTTAGTTCCTGCCAGATGCATATGAATAAAGTAGTGAACTGGATGGAAGACCAAGGAGAACAGAGCATAACGAAACAACCTATGCCTAAAAGGTATTCCGGAATCAGTACCACCGGAGTCCCAACCGGATGCAGTCAAACAAATCTTCCTCTCCATCCTGGGGGACTCTTACCCACTAGAGATCTCTATTGAAAGGGCCCATAGAGCAAAACACCCACCATCTTATCCCCCAAGAGATGTAATCTGCCGCTTTTTTCATTCAAAAGTCAGAGATGATATCCTACGCCTAGCTAGGACAAAACCTCCTGCCAAGATGGAATGATCCACCATATCTATCTTCCACTATATAGCTAGAGTTACACTCTCCAAAAGAAACATCCTAAGACAACTGACGGAGATTCTAAGAAGAGGATACATTCCCTACAAATGGCTGTTCCCATTCGGCCTCTCCTTGACACTGGAGCAAAAGAGACTAATCCTAAGAGATCACTCGGAATTACCTGCAATCCTAGAACTACTGAAGATCACAGGCCTGGACATACTGGATTGGCCCCCAATACAAGACCTGACAGCCCTTACTACTATCCCGCCACCAACACCATGGGAGCTAGTGGGTGTGGAGAAGCGAGGCAGGAACCGCAAGCACCAAGGAAATCTGACACCTAGACGCATCGAAGTAGATCCCACTTCACTCCCTCAGTCGTCGAGTGATAAGTGATATTTCTAATAGCAATAGTTTCTATTAGGTTTATGTATGTATACTCTGTAGTTAAATATATTATGTTATATGATGACTGACATGGGAGGCGCTGAGGCACAGTAAGGGTCAACTCACATCACACCTTCAGAAAAAGTCACTCCCCACCCCAAATTAGGGGGGAAGACATGTGTCTTGGCACCATCCCGCCTCCAGCTCCTTCCTTGTTCAGAAGTACCTTAGACCAGTCCCACCTTGCGGTGCTGATCTAAAGGATTCCAAGATCTCCTCTTCTCTCTCTGAGGTTTTATAATGTTAAAAGCAGCCCCATAGCTCATCTGTTATTTTGTTTGCAAACCGTTTACATTATAGTTTATTTAATCTTAACATTCAAACTATTAGCACTATGTAATAGTTATCTCTTGCTTATTTCCCCCCCCCCCTCTTCTACCCCTCCTCCCTCCTCCCAAGGACTCATCAGGTGACTCACGCTACCAACACTCACTCAGACCCACCCGGACCATAGTCGGGCTGGTCGTCCGCTCATTTCTAAAATGGCTACACACAAATTTATCTTATTTAATGCCAAAGGTCTTAATTCGGCTGTCAAATGCTCCCAAATCATCCATATTTTTAAAAAAGCACAAGTAGACGTCCTCCTCCTTCAAAAGACCCACTTCAGAAAAGATAAAACCCCATAATTCCATAAACATTACTTTGATAAAAGGTTCCATTCACACACTCCCACTAAAAACTCCAAAGGAGCATCCATCGCTTTGGCCAAACACTATTCCTTTGACCTTATTGATTCACACATAGACTCAGAAGGTAGATCACTCATCCTAATAGGGAGACTAGATGGAACATTGGTCACCTTGGCAAATCTTTATACCCCAAATACACAAGCCTCCTGTATCCACACCACCCTAACTTTATTAGACAGCCTTAAGGCAGGAGAACTGATCATTGGGGGAGATTTAAATGTGGCCCTGAACCCCTTGTTAGACACCACCTCAGGGAAATCATCCCTCTCATACAAAACCCTTAAACATATAAAGAAACTGCTGCAACTTCTCTCGCTTACGGACACATGGTGCTTCATTCACCCAACTGATAGGGATTATACAGTATACTTTGCCCCACATAACTCCTATCACAGGATAGATTATTTTTTAATACAACAGACATCCCTCAACAAAGTGCAGTCTTCAGCAATAAAGTCAAGCATTCATTCAGATCATTCCCCATTGGAATTGACTGTGACCCTCCACACTCACACAACATCCAAACCCCTAAACAAGTCTCTGCTCTCCATACCTTCGGTTCACTCTACATGTCAGTAAAACACTCATTTTATGCACATGGTGATAAGGCCTCAAAACTCATGATGTCCCTTATTAAGAGAAGGAAACCCCGTACAAATATATCAGAAACTGAAACTAAAACTGCCGACCTCACCAAAGACCCGGTGAAAATTGAAAGAGAATTCATCGATTTCTACTCCTCTCTGTATCAATGAAATTCTCCAGAACAGAGGGGGGATACTCACAGGACAGATCTCACTCCATAACAAAATTACTATCACACATCACCTTACCCACACTCGCACCCTCATCGCACGCATATCTGCTTCAACGATTCACCCAGGAAGAGGTCCCTGCGAAAATGCCCAAAAAGTAAGGCTCCAGGCCCTGATGGCCTCCCCAGCTTATATTATGAAGCTTTCTCAATGGTCCTACCCCAACAAGCCTTGGAAGCTTACATCACTGTAATTTAAAAAAAAGGAAAGGACCCCCCTACAGACCAATATCACTGCTAAAAACAGACCTGAAGCTGTATGCCAGCCTATTGGCAAACAGGCTAATACCCCTGATTCCCTCTTTAATCTCCCCTGAACAGGTGGGTTTTGTGGCAGGCAGGGAAGGGAAAGACAACACCATGAGAGTCCTGTCCCTAATACAAAATACGACACATAAAAATTCCCCGTCAGTGCTGTTGGAGGCTGATGTAGAGAAAGCATTTGACAGGGTGGATTGGACCTACATGAAGCAAGTACTAAAACACTTTGGTTTCCTACAAACTTTCATTGAAGACATCTTTGTGATGTACTCCTGCCCCACTGCCAGACTACGCATTAACCAATCTCTGTCAGCCCCATTCAGGATACATAACGGGACCAGGCAGGGTTGCCCCCTATCTCCAGTCCTGTTCATTTTATCTCCTGAACCAGTGTTACAGTCTATAATGGAACACTCCTGTCATCAGAGGATATGATGATGGTAGTTTGGTACACAGTACAGCAGCTTATGCAGATGACATTCGAGTGATCATAAGGAACCCAACCACAGCACTACCCACATTGCAGACGATCCTACACAGCTACGGCCTTATCTCCAACTTCAAAATAAATGCTACCAAAGCGCACATTTGAACTATACTAACCCCTTATCTGACCCCCCTAACCTTTAGAGAGAACTGACCCCATTTGAAAATCTGATCGCCTTAAGAGCCCCTTCTAAACACCTACTCTCCCAAGTCTACAATATCGTTCAGTCCATAAAATACCCACGTGACAGAGGATATATCTCAGAGTGGAGCAGAGATTTTGATACCGCATGGACAGAACACAAAATTAAACATATATATATTGTCATAATATATTGTCACTCACATGGTTTATCCCAGTGCACACGTCTACAAGAAAACTCGTTCAAATTAGTCACCAGTTGGTATCTCACTCCAATCAGACTTAAACAAATGAGTTGTCTCAGTTCTGACAATGGCTAGATATGCCTCCACTCAAATGGCACATACCTGCATATGTGGTGGAGCTGTCCGGTAATCCACCCTTTTTGATCTGAGATTTTAGACCTGATAAAACATTTGTGTGCGTTAGACAAAACCTCATCGCCAATTTCCATACTGCTAAACATTAGATAAAGCAACATACCCCACACTAAACGAAGACTCTTCCACTTTCTGACAGCAGCGGCAAAGTCACTGATACATCAATAGTGGAATCAACAGACCTCACCTTCCATACCCCAGTGGTTGTACAACGTAAATCACATCTATCATAAGGAGGAGATTTCCGCATGGGAATCCAGAACACACACCAAATTCCAAAAGATCTGGAAGGACTGGTCAACTTATCGCTCAACCACATCTGCTCTAAACAAGCTAGCGGAGACAAACTGAATCCACAATAGACATCAACTCAATTCACTTGACCTCAGAATCATCTCACCTCCATCCTGGAGCCCTCAACCTGCATAACCAGAGAGGTTTTAATGCCTCTGGAGCTGCCACCATGGATGTGTTCCCTTTTTGTGCAGTTCTAGAAACTCTGTACTAAAGGCTCCACAAATCTTCCTCTCTGTTCTGAGTGACATCTCTAACTGTAAGTTTAACCTGTTGGATGTGAAAACCATCACTAAAGAGTACAGGGGTGGGAGTGGGGTTCAATGCAGAGAGACAGGGACACTTCACATGATGGGACCACCCCCATTGTACTATTTCTGGTTTATAAATCTTTATCTCTCACCTATCTACCTCTGTCAACAGAATCTGGTACTGTAGTAGACTAGTTCAGCGTTTGATAATCAGGGTTTCTTGCAATCTGATTTACCTTTGAATCTACTTAGGTAGACATTAGATAAAGCAACATACCCCACACTAAACGAAGACTCTTCCACTTTCTGACAGCAGCGGCAAAGTCACTGATACATCAATAGTGGAATCAACAGACCTCACCTTCCATACCCCAGTGGTTGCACAACGTAAATCACATCTATCATAAGGAGGAGATTTCCGCATGGGAATCCAGAACACACATCAAATTCCAAAAGATCTGGAAGGACTGGTCAACTTATCGCTCAACCACATCTGCTCTAAACAAGCTAGCGGAGACAAACTGAATCCACAATAGACATCAACTCAATTCACTTGACCTCAGAATCATCTCACCTCCATCCTGGAGCCCTCAACCTGCATAACCAGAGAGGTTTCTGTTCTGAGTGACATCTCTAACTGTAAGTTTAACCTGTTGGATGTGAAAACCATCACTAAAGAGTACAGGGGTGGGAGTGGGGTTCAATGCAGAGAGACAGGGACACTTCACATGATGGGACCACCCCCATTGTACTATTTCTGGTTTATAAATCTTTATCTCTCACCTATCTACCTCTGTCAACAGAATCTGGTACAGTAGTAGACTAGTTCAGCGTTTGATAATCAGGGTTTCTTGCAATCTGATTTACCTTTGAATCTACTTAGGGTTTTATTTTGGAAGACAGCACACCCTTTTTAAGACACTTTTCAAAACAGTAGGAGTAAATTTAGTAAATGCAAAGTATTACACTTTTAAATTATTATTTTTTTTATAATATATAGGTCTATGCCCCCAAGTAAACTAGGGAATTATAAAATAGTTTTTTTTTTTAATTTCATCTGTTATTTTTTTTGTTGGCTTTTTTGTTTTCTGAAATAATAATAAAAAAAAAAAAAGTTTGGCCTGTGAGGCGTTATTACATATGGCATTTGGTACAAATGCCATTCTTTCTTATGCAATTATGGCTGAAATCTGGCCTAATTGCATTAAATATACAAGATTATCTTCCTGCCACTGGGTTTTCTTTAAGAAAAGACCTTTCATAGTAAATATAGTCATAAAGTACTTGCTGTGATAAGTAGCCTAAATGAAATTCACATTAAGCCAAATCACTTTAAACACAAAATTAAAGCCATTGAGTGTAGCTTTTGTTTTCTTTAACGCTAGTGTTAATGTTACTTTTGATTGTACACTATTATAATTCTAGGATTTTACTATTGCACGCCTTTGCTTTGGAAATCATGTTTTTTATTATCCCAAAATGAACATGATTGATTTAGGCTGCTGTTTTAAGCTGCTTGAAAGTGAATTAGCATTTAGGGTCATTTGGATCACTGACAACTAATTTGTCCAAGTTACATTGCAGTTTTATGATGTGGGCTACTGGCAACAAAGTGCTTATCAACTAAACTCATTTTGCTTCTAGCTCGGGAGATCTCAGCCAGTTCCCTGAAGGTAGTTTGGCCCACTCCACACACAGCTGCTCAAAGGTTTCATTTAAATTACAATTTGTCTCCTGATTTACAGCTATTGTTCGAAAAAACCCAAAACGTGTTAAATGTTTGGTTTCAAGTAGCAGTTGAAACAGCTTTATTATAATGTCTGGGGCACAATAAAAAGAAAAAAAGTAATTCCAAAATACAGTCAATAATTAGCTTTTAGAAAGAATTGGTCAACAAATTAAAATCTATGTGAAAATGAACAGATTTGTATTTCATGCTTCAAAAATGATAATGACCGCACTGCTGTGAAAATTATATTACACAATCAAGTAATAAAAAGTTCCACTTAGTTTTCTACAAACATTCTAAATCATTAAACAGTACATTCCTTTCTACCGTAAAATATAGTATCTTATGTAACCCTTATGTAAGACGCAGTGTGTTTCAAAATTCAGGATTGGAAGAACTTTTTACATGTTCACCTTTCTGCATTTTGATGGTTACAGTTTTCTTATTTGACATAAGACTTAGTTTTTACAATCAATAAACTACTTTTTTTTCTTTTTATTAGTCGGCTACAGTGAACCTTCTCTGCTATTACCACCTTCGGGGGAATTTTTTTTATGATTGCATTTTCCAAATTGTGGGCTAAAAATCTTTTTTTCAATTAATCTTAATTAAAAATGCTGTTTCTTTGTTACAAGGGTTAAAAATCGGTCTGTTTGACAGCTGTCACTTTCTGTTTTCTTCAAATCCTGTCTTATGACCTCATAAACAGTTGAGCCATATTCTTAGGCATGTCCAAATTGTGGCCCTCCAGCTGTTGCAAACCTCAACTCCAGGCATGCCCTAATAGCTGTAGGCTATCCAGGCATGCTGGGAGTTGTCGTTTTGCAACAGCTGGAGGGCCGCAGTTTGGACATGCCTGAGCTATAGTTAGTTAAACACTCAGTGATTTCAGGAAATCAGAGATAAGAGCTACACATCAGATGACGGAATTCAAAGAAAACAGAAATGGGTTGCAAACAGATTATTTTTCTAACACCTGTATCTGAGAAACTTTTAGCCCAAAGTTAGTAAAATGCAATTATAAAAAAATTCCCCTGTCCATAGCCTTAACTATAATATTTTTTTTTCAGCTATTCAATATAATACTATGGTTAGGCATATCAACAGGATCACCATCATGCTGGCATACTTTTATGACAGAAAATAGTAACTTGCACTGACTATGTATATATATGTATATATAGTATGCTCAATACTTGATTAAGTTAAAATCTATACAACCATATCAATGCATATCAAGGAAACATATGCATGCTCATGTAATAGTATAGACTATGTATTTAGATGTTTTTTATATTTTTTACTTAAAACAGGGATAACGCAGCTACAATTGTGGGATCAGATTGTACAAAAAAAAAGCAAAAAGGTTGTAACAAAAGTAATTTGCGTTTATGAAATGTTATATATACTTAAAAGGATTGTCTGGGTTCAGAGCTGAACCCATACATATCCCTATCTTCACCCCTGCAGCCCCCCTGATATTAGCATTGGAGCATTTCATGTCAAAGTAATTTTTAGGAGATCCGGGGACGTACTGGGCTCTCCATAGGGACTGCTAGGTGGAGGCTTCTGCCCAGTAGTGAGCCAGGTTACATCACCGGCGCTAATGGGCGAGCTTTAACGCTGCCCTAGCCTGCATAATGCTAGGGCAGCACTAAAGCCTGCCTATCAGAGCTGGTAACATTACCGGGAACACTGTTGGGTGGAAGCCTGTGCCTAGCAGTGTGCTATTGTAAACAAAAAAGCCCTTGTCCTGCAAGGAACTCTGATGCTCATGTCAGTGGTGGTGAAGATAGGGTGAATATGTCCAGGTTAAGCTCTGACACCTACCATAGACACCAACGCTTGAGCAATAAAGATTAGTTCCTATATCAGTGACAACTTGCATTAAACGTCTATAGCTCAATGCAAGATAATGGGCTAAGATAGACTGTTAATTGCGCAAAAGACATGTTCAACCAAATTACAGGGGTTTACAGTTTCTTTAACATTGATGGCCTATCCTTCAGATACACAATAGGGGTCCAACTCTTAGCACCCCCACAGATCAGCTGTGCCATGATGTCAAAGAGTCATGTTGCTCTATAGATGCTGAACACCCTTCATTTTTTACACTGCTCCGCACCACACAGCTCTGTACTTCTACAGCCTGGTAGACAGCGGGTGCTCCAATCTTGGTGCATACTAAGGATAGGCCATCAATTTAAAATAACCAGAAAGCGAACACTTGGTCATACTGAGCATTGCTTAGGGATTTCTTTAACCACGTGGATTTACTACACAGTGACACCAAGGAAGGGATATAATTATCCAGACATTCTTGGGTAGCGCCCTACATTATCCTCTTTACAAGAGATATAAAGTTGACAAAATGCTTCCTCTTTCTGCCACTGAATGTTATCGAGCTGACAAAGAAAGCTGCAACCAATATTCATTGGGTTAGTTCACAATGGCTGAGGAAATGACAGTTTAATTATACATATCCACATTTTACAGTCAATGTGCAGCGTCCCATCACCTTGACGGATACTGCATGTAGATTGCAATACTATACTAACACCTTTAAATGTAATGTGAGAGTCTCGATGCATATTGGTTTCTCGGCTTTAAAATGAAATGAGAAGGTCATTTAGGATTATGTTAGTCCATTACACAGCACGTTACAGTAAGAAACAAGCAGCTAGTAAATAATACAGCCTCTAAGTGTGTTATTGATTATTGAACAGGTGTCACGGAAAGCAAGGAACGTGGTGTTTCTCATAACAATACTCCAGATGAACTCTAGATGGAAAATCTGTTTAAATGGTGTTAGAATTACTGTAAGGAACCTTTATCTATTAAGTGACTATAAAGTATTAAATACTGCAAAGATACCAGTATAACGGGTGCTGAGGGTTCTGGTAGACCTACCAGCTGATATCCAAAGAAGATATCCATCAAAAACACTTGACTTGGAAATGGATAAAAGCAACATGTTTGAATCATCCATATTACCAGCACAAATACATGATTTTGGTAAAGCTGAGATCAGAGTTTTTAGCGCTGAGAAATACGCCTTGATGTTATTATCCATGCCTAAGTATTTTATTGCGTATTTTATATTTCTGACCAGAGTATTTTATATACATGGCTTTTGGTGTTGTTGAATCATTTTTATGACATTAATTTCAATAAACATAGGGGGTCATTTATGAAGTTAAAATATACCACAATCTGCAACTTCTTCCCGCTCATGCCAGGTCTAAAATTGTGGGTGGTGTGGACGGATAAGGGGGTGGGCCAGCAGGCCTGTCTCATTTACCATTTTCTACACCTGTTTCAGGTGTAGAAAAAGGTCTAAATTTAAGACAGCTCGGAAGCCATCTTACATTTAGAAGCGGTGGTGAATCCGCCAAAGTTATAAGCGTTCAGCGCCTGTTCATAACTCCGGCGGATCAACAGCCAGGTTTAGGTGTTTATTAAGAGCAGCGTCTAAAACGCTGGTCTTAATAAATTACGCCCATAATGTCATTTTTGAATTTTAACTCCAGATCACAAGATTTGTCCAGTCATGTCCAGTCATGCTGTGAGTGGGAAGGAGGAGATGCAGAAGAAGGCAACTGATTGGTTAGGGAACACAGCAAAGCTCTCTAGCACTATGCAAGGAAGAGCCTTTTTACTCAGAACATCTGTCACAAAGATCGTGATCGCCGAACAGTGTGCTGTCTTCCTGGCGCTAGAGTTCGACACATCGCGGATCGGGTTGACAGATTACTGGGAGGGGCTGGAGAAGATCCAGCGGTCATGGTCCATATCGGAACTAATGACAAAGTTAGAGGAAGGTGGAGAGTCCTTAAAAATGATTTCAGGGATTTAGGTCAAAAGCTTAGGGCAAGGACCTCAAATGTAGTATTTTCTGAAATACTGCCTGTACCACGAGCCACACAAGAAAGGCAGCGGGAGATTAGGGAGGTTAATCAAGAACTGGTGTAGGAAGGAGGGGTTCCTGGAGAACTGGGCCGTCTTCTCTGTTGGCTACAGGCTCTACCGTAGGGACGGGCTGCACCTCAATGGGGAAGGGGCAGCTGTGTTGGGGAGAAAGATGGCTAGAGGGTTAGAGGAGTGTTTAAACTAGGGATTGGGGGGGAGGGTAATTACGTTATAGGAGGGGAAGATAGTGCAGATAGAGACCAGGAGCGAGGTAGTGTGACGGGGGGAGGAATGGAAGGGGGGACTAGAACAGCTCAGAATGAAAGATGTAGGGTAAAAAATACACATAAACCTGTCAAATGTATGTATACTAATGCCAGAAGCCTGACTAACAAGACTGGTGAACTGGAATTAGTGATGTGTGAGGAGGACTATGACGTAGTGGGACTAACTGAGACATGGCTGGATGATAGCTATGACTGGGCAGTTAATATAAAAGGTTACAATCTGTTTAGAAAGGATCGTCAAAACCGGAGAGGTGGAGGGGTTTGCCTCTACGTGAAGTCGTGTCTAAATCCCGTAATTCGAGAATACATCTCTGAGGGACATGAACAGGTGGAGTCACTGTGGGTAGAAATACATGGAGCAAAAAACAATAATAAAATACTAATAGGAGTGTATTATAAACCACCTAATATACCAGAGTCCACAGAAAATCTATTACTAAACGAGATAGAAGAGGTGGCAAATCATAATGAAGTCGCTATCATGGGGGACTTCAACTACCCAGATATAGACTGGGAAACTGAAAGCTGTACATCCCAAAAAGGAAACAGGTTCTTGGCAATAGCCAAAGACCATTTCCTTTCCCAACTGGTTCAGGACCCAACTAGAGGGACGGCCATACTGGACTTAGTATTAACCAATAGACCTGATAGAACAACAGATGTGCAGGTTGGGGGACACCTGGGAAATAGTGACCATAAAGTTATAACCTTCCAATTATCCTTCAAACAAGAGTTTCTAAAGGGAGGAACAAAAATACTAAACTTCAAAAAAGCAAAATTTAGCCAACTAAGCGAGGCCATAGGCCTAACTAACTGGGACAAAGTCCTTAAAAATAAAAATACAACCATAAAATGGGAGATTTTTAAAAGCATTGTAACATCTAATTGTGAGAGGTACATACCTTATAGGAATAAAAGGCTAAGGAACAATAAGAAACCAATGTGGATAAATGGAACCGTAAAGAAGGCAATAAATGACAAAAAGAAAGCATATAAATCGCTAAAACAGGAGGGGAGTCAGGAAGCACTGATAAACTATAAGGAAAAAAATAGAATATGTAAAAAACTAATAAAATTTGCCAAACTAGAGACCGAGAGATTAATTGCCAAAGAGAGTAAAACTAACCCTAAAATGTTCTTCAATTATATAAATAGTAAAATATATAAATCTGAAGGAGTCGGCCCTCTACATAGCAATGAGGAGGGTGTTGCAGAGAACGACGAGGATAAAGCAAAACTATTAAATATTTTTTTCTCCACTATATTTACTGAGGAAAATAAACTGTCAGATGAAATGCAGAATGTAAAAGTAAATCCCCCATTAAAAGTGCCCTGTCTGACCCAGGAAGAAGTACAACAGCGACTTAAAAAGATTAAAATAGACAAATCGCCAGGACCGGATGGCATACACCCCCGTATCCTAAGGGAATTAAGTGATGTCATAGCCAGACCATTATTTCTGATATTTACAGACTCTATAATAACAGGGAATGTTCCACAGGATTGGCGCATAGCAAATGTGGTGCCAATATTCAAAAAGGGTCCAAAAACAGAGCCTGGCAATTATAGGCCGGTAAGTTTAACATCTGTTGTTGGTAAACTGTTTGAAGGGTTTCTAAGAGATGCTATTTTGGAGTATCTCAATGAAAATAAGCAAATAACGCCATATCAGCATGGCTTCATGAGGGATCGGTCATGCCAAACAAATTTAATCAGCTTCTATGAGGAGGTAAGTTCTAGACTTGACAGCGGCAAATCAATGGATGTCGTATATCTGGACTTCTCCAAAGCATTTGACACCTACCTCATAAAAGGTTAGTATATAAAATGAGGATGCTCGGACTGGGAGAAAATGTCTGTATGTGGGTAAGTAACTGGCTGAGTGACAGAAAACAGAGGGTGGTTATTAACGATACATACTCAGATTGGTTCCCTGTAACTAGTGGGGTACCTCAGGGGCCAGTATTGGGCCCTATTCTCTTCAATATATTTAATAATGATCTTGTAGAAGGCCTGCACAGTAAAATATCTATTTTTGCAGATGACACTAAACTGTGTAAAGTAATTAACACTGAAGAGGACAGTTTTCTGCTACAGAGGGATCTGGATAGATTGGAGGCTTGGGCAGAAAAATGGCAGATGAGGTTTAACACTGACAAATGTAAAGTTATGCACATGGGAAGGAATAATGCAAGTCACCCGTACATATTAAATGGTAAAACACTCGGTAACACTGACATGGAAAAGGATCTAGGAATTTTAATAAACAGCAAATTAAGCTGCAAAAAACAGTGTCAGGCAGCTACTGCCAAGGCCAATAAGATAATGGGTTGCATCAAAGGGGCATAGACGCCCGTGATGAGAACATAGTCCTACCACTTTACAAATCACTAGTCAGACCACACATGGAGTACAGTGTACAGTTCTGGGCTCCTGTGAACAAGACAGACATAGCAGAGCTGAAGAGGGTTCAGAGGAGGGCAACTAAAGTAATAACTGGAATGAGGGATCTACAGTACCCTGAAAGGTTATCAAAATTAGGGTTATTTACTTTAGAAAAAAGACGACTGAGGGGAGATCTAATAACTATGTATAAATATATCAGGGGTCAGTACAGAGATCTGTCCCATCATCTATTTATCCCCAGGACTGTGACTGTGACAAGGGGACATCCTCTGCGTTTGGAGGAAAGAAGGTTTGTACACAAACATAGAAAAGGATTCTTCACTGTAAGAGCAGTGAGACTATGGAACTCTCTGCCTGAGGAGGTGGTGATGGTAAGTACAATAAAGGAATTCAAGAGGGGACTGGATTAATTTCTGGAGTGTAATAATATTACAGGCTATAGCTACTAGAGAGGGGTCATTGATCCAGGGAGTTATTCTGATTGCCTGATTGGAGTCGGGAAGGAATTTTTTTCCCCTTAAGTGAGGAAAATTGGCTTCTGCCTCACAGGGGTTTTTTGCCTTCCTCTGGATCAACTTGTAGGAAACAGGCCGAACTGGATGGACAATTGTCTTTTTTCTGTCTTATATACTATGTTACTATGTTACTATGTTAACATCTACAGATATAATGGAGAGGGAAGGAAAGAACACAAAATATCAAGGTTGGCCAACAAAATACCCGTATAAACACTGCTACCTATGAAGTTATGTCGATTTAATTATTTAATAACAGTTTATAACTCTTTACAATTCTACGTTATACCGGCATTGCAGAAATAATGCCATACGTAGGCAACAAATCATTTATATCCACTTTTATAAACTATGACAAGTCTTACTGCGTAATGTAAAAAATACAAAGAACAGTTTAATTTCTCACCTTACATGCCCGTATAAAATCTCAAGTAAAATCAATAAGCTATTAAAAATAATATTTTTTTTCTAAAGTGTGGATTTACTTTTGGTGAACTTACTTGAATACAGTATGTTAGAAATTTCTTGCAGGCTGTTTATAACTGAAAAGAGGGATTCCACTGGCAGAATATAAGAAAACTGCTTTTCAGCAATTGCCTTATCTATTCAGACAGGTCAGTCTGTGTGTTAAGGGGATCGAATGTGCAAAGAGGTCCAACAAAATTTTAGGTTGATTTCTCATTAAATTAGCAAAAGGACTGGAGCTAATATGAAGGGAGCGGAGGGGGTCGTTCAGATACCAAGTGAGTGTGTACATAGGCTTGTAACTTCCTTGGCCGGAATGAGCTGAAATGACAAGACTATCAAAACATTTTTTTAATGAGTGAAAAGCATAAAGCCTGGCATACTTATATTCATAAGGGTAAGCAGGAAGCCCAGCTGGGAAACTATTCTACCCTTTTTTCTTTTTCACTACCACAAATCAAGTGTCTTGGACTCCCAGCTGGAAAGCCTTTACTGGCAGTAATTGGCACGAGCTGTAGCCAAAAGACCTCTGCTTGGCACTTCTGCATTTTATTTTAACACTCAAGACATTGATCACCATGCCCAAATTCAGCCAGCTGACACTGAAGGATGAACTTGCATTGATTTGCTTGTATGTACTTGTCTGAACTATACCACCACCAAGCATTCCTGCTTTATATCCTTCAAATTAGAAAGAACTTTATAAGCAGTTTCCTTCTTGATGCTTTTTTAAACTCTAAAAAATAAGCCTACAGATTATCAAGAAGAAGGAGTGCACTTGACTACTCAAAATGATTAGTATTCTTTCGTATTTTAGTTTTTAGTATTTAGTATTTTATTTGAGCAAGTCCAAGACCGGACTTTTTTTGAGAATTTTTTTGAGATTTGCCCAAAGTTGTAATTTATGGTAATGGACAGATGTCACATGGTAGTGGGTTTCCCTAAAGGCATTAATCTATTTTTGAGGGAGGGGGGTTGCCAATACCCAAAAAGGCATACCTGCAAAGGGAAGCATATTTACCTATTTCCTGGTCCTGGGTCCCAGCTCTTTTGCTCCCCGGCTTCAACTTCCTCGCTTGGGTTCCCTGCTGTCCACATCTGCTTTGATGCTGCTGCAATCAATCACTAACCTGCTCTCCTTGCCGCATGTCAATTGATCAGGTGACACAATGATGGCAGCTTACCACTGTGGCCAATGATTTCCTGCAGGTAGGGGTGCGGTAGGATAAGTTTGGCTTATTTTATTACTTTATATTAGTTCATTTTATAAAAATCTTTATAATTGTCTGAATAACCCACAGTAAAGTTATTTGTACACTACAGGATTGTATTATTTGTGTGCTACTTGGTGCATCATAAGGGAGGGGGATCTGTGGAAGGTTCTGCAAAGGTAACCAACCAATATAAGGCTGACATTTGATATAGTTACATATGGGGTCATTTTTACACTGGTGTAAAGTAGAACTGGTTTAGTTGCAACCAATCCGATTCTACCTTTTATTTTTTAAAGCTCCTTTGGAAAATGAAAGCTGGAATCGCATTGGTTGCTATGAGCAAAGACTGAACTTCTATTAATAAATCTCCTCAATTTTGTTTGAAACTTAAACATGCGCTGTTGATTTAGGCCTTGTTATCCTTCAAAGAGGAAAACCACTGCATTAAGACAGGGGCAAATTCAATTATGCAAACAGGATTGTGTTAATTGCAAAACTTCAGGTGGACTTACTTTTTTTCTCATAGGGAATAGTTGACCACTAATCTACCATGACTTGTCTTTTAAAATACTATTCTAAATTGTCCAGCTATACAAATATCATATGAAACCCAAATAAAAACATAAAAAGAAAAAAAGTGGTCACCTACAACTAAAGGTCCTTTTACATGGAACGACAGGGCAGATTATCAAGAAGGAAATTTCTTCCCAACAATCTGCTGCTAGCAGCTTTACATCTGCTTTACATGCAGCGATCTCCTCCAGACTATGAGAGGAATGATCGCTAATGCCATCACTTTTCCCCATACTGACTAGTTATTTGCAGGCAGCAGAAAGTTTTTACACAGCATGATCTGCTGCTGGTAAACGATGATTTTTGTGTATGCATAAATGATCAAATTACCCAATGAATGAGCATTTCGCTTGTTCATTAGGTAATTGGCGGTACATTTAGGGTACTTTCACACTTGCAGCAGAGTGTTCCGGCAAGCAGTTTCATCGTCGGAACTGCCTGCCACATCGGTCGATCTGGATGTAAATTAAATGCATTTGTAGACGGATCCGGATGCGGATCAGTCTCACAAATGCATTGCAAGAACGGATCCGTCTCTCTGCTTGTCATGCGGATAGACAGGTCCGTCTTGTTTTTTTTTTTTACAGTTATAAAGGTCTGCGTCCTTCATGTATTTCTAATGCCGGATCCAGTATTCCGGCAACTGATCCGGCATTTTGGACCGAGATAATACCGCAGCATGCTACGGTATTATCTCCGTCCAAAACGCCGTCCAGTGACTAAACTGAAGTCATCCTGATGCATCCTGAACGGATTTCTCTCTATTCAGAATGCATTAGGATGTAACTGATCACTTCTTTTCCAGTATTGAGCCTCTTTGACGGAACTCAATGCCGAAAAAGAAAAACGCTAGTGTGAAAGTACCCTAACACTGCCAGATAATTGTTAACGAGTGTTCCTATGAACGCTCGTTAGCGATTATCTTTAAGATTCCTAGCCCATGTAAGGGCCCTTTAGTCAAAAAGTCACAATTTCATCATTATCCTGCACAGCAATTTGTAGGCCTGTTGACTTATGCTGAATCTATAATTTCCGCAAAGGTTTATACTTAGCCTTGTAATAACATTTCATTTCTTTAAAGCCAGACAAACTGATCTTTTTATGAATGTATTAATTCTCCCAGCCTTCCTTTTACAAGTACTATGATGTAGTTATATGTGGTGTATATGTGTTTAATGACTAATTCCAGATAGTTTTGCCCATTCATGAAGGAGGAATGTCAGAACATGATGTATTCATCATGCCTTAAGACTTTTAGAAAACCATGAACAAATATCAGTAATGTTTGTAATAAATGGGTAAATGTGTGCTCACAGAATAGTTCATAATGGCCTAAAGAAACGTAACATGAGAAGAGGTCAAGTTTCTTTTAAATAAGTTACAGATTCCACATGTAAAGAACTTGTACCTGGAAAAGTCATTACATTTTCTTTGTTTCTGTTTTATAATCCATTTTTGGACTATGAAAATAAGCAAAACAAAAAATACTATCTTTGTGTACCAAGAAGTTGATGGCCCTATGCTAAAAATTTAACCACTTAGTGACCAGCCTGTTTTGGGCCTTACTGACCAAGCGTTTCTCTTCCTTTTTTCATTTGAAGTAGGATAGTTTACTATCACCACAGAAACGCGCCGAGCCACATGTGTCAGCCAGCTGGTCATTACTAGTACCAGGCTGGGTGACGTCAGGCTAAGCCATTTGCTATAACCAGCTGGTCATTACTATCATATAGCTGGATCATGTCAGGCTGTGTCCAAAATCGACGCCTACACCATTGTGGCTACCCATTGTCTGCTGGCCTGTATGTCATACTGACTAGCAGATCTGGGATCCACATTTCTTTCTGATCACACGTTGGTAGCATTTCATTGCTTACCTTCAGGGACAGTTACAATTTTCAGGCATATATCACATTTTTGATCGCTGTTATTTGCCAGGGGACAATTAACACTGGCACAGTGATATGATCACTGCTCTAAGTAGTGGAAGCTCCAAACCAGAGTTCCACCGCCTGAGCTATATATGTCTGTCTAGTGCCTGTGTATAAGTATTAAGTGGGTTTACCCCCCATTATCTTTTTACAATTGATTACCCAATAAACTTTTTTTGTTTTATTTTAACATTCTAGTCAGGTGTTTGATAGTATAATAAGTAGGAACGTATACCATCTATACTCTGTTTTGGTGTTTTCCTACTTTTTTGCAATAAAACCCCTTTTTTTTAAGAAAAAGGCTGGGTCTCACAGATAGGATGTCAGAATAAATACTGACAGCCAATGCATTACAATACAGGTTGTATTGTAATGCATTGCAGAGGGGATCAGACCCCAGAAGTTGAAGTCCCAGAGTGGGACAAAAATAAAAAGTGAAAAGAAAAGTAAAAAAAAAAAGTTTTTTATAATTAAAAAATAAAGTTTCAAGTAAAAAAAAAACCTTTCCCAAAATAAAACACATTGATCTGTAAAAATGTAAAACAGACATATTGGGTATTGCCGTGTCTGTAACAACCGGCTCTATAATAATAGCACATGATCTAACCTGTCAGATGAACATTGTAAAAAAAAAAAAAAAAAAAACTTTGCCAAAACAGCTATGTTTGTTACCTTGCCTCATGCTTCCTCTTTAGTAATCAAATGTAGATTTATAGTCTTTTAATATATGACTGGATTGACCAATGCTTGATTATGTTTAGGTTATTAGTAGGAGCTGTTGAATTTGAAAAACTCTTAACAGACAAAAATGCTGAGGAATTAAGAAAAATCCTTATATATTCCTTTTATACTGTATACTCAATGAGTGGTGTATACTCAATCAGGCAGTTCTCACCTAAAAACTTCTTATGAAAATTTCCTATTCAGATAACTCCTTATAACTACCCCATTCAAAGTGTATAAGTGACAGATCGTGACATCACAAACTTCCAGAGAACCTCTTAAGGCTTGGCCACATCAGTGGAGAGACAAGTGCAAACTTTTTTTCTCTACCAAAAAGGTTGATTCCCAAAGGAAACCGAACTGACCATCAGTTATAGTTCAGTTATGCGCCGAATCTAGCACTTCCAATATTTTCATTGTTCTGATCCTCTAATGGAAACTACAATGCTGAGCCTGACCAGGTGCCCAGATGTCCACAGAACAATGGTTGGGGATTATTGGTTTAGACATCCTTTGTCTAAAAATGTGAGATTTCAGAGCCATGTGCCTTTACGTCCATTGAGCAATACAAAACATTTGCACCCAACAGCATATAGAATGTGCACATTTTGTTTGTTTTCTTTCTATACTCAAATAACGTTAATGTTTGTTGACCTATATAACTGGATTAAAACATTTTGTTGGTAACCTTGATAATTTGACTTCTTAAGGTTCCATACTGTAACACTGAAGCATTTACTAAATTCATTCTTCATCTTTTTAAAACCTTTATTGTACTAGCATTTCCAACTTGACAAATATTGGTACACATAATATTGGCTTTCTGTCACTATCAAGGAGATTGTTCTCCGAGGAACAGTATGAGGATCATTAAAGAACCAGTATTAAGAGGGCACTGAAGCTTTGTTCATATAATCACAAAGTTTCATTACTGACCTTTTTAATAAAACCTGGAACCTATGAGAAAAAGACTCTGTCCTTTGTGTATTATATGCACTTTTCTAGCCTGTCTCATTTATTCATCTTACTGACAGCCTTGAGTACAAACATTATTAAAACAGTGTTTCCACACATTAACTTTTGACGATTATTTCAAGCTGAAACCAATATGTCCTCCATAGCCTGTGTGACAAAATACCAGGTACTATCAGAAATGGCAGAATTACTATAAAGTATAAAGTATAATTCCTATAAAACTTCTTATCTTCAAGTGCAAAATTTTAGCATCAAATTTTTCTAAAAACAAAAGCAATTTTGTTCACCATACAGTGAAATGAATACTAAGGAGTAAGACAGCTTTAGTAGATAAATGCTTTCTTTCAGAATCAGTGCTACACCTGTTCATAGGTTGGGTCTAGTATTGTAGCTCAACTTTATTGAAGTGAATGAAGTAGAATAATAATTAACTGGCAGATTTTTGGCTTTACAAGATGAACCAGACCTTAAGACACACCTAGGTTTCAGAGTAAAAAAAATAAGAAAAAAAATATAGTGGCTTAGTTCACTTCCCTTGGTTTCCTCTATGGGGAGGTGCTGTAAGGACAGAAAAAAGATACTGTTGACAGGTACAGTCTATGAACCAGCATATCTATTAAAGTGTGGTAATATGACAGCAGCATTCATTTGAGAAGAACTGAACAATTACAGAGTCTGACAATCCTTTAAGAGTGAGATAAAAAAAAAAAAATGACAAAAATCAGAGTGCCACTCTCCTGTAACAATTTAAAAAAACTTAAGAACATGCTTAAAATATAACACACACCGTAGCATTATAGCCTAAAACATACACAAATGTGGCAATACATTTTTCAGAAATAATTTGAAGTAGAAAACAAAACATATTTTAATAAAAGTGGTCCTGAAAGTAAAAGGGGTTTACAACTCTGTTAGGAAATTCTAATGTATATGTCAGACCCTTGTTTGGGATTCTCATCCTTGAGAAGAGTGAAGAGAAACAAAAAAGAGAGTCATTCTTTCTGGGTGACTCAGCGTGTCCATGTGTTACACAGATATCCTATTGAAAACTGTGCAGTACTTATTTTTTCCTGTGGAGGCACTGCATGTGATTTGAACACTTATTGCCAGATTTTCTCGTATACTTAAGCTAAACATAGGGGTTACTAGGATCTGCTTTTATCAAATTAAGGATAGTCAAAAACAAACTTTTTAATGATATGGGTATTTTTTTTCTTGAAATGTTATTTTTTCAACCCCTGTGTAGGCCTTAGTGACCAAGCAATTTTTTATTTTTTTTTATCATTATATTCCATATTCTATAAAAAAAAATTTCCTTCGATGTAGTAATATGAAGGCTACAAGTTGTAGTTTTAAATGGCACCCTTTTGGGGTACACATAATCATTGATTAACTTTTATTAACTCTTCCTGGTGAGGAATGGAAACAACAATCAGTTGATTTGACATGATTTGGAAAGACACAGCCCTGTCTATATAAAGTCTCACAGCTATAATGCATATCAGAGCAAAAATCAAGACATGAGAAAAAAAGGACTGCCTGTATAGCACAGAGACATAATTTTCTAGAGCCAAAGATTTGGAAAAGGGTACAAAAATGTGTGCTCCACTAAAAGTTCCCTAGAGCACAGTGCCATTCATAAATCTTAAATGGAAGACGTTTAGAACCACCATGACTATTACTACTGTTGGCTTCCCCAGCAAAATAGGTAACTGGGGGAAAATAGCCTTGTAAGAAAGGTCACCAATAATGTAATGGTCACTCTGGCTGAGTTACAAAGATCTTATGTGAAGATCCTGGGAGAAACTTTCAGAAGGTCAACATTGCTGCAACATTCCAACAGACTAGGCTCTATAACAGAGTGGCCAGAAAGATGCCTCTCCTCAGAAAAAGACACACAAATATTTGCAAAAAAGCACCTAACGGACTCTCAGACTGTAAAAAACAAGATTTTCTGGTCTGATGAAACCAAGATTGAACTTTTTGGCTTAAATTCTAAACATGTTTGGAGGAAACCAGGCACTGCCTCATACCATCCCTACAGTGAAGCATGGTGGTAGCAGCATCATACTGTTTTTTTTTTTTTTTTTTTTTCAGAGGCTGGGACTGGGTTACTAATCAGAGTTGAGGGAAAGCTGAATGGAGCAATGTACAGAGATTTTCTTAATGAAAGCCAAATCCATAGTTCTCTGGAACTCTGGGCTGAAGGTTTAACTTCCACTAAGACAATGATTCTATGCACACAGCCATGACTACAACAGGAGTGGTTTAGGGAAACTCTGTGATTTCCCTTAAGTGGCACTGCCGGCACCATGACTTGAACCCAATGGAATATCTTTGGAGAGTTCTTAAAATATCTGTTTACCAATAGTCTTCATCCAACCTGTCAGAGCTTAAGAGGATCTACACAGAAGACTGGCAGAAATCCAAGTTTGCAAACCTTGTGGCATCATAGCAAAGAAGACTGAAGGCTTTAATCGCTGGCTAGGGGCTTCAAATAAGTGTTGAGTAAAGGGCCTGAATACTTACGTCAAGCAATATTGAAATTTTTCCTTTTCAATAAATTAACAAAGATTTTGAACATTCTGTTTTCACTTTGTCATTGTGGGGTAATTGAGTGCAGATTGAGGTTGCAGCATAACAAAATGCGAAAAAAGTGAAAGTCTGAAGACTTTCCAAATGCACTAACTATAAGACTTTTTAAATGCTTTTTTATTCTGACTTTTTTGCAGCATTCACCATGTGGGATAAATTATGTTACAATTACATAGTATGGGTCGTTACGGATGTGGCAACACCAAATATGTCGAGGGGGTTTTATTTTTACATTTTTTTTTGGTTCCATTGATAACTACTTTTTCTCATGGAAAAAGGTGTGTGTGTTTAGTTTGGAATGTGTTTTAATAACATTTTAATTATTCATTTCACCAGTTTTAAGTCCCAAAAGGGGATTTTGACATGTGTTACTTTGATCACTCACATAGTACACTGAACAGCTTATGTAGTACAGTGTACCATGCTGTCAGTAGAAACTTTAGGCAATCTACTAGAGGTACAGCCTATTAAGTATGGGCAGAAGACAGACTGGGAGCAATCATTGTCCCGCTAGTGCCCTATGAAGACACGGGCACCCTCACAATGGGTGACAAAGCAAGTTCACTCCCTCTAAAACTACTTACATGTTGTGGTCACTATTGACTGTGGCATCTAAGGGGTTAAACGGCTTCTACCAATCCAAGCTGTTAAAAGCAGGAGCTCAGCTGTCATATGAGAGCCAAGCTCCCCATACTTTCACTGCATCGGTGACCAGTCCACTGCTTAGACTCAGCATAAAAAAAAGTTGCAGACTATAATAAGTCCCACTAATCACTACAGTAAAAAGTCCTATCAGCAGTCCTTTAAGGGGTTAATAATCAATGTTCAAACTACAAGCACCAAGAGATGAAAATAGAAGACCAGCATGCAGCCCTACACTAGAACTAATACATGTTTTAGACAGAGCTTAAATGAGCGGATTAAATACATTAACCAGAACCTCAAGGACCTTTTCACACTATGCTCCCCTGTTGGCACAGTGATGTAGCATTTTTGGAATGTATTGATAGGGGATATATAATGATAGTGGAGATTAACCAATGGATGGCTTACAAAATTCACTGAAAGACTCTGATAAGTGACTGTATAATGTGTCCTCCCTTGTTACAATGAGACATGATTGATGACTTAGTGACATTTTTATAGCTGACAGAAAAATATCTCAGTGATATTTTTTGAAACAAGATCAGAGTACTACTTGAGAAATTCCTGTGTACTAATTTTCAACTCACTCTGGGACATCATATAGGAAATACAGTGAAAAAGTACACTTATGTTGTGGCTAATAATGTGAGTATAAAAAGACAGAGCTGCTACAAACTGCCCTCTTAGGGATTGTTTAGTGCAGGTTATGACCACTATAAGGTATAATGGGAAACTTATACTACTGAAGTCTCAAGAGCCTCCTAAGCTAGACTATATCTACAGCATCAAAGTTTCTGTCCAGTTGGTCAGGCTCCACTCACATCAAGCTTTAAAAGGAACTTGCCACCATGAAAATGCAGTGCAATCTACAGGCATGTTATCGAGCAGGATGAGTTGGAGGCGCATAAATGGCTAACTCGCCGGCACCAGCAGTATGATAAATTATAATAATGTTAAACTAACATTTTTTGTCAAGAATACAGCAGATCAGCTCACCTGACCTCCCAGCATCTTGTTTGAGAAATGGTACACAGACCTACAAGGCTTGCTACCAGGCACAAAGAACAACAGGTAGGCTCCAGCCAGGGGCCTAGCTAACAGCTCATGGGCCCTGGTGCAAGAGTTCAGCTTGGGTCCCCCCTTCCCTCAGTGCTTTGTGTGTCTTCTTATGCGGTACAAGGCTCTTTGGGCCCCCTAAGGCTCCTGGGCCCGGTAGCGATTGCTACCTCTGCACCCCCTATATCTACGCCCATGGCTCCAGCACGTGGGTTTAAAGTCTCAAACCTATATTTAACAGAAGACACATTGTACAAAAGCATAAAATCTACATTTTACCTCTAACATACGTGGTAAACCTGAGTGCTACACACTTACATTACATGTCGTAGCACTATATATTCTCGTCTTTAAACATTTTTTCAAATTTTTTCACAAGGCTAATAATCCCCCTGCACCACTAGTTTCTTGGAAGTCCATCCCATATGCCCTGCTGCACATTATGCCATGCAAGTAGAGGGAGGTAAGCCAGATGGAAAGCCACTAAGGAAGAACAGCTCCTGCTTAGGTGAACCTATTCTGTTAAAGCACATCTGTCATATTGCCTTGTACGGTTGATCATTAGAAGTGTAATTTAAAGAAATGTGTACTTTTATTTTTATGCTAATGAGTTGCTTGGAGCACCAAGGGCCTAGCCTTTCCCCATGGAGTACTACTTTACCTTCTCCTCTTCCCCCTCGTCACTCCACCTCTAACACTAGTTGACAGGGTCAGGCATCCTCACTGTTCAGAAGGCTGGTCCTGAAATCTTGCTCATGCATTACAGTACAATCAATGCATGTGCAGTTCAGATGTCAGACCTCTGCCCTTTTCTGAGATCCGAAGTGCACATGCACTGATTCTACTGTTGCTGGATCTCAGAGCAAAGACAGCTGTCCCTTCTCTGAGATCTAAACTCATGCCAGTGCATGAGATTTCAGGGCCAAGCATCCAAACAATGAGGATACCTGACCCTGTCAATGAGTGTAGGAGGTGGAGTGGCAATGGGGAAGAGAAGGAGGTGAAGAGGTGCTCCAAGGGGCTAGACCAGCCCTTCCGTGATCTGAGCACCTCATTAGCATAAAAGTAAAATAACAAATTTCTATTAATTACATCCCTAATTGCGGCAACAGAGGTGTCACTGCACTCAGCATGATCAACCCTAATAGGCAGTATGCCTGGTTTAGTGGGGCTGATCATGTTGACAGATGCCCTTTAAAATATTACTTGACTGGTAATTATTTTTGGCAACCGCAGGAATTTCTTTTTTATCAATAAAAGCAAGACTTATATACTTTCTCTAACCAACTGACAACCAGGAAATTTAATATTTTTCAACTCATCAGGTCCCATTGATAGCCAAGTAAAAAATTTCGCTATTAATCACTGCATGCTGTTTTGGAGATGCGGACCCAGTTGTCTAGCCATCACAAGCCCTATATTTGTCCATTTTTCTTTCTTCCAACATATCAATTTGTATATACGGTATATTTCACAGAGAAATGTGTAACAATATAATATGTTTATTTAAAAAGCAAATAACTGATCTAGACAGATAAAAATGACCTGTTCTTAACATGTGCTTCAAGTCCTGAATAAGCCAAGAATATCATTCCACGGCCTCGAAATAACAAACTTCACATGAAAAATGTAGCAGAGGTAATATTTTCTAAGCTTGAGTTTCCTGTTTTTTGGACTGTTGTTCTCAGAGGATTAATACTGCATGAGGCAATGTTCCAGTTAAGACTGATGAAAGATTTCTAATTCCTAAACTTTTATAGATATTTTGTTTTTCTCTTAAGGTTGGAGAAAAAATAAACAATATTAACTTCCTAATATTATGAGGAAAATTCCAACTATAAATGAAGAAAGGAACAAGAGCAAATACAAAGAAAACTCCAATAGACCACCTCTTTGAGAAGAACATCCCCTCATTCAGGCCAGATTTTTTGTGACAGATTTTCAGTTCCACCCAGTGTACATACTGGTTATCTTCTTTGAGAAGACTCCCCCCCCCCCCCTTAGAGAAGACCACCCCCTAGAAGACAATTTTTCAATAGAATTTTGGGTTATTGTCTCAAAGAGGATTCAAAAATGTGAACAAATTAAAACCATGTTTCACACTTTATTAACCAGTCCCCATTTGCAATATTTTGCATGGGGGTGGCAAATAGCAAATTCCAATCAACTATTCTACCTAGTTGTATGAATAATTTATTTGTCTATAAAGAGGTAAAGGACATATTTTTTTTCTAATATAGAACTCCAAATTTACTGTGTTAACATCAATTTAAAAAAATTACATGATGGCAGCCTGCAGACATCATTAAGGGGTGTTTAGTACTTTACTGCACACCAGTGGTATACATAGGGGCAAACCATGTGACTGCTATGGGGCCCAAGTGGGGGAGTGGAGAGATGCTGAACTGCTTCTCTTATTCCCAAGACAAATTTACAGCATTTTTCCTCAGCTGCCACTAGGAGGAGCTCAGTGCAAAGAAATTATTTACAGCTTCCATTAAAATCAATGGTAACTGTATACATTTCTGTGCACTGAGCTCCCCCTAGTGGTAGCTGCAGGCAACCAGTTTTAAAATGTACTGCGTGAAGGGAAGCAGTAGCTTTATCATGTACGTATGCAATTAATGCCATGGTATAATACATTTAGAAATATGGTGTTCACAATGAGTCATATTTATGAAGCACCTGTCCCACTTTTTGCATCACAGATTTAGGATAAAGTGAGTGAAGTGGGGGTTGACTTTTTATTACAAGTAATTATTTATTAAAAACTTCTTCCACTTAATTAAAAAAAAAATATTGTAAATTCATCAGAATTCTAGAGAGTCATTCATTGCATTTCGTGTTGCTTGGGAGTAAATGGGTGGGACAGGGGGGAGCTAACTTTGACTATGACACTCTATAAGATCTGTGTATGCCTCTGCTGCATATAGTTCAATGCATACATTAAAAGTTCCCTCTAGTGGCAATTGCAGGCAGCCAACATGTTATATTTTTAATTGTCTATGCAGGGAATTTGGCACACGCTATTAAGGAAAAAAAAACTAAAAATAACCTGACTACTATATAGATATATTAAGAAATCAATCAGCATACAATGTTAAATCTGCTAATATATAATTAAATAACAATCAATGGTGGACATTCACGTAAAGATAGAATTTGCCTATGGACTTAAAAGGGGCAACAACCCAATTTCTCGCTGCTATATTTATCCCTATGTTCCCAGAAATATTTTTTTACAATGCAAGGGAGAACATTTCTATAAAATAAATGAAATTAACACAAACCTTTATAACTGCTTTTACGTAACCATAATACTGTGCACAAGTTCCTAAGTTTGCCTATATAGTCAATTCAATTATAAGCAAAGGCTATTTCAGAATTAATCATTTACTGTATTTTAGCACATCTGTGACTTAATGGAGATATGGAAGTTAATGATCATTAGTAGAGATGAGCAAAGTTAGGAAAAATTTGATTCGGCTGCTTCACCGAATTTCAAAAAGAAATTCGACTTGTGATGAATCACTTTGTCATGAAGCGCATTCCTTTGTTTGTGACACAATGACGGGGAAAGATGATTGAGCTGCCCCCCGTCATTGAACCTCTCAGATGCTGCGTTCATCACTGATCACAGCATCTGAGATGAAAATTAAGGGCTTACAGGGGATAATCCAGTTAACAAAAAAAAAAAAAAAAATACTCACCTTATCCATTCAATTATGGAGAGGCCATCGTAGCCATCTTGATTGAAGACCCCGCGTGATGACGTGCTGGCCAGGTGCGGTGACATCATCCTTGATGCACATGTCAACCCAAGCAAGACGTTGCACATTTTCTGCAATCAATATGACCATGACGGCTCTCTCTCTCTCTTTGTGCGCAAATTGATGGGATACGTTTTTTTTTTTGTTTTGTTTTTTACTCCCATTTCCGGAAAAACAGATTTGTTACCGTGAAACGCAAGAAAATTTTGCTTCAATTTGGCCTCATTTTTCCTGCAATTCGGATCGAAGTCCACTTCGGATACTTTGATTAGCTCAACACTAATCATTAGTCAAAGTCATAGTACGTTCAATATCTGTATAGTGGTGAAAACTGGATTCAAACTTAATATAAACCAACTAGATTCTGCTACTACAACAGGTGTCTAATTGCAGTGACAACTTCTAAGATTAGTGGTCTCCAACCTGCAGCTCTCCATCTATTGTTTCTTGAGGGTAACAATATTACAAGTTCTAATTACCAGAGTTATAGAGAAGGGATGTTGATCCATGGATTTATTCTGATTGTCAGAATTGTAGTCGGGAAGGATTTTTTTCTAAAACGAGGGAAATTAGTTTCTACCTCATGAGAGATTTTTGGCTTCCTCTGGAACAGCTTTGCAGGATTTTAAGTTCAACTAGATAATGTATGTTTTTTTGAGCCTTACAAACTAAGTTATTATGTAAACTTCTGCTCTAACTGGTGAGCCACCCATTGTAGACCACTGTCTTAGATGATCAAACTGCAATGAAAAATAGAGCAATGTAATTAAGAATGTCAGAGGAGTGTTGTTGATATTTCAATTCCCCTACTGGCCATTAAAAAGAAGCATCTACAGCAGGGATCAGCAACCTCCGGTACTCCAGCTATTCTCAGAACTCCCATACAAGTGAATGGAGCATGAAGAGTAGTAGTTGCCAGAGGGTGCTGACCCCGATCAACAGCATAACGTGAATATTTCTGTATCCTGCTATTTGCCACTAGCAAATTAATAGGACTGCATAGTGCATGCAAATTACAGTCCTGTTAATTTGAAATGGAGAGCTGTTGCCATATCTTGGAGAAGCCATAATTTCCAAGTTTACCTATATGACCATTTTCTGTAGGCGGTCTTAACTCTATTGATACTACAGGTATGTGTCAATGAAATATCCTAAGATAAATTAAGGTGAACCTTCACTTTCAAGTACAATTCTGGGTAGAAATGCTCTTTAATAGCCTGACAAGTTGCAGTAGACAGTACTAAGATTTCTTTTAGGGTTAAAAATAATTGCTTTCACACAAGATGACTGCACATAGAAAATGGAATTTTAGATATTTATTCATGGCTGTAAAACATTCTGAAGCCATAAACATAAGGCTAATTGACAACAACATTATACAATATACAGGCAACGTACATCAAACACACCAACCAAGGAAGACAAAGAAACGCAAGAGGCTCTAAATCTTTTCTTCTCACATTACTGCTATTCCCTGAATTACCCAGATTTATTTTTACTAGGATCACAATTCTGAATAAATATTGTTAGGCACACAATTCAGAAGAGTGCAATATATAATTCTTTCTATTCAGCACCAACAATATCTCATGTGTTTTGGAACAGACAATAATTTGGATTTGTCTCTTTTCCACTTGAGCAAAGCGCTTTGATTATTAATGGACCTCATTTATTTAGGTCTGATCACCTTTATATTGTGTATGCATGGATGTGCACACTGCCATAATCCTCTCTACAGATATCAAACATTAAATATTCACTCCTTACTAGCAAATTAACACAGACCAAGCTAGGGTTGACATGCAGGTAAAATTTGTACTCAGGCTATTTTATTACAAATCACAAAAGATATACTGAAATTGCATGCTGCGCCGAAAATAAATTAAAATGGATAAAAGACCAATTTCAAGCTGCATTTCGTTGCTGTGAAGTGCCCCGGGCTATTCTACATTTCCACTCAATAAACAAAACACTGTCCAAACAACTGACAGTTGTTCAAGAAAAGTTATTAAATCTTAGGGGATTCATTTTACAATTTCCTTTCTAATTTTACCTGGTATGTTAAGACCTGTGATTTCTATGCTTTCCCATGTTGAATTAGACATACTCTGAGACAGTTTATTGGAAAGAATATTGAGTGGTAATAAGAAAATAAATATTTAAATAAATAAATAAACCTTTTTTTTTTTTGGGGGGGGGGGGTGAATGTCACCAATTGTTTTCACTATAATGTGTTCTCCTGGTGGAGCTGTTCACATATTTGCCTTTATATGAAAGATTCTTTATATGTAGCTGTACTTTTTTAGTTAAAGGGCCACTTTCATCAAAATTCACATAACAATTAATCACACATTACACTTCTATGGGCAGTGCTCCTCTGTGGGCATCTTTATCTAGGCCTATCAACAGAACAATAGAGCTGTCACACTTTTATCACAATTCTACATCCATTACCATAAGAATTAAGAATTGACATGTTATTATAGTGACAATAGATTAAATATCTACTGTCTATTCCACACTATAAGACACACTTTTTAGAAAGTCTACAGTCAGTGTGGTCCAGCTGTGCATTTCGCAGACTTGTGTGTGTGTGCATTTTGAAAAATTGTGTGTGTGCATGCAGCAGCGCTGTATTTCTTGCATGCATTTAATATATCTCTGTATGTGCATGTAGCAGAGAAATTATTTTTTCTTAATTTTCTGTTGTCTACATTTTCTGCATCTTATAGTCAGGTGTCTCCTACAGTCCAGAAAATACAGTAAATATGAGTTTTAGCTCTCTGTGCAAACCAATACAGAAGAACAACATTTTATATTTAATGTTAAATGGCATAGCACTGCAAACACTAAAAAAATTCAAAAAAATTGTTTTCGATGAATATAGTTTTAGAAAATACCCTTTAACTGCTGAAAAAGAAATTATTTGACATCTAAGGCATCACTAAAACAATCATGTTGTCAAAGCTAGGACAAGCAGAAATTAAATCGTGGTATGCACACTGGGAGTCTTGCCAGCTATACTAACCACAATGGCACCACAAGCTTTTTGACAAATCTGTGACTGGTTATGATGTCACACAGCCAAGTTCTAATGTAACTGAGTATATTTTGAAGGTCAAGCATAGAGGAAATACAAAGTTATTTTTATAAAAAAAATGAAATTAAAATGCTAAGATATGGGAAAAAATACCCAAATAAAAACCCTGGAGACTATGCAGAGAAGCCTACATTCAATGAACATGTCAACCAAAGATTTCAAGAAAAGGACAGTATACTCCATCATTCTTATGGGCGTGGTAGGCTGAATTAGCAACACAATAGATGTGCATGACAGCGCAAAGTAAAATATTATGTTACTCATGCCTCTTAAATTTCCTGATTTAGAGAATTGTTGACAGGACTTTGTTTTCCGGCCAGCATAATGGAAAAAAGATGGATCCGTTAGGATTTCCCATAGGCTTCTATTATGACGGATCAAAACAGAATGGCTCTTAAAGGCTTCCGTTTTGATTTCTGTCTTATAGATTCCGTTATTTTCTGTTATAACCATGTTAACGGAATGCATAATGTTGATGTGAACAAGCCCCAAGCCATACAGTAATAGTGTCCACAGCCATTCAATGCCATACAACGCCAAAATAGCAATGTTATAAGGCCAAATATCAATGGTTGCCTTTTCCAAGTAGGTTCCAGGTCTTCAAGATTAGTGGCACCCCTCAGTACTGACAGATAATAGGCTTGTTGTGTGCCTCTAAAGCTGACCATGTTTTCCAGTAGACATCAATTTAGGTGCTTCCTGCAATTCATCTGAGTGCATTACAAATCCCTACCCCCTTAAAGAAAGACTTGAGGGACAAATTAGGAAGGCCTGAGAGGGAAGTTACACTTCAGTAACACTTGAACAAGAAAAAGGCTTATACTAAGCTACAGGGTTCATTATGGGTTGGATTAGTGGATAACTGAAGGTCACAATTTAAATGCTATCGAAAATGTGCTAGATACATTGAGGCTTTGTTCATATCCTAATCAGGTAAATCGAGTTGTCTGTTCTAGCAAAGGAGCCAGATTTACTGTATTCAGCATAGCCAGGCACCTCCAGATCTGCATTCGCTATAATAGGATCCAACTCCAATAGGTTCCAGGTATAAATGCCGGCTGCATGCAGTGGTATTTTTCGGGCAGAAAGCCGGCATTTATACCTATGTATTATCATGACATCTGAAGTTCGGGGAATAATAGACTGAGGTGCAAAAACTGTTTACTAAACTATGATAAAAGATATATATATAAAATATATATATATATATATATATATATATATATATACAAAGATAAAGTAAAGTTACAGTCACCAAGAGTCGTCAAAACAAATGGGCCCTCGGCCAGCGCCCATATGATACAAATACAGGTGATGGTAGCCAGACACAACATACCCTGATGATGTCTTTAATGGAGCTAAGTTTTTGGTCCATAGCTAAGAGTTTTCTAGTCTCCTGGCCCCTTCTAGCCCCACCTAAAGGTCAGTATGTACAGTTACTTCATACTGCAGGAATGCCGCCAAGTATCAAGTATCACCAACCAACTATATTCAAGGAATTTAAGGGGAAGGACATATTTAAACTTTGCTTTAACCCGCTGGATCTCTGTTGGATGCCAATATAATGAATTGGGATCCGATGGTGCATGGCAGTGTCCAGCCATGCCAGATACCGTAACTCCAGTAGTCTGCTTTTCTGTCATAACAGACTACTAGAATTACCTAACAGACGTGTACCTAGCCTAATTCAGCTTAAAATTCCTTTTCAGAAAAGTTTTCTCAATGTAAAAAAGTAAAGAAATGAATCACTTAACTTACTTGACACTAAAAATGTGATGTGTAAATATGTAAAAGCTATAAATACAGTTCTATCTGTAACTCTTTTCAGTGCAGAGATGTTTTGCAGCATAACCATTGAGGTCACACTGACCATGCACAGGGTCACAACTCAGTTCATTTTAAGTATATCTATATCGTCTTGAAATTACTGCTTGCGACTGGTAAGAAAATGAAGATAAACAGTTGCAATATGTGTCAGCTAAAACTCATGACATGGCACGCTGTATTATGCATTTAATTCATGCCTGTCAGACCTAAGTCAATAGACTTCTGCTATAGGCCAAAGGTTCTGTCAATGTTTGAAGAAAATCTCTGTGCCTGGTAAAAAAGTATTCGCAAAAACCACTGACAGCTGCCCACATAAAAAGGTAAGCATACACATTTAAATTTACAGTGTGCAAAAATGGATTTGGGTGCAGTGATGTTTTAACAGCAGAAAATAAAGCAAACATTTTCAATACTACAAAAAACTATATAACTAATACAATGAATAAATAAGTAATCAAATAAAATGTAATAAATCATAAAGATGTCTGTTTTATTATCTTCTTCTCTACTATGAAACTCCTGACAAAAGAAGTGTTCGTTAAAGTATATGAGTTCACTCTAAATTTGGGACAATAAGTGTAACGGATCAACGGGTGTGGACCCGCTGTGCCACTTACCGGTTTGACTTTGGGTCAAACTTGGGAGCGGAGTCTAAGTGTCCCCCTGGTTTTCACCCTTTATCCCGCTCCAGGATGCGGAAGCTGGACTCACCTGCAGGGGAGACACCAGGTCGCTACCGCAAGAGTGGTCCCGGTTAAGTGGCAGCTGGCCGGGCAGGCCAGAAAGCCCCGATGCTAGCACCGGGGAACAGGCAATATAGCAGACAGCCGCAGGAATGATGCTGAGCTGAACAAGCGGTATAGCAGAGCTAGTGCTGTGAGAACAGCAGGGCTGAGTTAGTCCAGGTGGAGCTGGTGTAACGATCTGCACAGCAGACAGAGGCGTGGTCGACAGTCCGAGTCTTTAACTTGAGAGCAGCGAGGTACAAGAGGATCAAGCAGAGACGAGGTCAGTATACAGTCAGAGGTCATAAGCAGGATATCGAATGCAGGATCAACAGAAGCCTTAGCTGTAGGAAGTACAAAATTGCTCAGGCATTGCAGAAAGGAGGAAGCACCCTTATAAAGGTGGTGCCTGGCCAGGATTGGAGAGAGGGCGGAATCAGGGGCGTGCATTAACCCTTAAGGTACCAGGACGCCTGCGGCTCCTACAAGATATAACAGAAGCTGTCGTAGCCTGCGACAGTGCAGGAATGCGGGTCCGGAGCCTGCAGAGAAGAGGAGGAGCCCCGCGTGCAGCTTGACTGAGGTACATAGTCGGACGCACTGCACGCTGGCGGCTGCCAACTGCCATTGTTAGAATAAGTGATAGGCCGTTTTTCACACCTGCTGATTTGGCCAGTTTGAGGGGCATTTTTTTTCTAAGCCTCAACATAGAGTGGATGCTAAACATAGGAAATATAATATAAATATGCTACGTAAAATGGAAAGACTAATAAGTTTCAATTTTTTCCTCTCCTGTGGACTTTTTGACAAAAATAAGAAATTATAAATGCCTAAAGAGCGACCTATTGGGACCACATCTCAATATATCAGACAACCTGCAACAAACTATGTGTGTCTCGCCCAAACATTTTGGTTTGGTGAGGTGACACTGGAATGGGGTTAATATTGATCAGACGGCTCTTTGCTTGCATTATTAACTTTTGTTAATAGGTACTGTATATCTTGCTGTTACCTGTCACAATCGGTCCTATGTTATATACACATTGGATGTCTAGTACTACCTGCAAGGATATCATTTAAGCAATTCACTTTGGCTGTCATATACTCGGATGTGTGCATTCACCTGGACCCCATGCTACTCCCCCTTCTTTTTTGGTGGAGGATCCCGGAGCCACATGTCAACGCACTCAATACTGGTTTAGATTCATATGATCTTTTTGATTATTATTGATTGGTTCCCCCCTTTCCAAGTGCCTTCCTCCCATTTTATATACCCCAGTGGATCATGCTTATTTTAATCATGTATGTGCTATTTATGCAATTTTGATCAATAAAATTTATTACGTTTTTGAATTGTGGTAATTTACTGTTTGGGCGAGACACACATAGTTTGTTGTAGGTTGTCAAAAATAAGAAATTGTGGAAGAGTTTGGTATTGAGAAAGGTGGTCCTTAGCAATAAAGAAATAGGATATTGCTTAGATAACTACAACCAGTTCCCTTTCTAGTGGCAAACAATGGAATTAGATGGAATACATTGGAATACACAATGCTCCATAGGACACACAGCTGTTAAAAACCTCTAATAAACCTATGGCTGGATTCACACATGCAGTTATATGGCAGGAGTGGATACAACAGAGGGAGAAAATTAGAGATGAGCGAAGTTACTTTGTCAGAAAGCGCATTTTAAAGTAGTGGGTGCCCCCTGTCATTGTACCCTTTAGATGCCGCATTCATAGCTGATCGCAGCATCTGATAGTAATAACAGAGATTTAAAAAAAATAAAAATAAAAATCATACTTACCTCATCCATTTGATCACAACCGGGCTAGCTGCCACCATGTTGATTGAAGATCTGGCTTGAAATCTCGCACGGCCCGTTGGTGTCATCACGTCGGCCAGCATGATGACATCATGTGTCACCATGTATGAAATTTTGTGCTGGATCTCCAAGCAAGATGTTGGCGGCTGGCCCAGCGCGAGCAAATGGATAAGGTAGGTATGATTTTTTTTTTCTACACTATTTCAGGTAAAATTGATTCGCTACCACAATGCATAAGGAAATTCGGCTTTATGTCATCTCGCGCCGCACGAGATTTCGGGCGAGATCTTCAAGAAAGATGGAGGCTGGCGGCCCGTCGCGAGCAAATGGAGGAGGTAAGTTTGAATTTTTTCAGGTTAAATCGATTCGCTAACACGAAGCATGAGGAAATTTGGCTTCTAGGCGAATTGAATTTATCCTGAAATTCAGATCGAATTCCACTTTGTGGGATTCAATTCGCTTTTCTCTAATCAGAATTTGTCCCCGTGACATGACTGACAAATCTAGCCAATGTGTGATCAAAGAACAAAAACACATATAAACAGCAGCCATCAACATTAGGTATTACATAGATTTTGTATTATGTAGCCATATACATCCGCACATTTAATACCATATTGTGCAGGAAGGTTTATATATCATTTTTTCTGTGATTTCTTTGATTTGTCTTGAAGGAGCGGCACCTTCATGTGTGAATACGCTCCTATACTGGGAGTGATATTCAAGTGCACTTTTGCCCCACCTATCTAACAGGTGACCTTGATTAAGGTGGTACATATAGGTGTGTGTGTCTCTCCTCCCACCGGTTGCTGATGCACATGGAGGTAACTAGGGGCAGCACACCATATGTGCGGGGACTGTGCTCTTGAAAAATGCGCCACAGCACAAATAGGTTAGTATAGTAACCCGCCTGAACTAAGACCACCTTGTCGCCGGTGGGTAGGCTTAGATGTATTTTGATCAAAATGTATTGACCAAGTGTCTCAGATTTTATCTAGTGAGGGCTTAGTCCATATGTTATGCTTGCATCCATTTGTAGAGTGCATTATTTTCTGTGATTTTATTACATGGACTAGACACACATGGATGAAATCCAGCACTCCGAGTGGCATGGTTTACAATTTAACACCATTAGTGTGGAATTACTTCTTTTGTACAACTACATGGTGAAAATGAGTAGTAAAACCTGTAAATCCCGGTGGCTTGTCACTTGTCACTATATTAGATAAACCGAACAGGTGCCTCAACACATGTGGCTGAACTTCTACCATTGCTGTTCTGTCGAGCTGTATGCCATTTACTAAAGCTGTATTCTTTCAGTCCAAAGAAGAGTCAAATATCACCTCAAGTTAATTCAGATCACACCAACACTAGTAGAAGTTTACCTTTTTCAGTCATACCGCAAATGTTTTCATAAAATGATAGGCATTCTGATTTTTTTTTTTTTAAATCGGATCAAGATGGCTTTAAATTAATTGAGTGTCTATTAAATCTAAGACAAAAAAAAAGAAAAATCTGCTGCATGGGTCTGAAACAAAGACTTATGACAATCTTGTAGAAAACATATGATGACAACTGGAAGATGATTGAGGGGATGGGATTTCACCAAGGGGAGAGGACATAGTGTGTAGTGTCTCCTATTACAGGCAGAGCAGTGGGGAAGGACTCATGCCACAACCAGTTGCCATACAGCCAGACAGAGGCAATAAAGTCTGTTAGGGAGGAAAATGGATGATTGATGACCTTGGACAAACTTTCTTTATCCATTTTTCAATATATTCTTTGTAACATGAGACACAATAGGATCAAAGGAGGATCTTTTTTTTCTATTTGCACGCATCTTTTTTTACCAAGCATATTTTCTGTTGTCTTATATGCCTTCTGCTTGTTTTTACAGGCTTTTGCTTCAATATTTGGTGCCACAGTAGAGCAAATGTGAACTGAACCATGAATGGCCCTGCTTAACTAAACTAGAAATCAAGACCTTAGAAAGGACATATTGTAATACAGCAACTAACACATTTGCTTTATATGATATGCAGAACAAAATCTCACACCACAAAAAGTTAAAGAGACCTTCCGGTTAAAGAAAAATCACATTAACTGGTGAAATAAAAGAGCACTTACCTGGTACCCGCCTTTTCATCCTTTCAGCTGCAGATCTTTTGATTCCCAGGCTTGTCTTCTGCCATCCAAGATGGTCGCACTGCTTCTCAGACTATGTGGTGCACACTGTGTATTTAGCAGCCCAAAACATTTCCTGCTGCTCTCAGATTGGCCAACACTGTGCATGTGAACTGTGATGGCCAATCCAAGAGCAGGGCTGAACACGTAAGAAGTATCTTGGGCATCAGATAGTTTTAGAAGTGGTGTGATCATTTCAGATGGCAGAAGAGGAGTGTGTGAATTAGCGGATCTGCAGCTGAAAAAATAAAAAGGAGGGCACCGGTTAAGTGTTTTGTTCATTTCCCAGTTAATTTTTTTGTTCTTGAACCGGAGGGTTGCTTTAAAGAATATAACTAGTATTTTCTTTTACTTTCTGATTGGTGGAGAATCGGAGAACCAACTCCATGAATGTTCAGAATGAAGGATCTTCCCAGTTTTTTCCTGCACATCAACACTTCAGGCAGGGAACCGCAGCATAACTCCATTCACCTGAAATGGGTGGCATGTGGCCAAGAGTACTGCTCTGCAAGATGGATGCTAAAGGGTGTTTGATCTCTTCCTTTTACTGGACAGGCTGGATCACAATGCATCACTTTTAATTACACCATAGGTTCCATTTTCATTTCAAAATATATTGGAAATAAGAAGGATTTGTAAATGTTATTCTTGATCTAAGATCTCTGGATAACATTTTACAAAATTGCCTATAGGTCTACAAAAACATTTTTGTTGTATTACACTAAACTTATGATCTGAAATCTCAGCCATACTTCTTTCGATTAGTTATATTAAAGATTTTTTTGAAGTTTGGCTACAACCACTGTACTAATGAACAGCAATTATCTTTGGAAATGATTTGAAACAAAGGTTGATGATTGTAACCAATCAGACATGACAAGATAAAGACTTCTCTGGCTCGTCTGACCTAGTTCTTTAGGGGGTTTGTTTTCTAGCTGTCAGAATTCATTTCGGCTTTATGACTACCTATGTATATGTTTTGTCTGTACTCATGCACAAACATTTGTTTTCAATGAAGCTAGAGATTTGCAACAGATCATGTAAAACACTGAAATGTGCCATATTCTGTTACATGAGTTTCTATGAGCCTTTAATATTGTCCTTTGTATGATATTGCCTGTGTGAAACCTTATTGAATTGGCTTCACTAGAATTATTTATAGCCAGTGAAAACATCATGCTTTGGGCAGCAAGAGTTGACTGCTATGATTCAATGGCATCTTACATATGAGCAATGATAGTACGCTATGTTACGTGGGCAGTATCATAATGTATGGAGGGGAAACAAGCAATAGGGATGCTGCTGATAGATGGTTAAAGGGGTATTATACCCCATGTAATTATTATTTATTCAGAGAGACACACACATTTTCAAGTCCTGTACAAAATGGGATAGTTCAAAAGCTCATCTGTCGTTTTTGGCTAAAGTTGAGCAAATGTTCTTAACAATAGTATTTCTATTTTACTCCTCAGGATATTCAACTCCAGGAGTTAGAGTGGTGGCAATGGTGCAGTGGGGCTCAGGATAGGTCATCAATATCAGATCTGCGGGAGTCCAACACCCGGGACCTCCACCGATTAGCTGTTAGAAGAGGTTGTGAGCACCACAACCTCTTCCTGTACATCAGTCACATGGTCTAGTTGAAGCTCAGCCACTATATAATGTATGGTGCTATGCTTCAAAAGCTGCCGGGGGCTGCTGCACTTAGCAGGGCTCAGGTGAGCGCAGCAGCTCCCTGAAACAGCTGAGCACTGGGAGTGGAGTGCTAGGACTGCTGACCCCCCCCCCCCCACCACCAATGTGATAATGATGACCTATCCTTGAAAGGGAATTTGTCATCAGAAAATGACCTACTATTTACATCAAGTTTAAGTTTTTATGTTAAACATATTTTTAAGAATCTTTTACTTGTTTGTTTTTCTTTCTTTTTTCATTTTGAAATGGCACAATATAAAAAAAAATATCCTGAAATAATGCAGTTATCACACTGTGCATCACAATAGGCTGACACTTCCTGTTCTGTAGAGATTACTTGTCAGCATTATCATAAAAAGTATGATTATAATGAAAGATAACACCTCTGCATAAATAACACAGGATCCACAATTTGCAATAGGTGATGAATCTCATATCCTCCCCCTCTCTGCACAATGACCTCTGCACAGGTCACATAGCATGCCTAGAACCCTCTATCATAGAGGGGAATGGACATCTCTATGTGACTACTGCAAATGGAACACTGGGCTGCTGCAAAGCATATCTCTGTATGCTGTTAACAGCGCAAGAGATTAAGGAAGGGAGATGGCTGCCCCATAAAAATGCACAGAAAATACATAATATAAAATATATACCATCAGAATACAATGACAGACATGAAACAATATTTATCAGTATCTAGTTTTCAACAGTACTTGTGGTTGCTTGCATGTTCTAGGGGATTGATCTACTGGTTCACATTACCATGATGCTTTTGTTTGTGTGACATCAATGTGTATTTTCCACCCCTTTTGTCTTGTCCCTTGTTGAATCAGGAAGGGAAACTCGTCGGACACTACTCGTAAGGGAGGCACCAGGGGGTAAAAGGGAGAGGTTCCAAGGCGGGTGCTGTGCCTTTCATAATATGCGCTGACCTACGGTATGTCTCATCTTTATTTGTGAGGGCAGGATCCACAATCCACCTTTGCATTGATATATTATTTTGTGCTACAAGATGTACTCAGCACAATATCTACCATAGTAAGTACGTGTAGAGAAATACATGCTTTCAGCAAAAAAAATGTCAGAATTGAGAAGCTGTGATAGAAATTGAAAAGACAGTTTAAAGTATATTGATAAAATTCGGTGTGTGGGAAGTCAAACACTGGGCTTATATATGGATCTGTGATTTGCACACAATTTCCAGTCTCCTCTTTGTTCTGTAAATATTCAGAGATTCTCCAGTGCCCAACATGATGTCTGAGACAACACACATGGATCGATACTGTCATCATAAGGCAGAAACACTGAGATCCTATTATCTTCCTTAAGGGATTTGTTATGCAGGTACAGCAAGAGATACGGTTATATATAACTATAAACCAACCTAAATCAATACACAATACAGCAAAAAAAAAAAAAAGCCATTCACTTGCACTTGTGCCCTTATGACAATGAAGAGAGTAGTGACAGCAGAACATTTACTTAACCATACCACTATAGATCTCCCTGTTTTTTTGTGTTCTATTCTCGATATATGCGACTCCTACTATTTTACTACTGATTTGTAATAAGCTATGCATTCAATCTAAAAATGTTACTGATTATAATACTAATTGAAATTTTACAGTTACTATGGTGGTATATTCTAATTTATTTTACAGTTACTATGGTGGTATATTCTAATTTAGTAAGATGGTAGAGGTTGGTCAAAAATGTGGCTACCAAGAAGTATTGCCCAATGAGTCTAGAATCTGTGCAGTATCGTATGCATATCCTGAGATTGTGCCTTGTCTAACCCAAGTGCCATACAAAAAAGGTGCAAATGGATGTGGTTTACTGCTGCAAGTCCTCTCCAAAAAGAGAAGGGCATCCATAAACCTTTTCCTCACTCTCCAGTTTAGAAGTTCCTTTATGACCTAGGGTGGATGACCTCCGTATGCTGCAGCTTAGGAAGAGCCAGTCTTGATCTAGACTTTAGCTTCTCAGCAGCCATCAATTGAAGGTTTTGACTCCACCAGAAGGGGAGCCAAGTTGCAGTGGGTAAGGATTGTGAAGCTATACACAACTCCCTAAATCTTCAGGAAGAAAACCCAAATGGATTTCACACCTTTAAAGGTCCAAGTGACTAACAACACTTGAAATTTAACACATAGTGACATATAAAAAACATAAAAAAGTAGAGGTCAGCTGACCTAGCATACTGGTTGGTGGGCATAAAACCTACTTATATTTAGTAGCGACGGGCAGTGTGTACAAAGGGCAGGGACTTAATCAACGCAAGCTTATGACCTGCACTTACTGGGAATTCCTCGTTCATGGGAAATAATTGCAATCCCCGATCCCTATCACGAACGGGGTTCAGCGGGTTACCCGCACCTGTCGGCGAAGGGTAGACACACACTGGTCCGTTCAGTGTAGTGCGCGTGCAGCCCTGGACATCTAAGGGCATCACAGACCTGTTATTGCTCGATCTCGCGTGGCTGAACGCCACTTGTCCCTCTAAGAAGTTGGACTAGATAGTCAAGTTATATTTAGGTCAGTCATGATCAAGTCAAGTATCCCCAAAAGATCATCAGGTGCCCACTTATGCCTCTTAAACTACCCAATCTAATCTACAGAAAGTGCTACAGGACACTTCCAAATATTGCTTCACTTTTTTTTATTAAATCCTTCTTTGAAAATCCCAGGTAGCAAAAGCATAAAATCTGCATAGTCCAAAGGTGAAAGAAAAGTCCAAAATTTCATACAGGTAACCCACAGGGAGATATAGTGACGGTGTCATCACAAGCAGATGAGATGTTTTAGAGTCTGCCCCCTTTCACACTGTTAAGAATACTTGCCCTTAGCCAAAAACCCAGGAGGCTATGGTCAACGTATCGCAAGACTTCATTGAGCAAATGTTTAACCTCAGCATGTCCTTAAAGCGTAGCTTCATTTCACAGCTCCATCTGATCACTCACTATAATCCATGACAAAGCTTCCCTTGGCTAAAGGAGTGATTTGAAAGAACTCTCTTCCCATCCAATTACAACCCAATTGACAACAGTGGTACTTGGCAGCTCATTAATAGACTCCTATAAAATGGCATATAACACATCTGGGATCATTTATGCTGTTTGCTTTACATTCCCTCAAAGTAGGACTGAAATAAAGTTTCACTTCAATTACTATATAAACAATTGAAATCTTAAAACATGGGTTACTGAAGGGATATTCAAGCTTTAGCACATACATGTTATTCCTTAAAAAATAATGTTATATATTTTTCATTTGTACTTTCTGTAACAAATCCTTGTTTCTAAAGATCTCTGTTTCCCGTGATTCATTAGGAATGTTCAGTGTTAACTTTTGAGGAATAAAAATCTGTCCTGTTTATGTGATGAACACATGACGTGTTACAATACCGTTGTCAGAAGTCTCTCATTTAACAACTGGGAGTAAACAATGAATGGCAGCAAGCAGAAATCATATTGAAAAATTCTAAAACTTTATATTACGCAAAATAAATTGCGTTTGTAGCAGGTCTACATTATTTGCATAGCACTGCAGTCATTGCAAAGCTACTGGTGCACAATTAGAATAGCACATTGAACAAAAGTTTGGTGTTTTAAACAAACAGATATTTGGCGCTTACTAAATCTGTATATTTGGTGAATACATTTTTAAAGGGGTTCTCTGGACTCCAAAAATTCTGGTAGCCTTCTGACCTATTGTGGAAAGATAGTCTGGTCAGTACTTACCCCTCCATTGGGCTACTGATTCCATCATCTCTGGTGTGCTCAGGCTTGCTGTGGGCTCTACTGCTTAGGTCTTGACTGGCTGTGTTCCTGAGTCTTCCTGTTCAGCTCCATACTGTAAATGCAGCTAAACATAAAGACTCAGGAACACATTGGGGGACATTTACTACAACATTTCCCCCACTATTGTGGCATAAAAACAGTCACACATTATGGTGCACGCTATATGTGCACCATAATTTGCGACTATTTAGGCTTGTGGTCACATTTCCAAAGTGGTGAGAAAAAGTGGTGGGGATAGGGCGAGGGGTGGGGGGGGTTTGATGGGTTGGCACGGGCTGCCGGTTTTGTTATAACTTTCGCCAGAAAGTGGCGGAAGTCATAGCTGAAGTCATCTGCCTCGCAAAAAATAGGTGTATCTCACACCAGTGCAGGGAGATCAAGACTGGTGTAGGGTACATCAGTCTTAATAAATGTCTCTCATTCAGTTGGAAACTGAGCGTAAAAGCCCGCAGCTAGTCTGAGTGCAGGGTTAAGTACTAACCAGACTATCTTCCCACAGCAAGTCAGAAGTCTAGAGAACCACTTTAACTATGAAAATGTGCATAGATAGATACAAAGAGGTTCTCTAAAACCATGGTTCAGGCAACTGAATGCCTCAACCTTCCACTAACAACAAAGTAAAGTGTTCTACTATAAGTGTTTTTATATTTATGATAAATATTAGTCATGGCTACCTACAGTAAAAAGTACATATAATTGTTAAACAAAAATCCCAATCCCTCTTTAGGCAGCTGTAGATGTGTAGTAGATATAGTTCAGCCAGAATTGCGACCTACTTCCCTTCTCCCTTTCCCCTCTCATAGCACTGACACTGAAGGAAAAATCTTGCTGCTGCTTTTTCCTTATCTCCTTCCAGCCTGGCTACCATTTACAATCTTCCTGTCTTATAGTAAGATGTTGTCACACTAAATGTGTTTGTCCTGTGTCCTTTGATTATTACAAGATGATGAACTTGGTGGTGAGAAAAGGGGCGGGGGTTACTGCTGGGGGGAGGGGGTGGTTAGCTCGAGAAACTGGTATAAGATATAGCTCAAGTCTACGCAAACCATTCTACACCTGCCGTAGATATAAGTTTCTGGAGCACGAATTGCCAGAGATGCAACTAATTTATTAGGAGATATTCGCCTCTTAATAAATTAGGCCCATCTGACGCAGGGGGATCAAGACTGGCCTATGGGAACGTATGAGAACGCCAGTTTTAATAAATCTTTCACATGGTGAAAAAAATATACTACTACAGATGTTCCCTTAGCATACACCTATGGTGCAGATTCCTTCAAATGCACAAGAAAAAGAAACCTGCAAAGATTTTCAAATGCCATACTTCTGTTATATAATGAACTTTACTATCTCTTAACTCCCAGATTTTCTCAGAAGGGAATATAATTAGATATATATTCATTTTGGGAAGTGAACTGAACTGCTGGTTAGGGTAAAAAAAAAAAAAAAAGAGCTTTTAAATGTGATAATGGTTTTTTGAAATCCCTTTGAGCTCTCCAGCAGTGTCTGAAAATCCCGGTCAGTATCTTGGTTTAAGAATGGAAATGAAAGTGCTGAGTCTTCTGGACTATGCCATTGTGGGCTTTCTTCTGTAACAATACAGAGAGATAAGAGGCTAAAAAGTGCAAACTTCTAACAGCTCGCTAGTATGCCCTAACTTCAACACTGGAAGTGTGTGGAAGAAAGACATACATCTCTGCTCCTCTCTGAACTGGAAATTAAAGCAAAAAAAAAAAAAACGTAATTAAATACTGGAATACTGGAAATCTGCATTGAGAGCAGCGGATTCTTCCTTATATCTCCAGGTTTTAAGGTCATAGTCCACAACAAACTCCTTAGATCCTTAAAATCTTTAATAAACAATACAAGTATAAAAAAGAAGAAAAAAAATGTTCCTGCAATTTTCCTAGCTGGGATGGACCGAATGTTTAGGCCATTTGGAGACGTCTTATCTTCCAAATAGCTGAAGCGGAAACAAAATTTCTATCTTCTCCATGTAGAACAGGAGGCAATATTAATGCTTGATGGAGGTCTTACTATCTTTGGGCCAAGTGGTCATTTCTTATATGGTCATCAGTAAGTGACAGAGCGGGATATTAGGGAGAAGCTGCTTTTAGTGAGAATATTGGAGCTCCACCTCCAAACAGTAGATCTTTTGGGTTGTGACTGGTGTGCAGTGGTTAGTCCCTTCCAAATGAGGTCCAGGAAAAGGCAATAGGTAAACTGGTCATTATTTCTAAAGACTCACTGATACACATGGGAAATAAAGGTAAGCCTATCAGGCCCGAACTCATGCAAGACCTATCCATGGTTACGACCACCCTATAATCCAGCATCAGTGGTCGTGCTTGAACACTATAGGAAAAAAGCTCTGGCCTCTCTGGTAGCTAGGACCATGGGAGTGCACATAGGCTAATGCGTTTTCCTATAGTGTGTAAACACGACCACCGATGATGGATTGCAGGGTGGTCATACCCTGGAAACAAGCAGTGTATAATGTGATGGAAAAACAAATCCAGCCAGCAAAGGAGGCAATATGGATAATAACAATATATTAGTAAGTAGCTTGTATTAACTTTGTCTACATGATAATTTAGTTGAAGTGACTCAACCCCTTCAATGATGGCTATGATAGAATGCATAACAGCTTGCCTTTGTAGGCAATATTAGGCAGAAAGTTTTAATGTTAAGGATGATCGGTATATAGTGTAATCAAATTTAGTAACTATATATGGCCCTCTCAGTTCTAAATGGGCCATAGAATGGGACATTTTAGTATATTTCCCATATATAACAGTACAGTATAAAAATACATTAACCCCTTCCTGACCAGGGCCGTAATAGTACGGCACAGCAGGACGTGACTTGCCGCCCAGCGCAGTATTATTACTCCACGCTGAGTGGGTGGGTTCAGGAGCCGTGCCTGTCCGATCAGCTGCAGGGGACCGGCTGTTCCCGTTAGCCGGACCCATGCTGTATGCGCCGGCATCGGTGAAAACACTGAGGCGGGCGCATTAAATTAGAAAAGAAAAAACACACATATTATGTATCACCACATCCGTAATGGCCGGCTTTATAAATATATTACATGATCCACCCCGTCCGATAAATACCATAAAAAAAATAAAATAAAAACTACGTCAAAAAAGCCATTTTTGTCACCCTGTCAGAACATGGAGACATTAAAACATTATTTTTTTTGTTTCAAATATGCTATTATTGTGTTAAAGTGAAATAAATAAAAAAAGTATACATATTATTACGGTTCGCCATATCCGTAACAACCAGCTCTATAAAAATATCACATGACCTAACCCCTCAGGTGAAGACCGTAAAAAAATAAAAAAAAACTGTATAAAAAAAGCCATTTTTGTCACCTTACATCACAAAAATTGCAACACCAAGCTATCAAAAAGGTGTATGCCCCCCAAAATAGCAACAATCAAACCGTCACCTAATCCCGCAAAAAATGAGACCCTAGCTAAGACAATCGGTCAAAAAATAAAAAAGCTATCACTCTCAGACAATGGAGACACTATAATATGACATATTATGTATTTCCGCATCCGTAACAACCTGCTCTATAAAAAATACCACCTGACCTAACCCCTCAGATGAACATCGTAAAAAAATAAAATAAAATTGTGCCAAAAAAGCCATTTTTTGTCACCTTACATCACAAAAATTGCAACTATAAGCAATCAAACAGGCGTATGCCCCCCAACCTCTTCCCACAAAAAATGAGAGCCTACCTAAGACAAAAATTAAAAAGCTATGGCTCTCAGACTATTAGGTATTTTTACGTCCGTAACCATCTGCTCTATAAAAATATCACATTACCTAACCCCTCAGGTGAACGCTGGAAAATAAATAAATGAAAACTGTGCCAAAATGACCAATTTTTTGGTCACCTCTCCCAATAAAGTATAATCCAAATCCTACACTACTGTAAGTGTGACATACTTTCAAGAATATATAACATTTAAAATGAAGAAGGCGAGCAGTAAGAGATGGGGAAGAGGACGTGATGCTGATGGTGCACGTAGAGGCAGTGGCCCTGGGTGTGTTTAAACTATGCCTGCTGCCAGAGCACAAGAAAAACAATCATCCACGATACCTAGCTTCATGTCCCAGTTTGCGCGGGACTCCATTCTTGAAGTCAGACCAGTGCGACCAGGTGGTTGGCTGGATTGCAGCAGATAATGCTTCCAGTTGGTTAAGCACCATCCTGTCTTCCTCCAAGTTCAGTCTCAGTAGCCAAGGCCCTTGCATATAATGTTTTACAGGGTCAGCTCACCTGCAGGCCCTCGCATATAATTTTTTTACAGGGTCAGCTCACCTGCAAGCCCTCACATATAATTTTTTACATGGTCCGCTCACCTGCAATCACTCGCATATAATGTTTTACAGGGTCAGCTCACCTGCAGGCCCTCACCTACAACCTTTTAGAGGGCCAGCTCACCAGCAGACCCTCACCTACAATCTTTTACAGGGTCAGCCCACCTGCAGGCCCTTGCATATAATGTTTTACAGGGTCAGCTTACCTGCAGTCCCTCGCATATAATGTTTTACAGGGTCAGCTCACCTGCAGGCCCTCACCTACAACCTTTTAGAGGGTCAGCTCACCAGCAGGCTCTCACCTACAATCTTTTACAGGGTCAGCTTACCTGCAGGCCCTTGCATATAATTTTTTAGAGGGTCAGCTCACCAGCAGGCCCTCACCTACAATCTTTTACAGGGTCAGCTCACCTGCAGGCCCTCACCTACAATATTTTAGAGGGTCAGCTCAGCAGCAGACCCTCACCCCTAATGTTTTAGAGGGTCAGCTCAGAAGCAGGCCCTCGGCACTAATGTTTTAGATGGTTAGATCAGCAGACGCTTGCTCCAAATGTTTTTGAGGGTCACCAGCAGGCCATCAGCCATACTTTTTCAAGGGTGTGTATGATGCCCTCCTTTATGTGTAACAAAGGGTGTATTGGAGTGCCAGTTCCTTGTAATTTTTGGCAGCCCTTTCACTTAGTGCATAGGCCTTATGAGTGTAGGAGTCCCACTACATGAACAATTGTACCACAATTGCAATATACAGGTTGTATCAGAGTGTCTCTTGCTTGTATATTTTACCAGCACTTGCACCTTATATAGAAGTAAATATACAGGAAAGAATGTTTCCTAACAATTTTTCCTCTAAAATCGATTTTATCTTTGGTTTTGTGCATATTATTGTCAGTCTGTAAAAGTGGCGTACTACTCGGACAACATTGTTCCTAGCAGCAACCTGGGAGTCCAAGATGCATCAAGACATCCTCCCCATGCTGTTCCTGAACCATTTTGGTGGTGTTTCCATCAATTTCTGACCTTTTCCTATGAACCAGACACCCTCTCCTCTTCAGAGCAGATGGCGCCTGTTTTAATGCTCGGGTTTGCTTTTTGACTTCCACTATACTCAGGTGCTCTGTAGAGCACCCGAGTATCTCGATGTGTTCAGCTCGAGCACCCTAGCTCCCGAGCATTTGGGTGCTCGATCAACACTAATGACTATTATGAAATACAATGTGTCACGAGAAAACAATCTCAGAATGGCTTGGATAAATTAAAGTATTCCAAAGTTATTACCACATAAAGTGACACATGTCGGATTTGCAAAAAATGTCCTGGGCAGGAGGGCGAAAACTGGCCCGTAGTTTAAAGGGTTAAACAGCTCCATTTGTCAACGTTATTATAACTAAGGCCCAATAGTGAGCAATATATGCTTTAATATTTCATTCTAAATATATTAGGTCTCAATTTTACATTACTGCTAATCAATTAAAGGTAAAAAAAAAGCCCACAAATGACTCCACTTGGAATTATAATAATAAAAAGTGTTGTTTAATTTCGCACAATTATATTCACTTGCCCAAGAGCTGAAATATTTTAAAATTGCATCTTACAGACTTGATGCAGTGTTTCCCGGCTAATTTATTCCCAAGTTAATATGTGTATTAATGCTCTAAAACATTTCTCATTAGCACATGGAAATGATTTAACTTGGTTTATTTGATTAATATAATTTAAAAGCCAGCCCAGTGCTGCAGCATATGTGATGTGCCGGCTGCGTTGACTGAGAACTGTTCTCACGTTTCATTTATCAGTATTCTCAGATGCGGAATTTTAAGTTTAATTTAAAGAGAATCTGTCACCAGGAAAATTCACTGATAAATCTGGGACAATGCCATGTAGGGTGAGCTTAAAAGAATACAGCAATACCTTTCCCTATGTGATCCGTTGCTTTTAAACCATATGCAAATGAGCAGTTAAGAGCACCAAAGGTGGAGCCAAGCTATTCTTTGCACCTTTGCTCCTCCTACCTACTCTACCAGCCGCTCCCTTTCTTTCTTGAGTCCCAGGGACATGTTTCTATACAGCCATCTCATCTGGCCCTGGCAAGAAGTAGAGGAAGGGGCTGGCAGAGAAAGCAAGAACAGCTAGGTTGCAGAGATTGGCTTCCCCTTGGTGCAATTATCTGCTCATTTGCATATGCATTATAGGTACTTTTTCTCCTGAATGAAGCAATAAATCACTATGTGAAATGTACATTACATTCAGCTAATGGTTGGACAACCCATTCAAAAAATGTTATACCTGTATGTCGATACAATGTGATATTATTAGTGTTGAGCAAATCGAGGTCCACAAAGTGAACTTCTATGCGAATTTCAGAATGAATTCGATTTGCCTCAAAGCCGAATTTCCTCGTGCTTCGTAGTAGTGAATCAATTTTACCTGAAATAGAGTTAAAAAGGGGCACAATGACAGGAAGCTGCACAATCGGCGCTCACTGTCATTGCACCCACTACTTACAAAGAAATGTGCTTTATGATGAAGTAATTCGTCACAAAGCAATTTTTTGGGGTAAAATTCGGCAAAGCAGCCAGATCGAAGTTTTGAATAATTTGCTCATCTCTAAAAATTATGCAATCTACTGATAATATGTGCACCAATTCCAATATTCAAGGATAATGCCTGCAGGCAGTGAATGGAGTCATTGCTTCTCACACCCTGATCCATTGCTGCTCGTAGCAGCGTTCACCATATATTGGGAGTAGTTTGCTAAACACTGGCATTTTAATAAAAAGTCTGCTGTAAGATGCAGCAAATTTATTAGGAGATGCAGGAATAATAAGAAATGTGTCACATCTATGATGTCCTGGCACCAGTTATAATTTATGTCAGGTTTGTGGTGTAAATGATAGTAAATGTGTTGGGATACTGTGGCCACGCCCCATTCTAAAAGGCCCAACCCACTTTAAAAGAAAGAAGCAAGAGCGGCATAGAAAAGTGAAACATTTTTGTGCAAAATAATTTGCGACTTTTGTATGCCATCTATGCCCAAGTGACTTCCAGCATAGATTTTGAAAAATAATGACTTGATACTCAAAGGAAAAGGTTGCTTCTAATGTGTATGCTTTTGGTGCACTAGAAAAATGGAAAGCCCCTTTAATTTCTGAGCATTCAAAATTGTGTTTTTACAAGTATTAATCGGAACAATTGCATCTAGCTCATTTTCACCCCAAGCAGCCAGTATACAATCTCATTTTATTTTGGTTTAAATATCAGGAAAATGTGTCCTTTCCCCTAACAGAAGGGTTTGTTACCTCACTGGAACAGAAGAAACACACTTTGCACAGGCCGTGATAGGATTAGCTTTTTTTTTCATTAGGAAAAATAGATACTGTATATATCACTGCTAGAGCCACACACATTAACTGTCTGGACTGAATCAATGCAGCCATTTTTTTTGTCAATTTCTGGATATTTTTAATGGAGAATTAGAACGTCTGTCCTTCTAGGCTGAGAGCTACTAAGCTGATCAATAGACACAGTAATAGCCTCATGATTTGAAACACATATAACAAAGCTTATCGTTTGCTGAATATTACAGCCATCAAATAGATCTGAGCAGGAATGTGGAATAAAAGTTCTCCGTATTTCTGGACAAAAGTGGTGATGACAAAAGTAAAATTGATTTGTTTCCCCCAGATCAGAGAGGTCTTTATGAAACGCATGGTAACTACTTGTTAGAACATTTATGGGAAACCAGCACCAGAAGACTTGAGAAAATATCAATAAATGTCTGTTGAATTCCGATGTAACAGAAAACTGAATTCATCTTCTTTTCATGATTATTTAAGTTACTTCATAAAAGGCTTGGAATTAGAATTGTCTCCTACAGTTCATTTAGGAGATACTATACATTTCTTTGTTTCGTTGCCACTTCATTTATTTTGAAAGCAGAAGAGTGCCACAATGTAACATCATGTACATTGGCCAAGACGTTACCTGAAGCCCCCTGGCCCCAGTGCAAAATCTGTAGCAGTGCTCCCCACCTACCATATGTCATTTATATTATTGATGTATTCTGGCAGGGGGACCTTAGAGTGCCCTCAAACAACAGAGCCTGGGTGCAGCTACTACTTCCAGACTCCCTGTAGCTACATCCCTCTATGTGGACAATTTAGATGGTTGACTTGAGAGGACAGTTTAAGCAAATGAAATGTTTGGTAAAAAGCTGCACAGACCAGTCTGTCACAACCTTGAATCAATGAAAGGACCCTCAACAATAATTTCCCTTTCCAACTACAAAATAGCTTAGTGTAGGGGCAAGTAAAACATACTCTAATTCTTGTCTAACACTATATTCTGACTGTTCTACCACCCTACGGTTTTCAAAGATATGTACCATGCAATTATTAAGGTTGGATATTGGAGTCTCCATTTCTCTACCCATCCTCCATTTCATAACCAATCAGTCATGATAGAGAACTAGATTTTACTCTGAAAAACTACATTTCAGAAAATTATAGTTGTAGAAAGAGCCAGGCATGGGTAGAAGTGTTTACCGGACATCTCACCTCTGGTTTCTCCCAGTCCGTCTTAGCTTGATTGACAGGTCTCTTGCTATACATAAATTAGCAGAGAAATGTCAATCAAGTCAAACAACTCCTTTGAAGGGGAAAGGTTTGAGAAATGGTTCTGGGTGGAGGTTCTGGGATTCAGACCCCTACCACTCTGATATTGATAACTTTTTCTGAGGATAGGTCATCAATATTCAATTCTTAGAAAACCCTGTTTAAGTTAATGATAATGTAACAAAAAGCTTTCAAAACTCACAGCAATGTTTACAAAAAATATTTTCATAGTATAGATGAAGAATGGAGGAGAGAATTAGTCCATTTATTCATTCATTTCTCTTGTTCAAAAAATTGCAGCAACACAACAGGAGTTATGGATGAACAGTAGACTATTTCTAGTGGAAAACAATTGTTCACTGTATTTTGGCATTGTTTTATGAATGAACTACCCTATGGACAGATATTTTTCTTGTATTGTACTCATAAATTATAGAGTAACTCTTCTTTAAGCTCAGATCTAGATTAGGGGCTGTACATTTACAAAGAGTCCATTTTTAACATGGATGTATTAGTTTTGGTGATCTGTTGTCTTTCGTATACTGTTGTATAGATTTTATAATACATTATATGCACACAGGCATGTTATGGCTTCACACATTCAGAGCTGTAAGGAGCTATACATGCATATCTATGGTTGTATACTGCACCTCCCTATACCACTTATTCCATAGAGATATTAGGGCATAGTAAGTATCTTTTGGTCATGGATTTACCAAAAATTGGTATGTTCCATCAAAGTTTACTTTGCCAGAAACTGTTCTTGTAATATTATGTCATATGACAGCACATGGTATGATGGCACATGGTGGGATTCAGTGACACATGATTTCCCAGAAGGAAAATATTGATGACCTATCTTCAGGACAGGTCATCAATATCTGTTTGGTGGAGCGATACCCTGCACCTCCATGGATTAGCGGTGGCTTCTTCACAGCATACCATACATAGCGCTGTTCATTTTGTAGCAGCTGTGCTTGGTACTGCATTACAGTCTCATGGACTTTAACGGTACTGAGTGGCGTCTAGGACGTGTGGTCAACAAATGTGACATCACTGGCTTAGGATGAGGATGTAGTGCTCAATGGAGCTATGCAGTCTCTTCAAACTGTTGATTGGCAGGGTAGCTGGGACTCTGAACCCCACCAATCAAATATTGATGACCTATCCTGAGGACTTCTACATTGTCACCAATTCACAACCAAATATGGATCTCTGCTGAGTACCTACACTCCAGGTTATCTTAAAAATATATTTCATACATAACCATAGGAGTTTAGTTACTATGACTAAAATTAGTAACTATTTTACTAAAGCCCGTTTTTCAAAACAATGTGACCCTCCATTTACCATCACAAAAGCAATCAAAATGTCTAAACATGTTTAAGCAGACAGCAAAGCTGATGTAGCACTCTGAGAAATATTTCATAACACTACAAACGGTGCCTGAATTTACTGGTTCCTGCTAAAAGCTTATTATGAGCTGTACAAATACATCACCATAACTGTGCCCATAAACATCCTACAAGGAGCTACAGGCATTAAAAATGCACATTACATCCAGAAAGTCCATCTGACAGTAGCCTTTACTGTTTACTTGATGGGAATAGCGAGAAATCACAGTTTTCATAAAACTCTTCAAAAGTTATTTCAAGTGTTACTGCGAAACACATCAGTCTTTGTTGCACTCTGGAATGCTAATAAATACATGGAGTTTTAAAACAGACCAACACATTATTTACGCTATATTACTGCAGGGGAAGGAAAATTTGATCTGGGCTGAAAAAGCGTGGTACATTCCTCATAGTTTATTGTGAAGGTAAATATAGTTCTTGAGAGTCAGAATATATATTTGTGAACAGGATCTTGTTAAATTTTAGTGACTGTAGCACTTTGTATTTGTCATATTTGTAGGTCTGTAAAAAAACAAGCTGATGAATATCTCTTTTTGAGAGTATTAGGCTTCATGCACCCGACCATATTTTGTGGTCCTCAAACCACAGCTCCGCAAATTATAGGTGACATCCCTGTTGCATTCATTTTTTTAGAGATTGCGTTCCCACCAAATAGCCATTGAGGGAATACTCAAGTGACATTTCATCAATGTCTGTAGTGAGACAATACTATGTAATTTTCTTGCCCATAGATTATGATAGCAATGATTCCATGGACGAAACCATCTGGGTGATACCATGGGATATGTAGAACTATGGGAGTCATTTACCAAAGGCCAGTGTTTTATAACAGTCTTCAATATTCCCCATATTGCTGTAGGATGGGCTTAATTCATCATAAATTAGGCATGTCCACTGGCAGCCCATGCACCTAGACTGAAATCTACTAGAGCTCTCAAATGTAAATTTCAGTTGTCATTTATGGCAGTAAACTGGCGTAAATTATGGTGAGTGAGTTGGGGCTGATTGCCTTATCACTCCCCTTTTGAAGAAAATGGTAAAGGACGTGTAGGAAGCCCACTTACACTTTAATGTAGGCACAATGCCATTCAAAAAATCACAAACTGGAGGTTTGGTGCTTTTTTTGCCAGTTTCTGACATAGTGGATCATAATAAATTACCTGTTATGGGCCTATTTCAATAAATTTTAATATATACAATATGAAATAGCTTCCATGAGTTTAGCTTGGGCCCCCCTTTCCTCAGTGCTTTGTGGCCAGGGGCAGTGAAGCACAAAGCGTTTATGCTGCCTGAGGCAAAAATTGAAACAACACCCCTTCCCCCCATGCCAAATTCTTGACCTAACCCCTTCCCTTCAGTCAGTGGTGTAACTTGACCAGATGCCGTTCTATAATACCAGTGTCTTCTTATGGATCACAAGGGTCTAAGGGTCCCCTCAGGCTCCTGGGCCCGGTAGCGACTGCTACCTCTGCACCCCCTATAGCAACATCCCTATTCTTAACTAAAAAGAGTTTGCCAAATCTTGGCCATCTTTCAACTTGTGAAGATGCATGTATTGTAAAATTATTTTCATGTAAGCTGAAATCTTGACAAAAAGTGCTTGATAGAATTGATAATGTTATATTGTTGTATTTATGCTGTCTGTTTTTTTTTACTTTTATATGAATTCATTAATGTATAAACCAAGTGTTAAGGAAACACACAATAAGACATTGGACACCAAACCATAATTTGTACAATACAAGATCAGGTATAGTAAAGATCAGAACTTACTTCACTTGTTTGTGGTATACTAAGTTTTGGCAATTTGTTCTTGCTGACCGGTACATTGACCTTTCCATCCAATATTGCTCCAAATGGTTGGCTGTTATATCCATCTTCAATTTCTGTCAGTGGCTTTAATTCAGGGGAGTCATTTGGTACTTGGTCCTGACCATCCATTGGCCTCACATATGCAGTAGGCTTTTGCTGAACCATATTTGTCTTACTGTGAAGTCCTGGAGGAAAGTTTTGTGAGGAAAGGCCATTGCCTGCCAGTAAGAGTGATGTAGATGGAAGAGGAGATACAGAGCCATGCACTGAAAACTCTAAATCAACTGGTGACTTAGAATGACTATTTTCTTTGTAAGAGTGTTCTCCGCTTAATGTCTTTGAGTGATTATGTCTTCTTGAATGAGAAGAGGAAGCTGCTGGAGCTGGCTCATCAACAACACTTACACTTTTATGCTGGTCATTTTGGCAGCTGTATAGCTCTTCATATCTTATCTGTGACAGATCATGTGAAGAACTGTGTTTGGACCGGCTTGGTTGACTGCTGGCTTGACTGGACTGAGTACAACTGGGATTATGCCCACTAGGAGGCCAGTCTGTTCTTGATTTTCTAGTTCCTTCATGCCCCAGAGTAGAAATTGGTCCAAGTCCTGAAGGTGGAGGCATTGAGGAGGAGGAATGGCTATTACTTTGGTGGCACTGTGCCACCCTATTTCTTTGTTCTGGAAAAAAGGTCTGCTCGTTCTTTTCAACTGGTGTTTGAGGAACAGAGTTCTTGGGAATTCCTACAAGATGACTCTGGTTGGAGTGATTGGTTAATAGATCTTTCATTTCATCATAGTTTCCTAATGTGTTCTGGAGTCGGTTTGCAAGAGCATCTCCTTTATTTGTCTGCATTTTAAAAAGAAGGAAATACAATTGTCATTTTCTGGATTTCTAAATTCTTTAAGGCTAGGTTTACATCTGCAGTGCTTTTTCATTTTCTCGTTGACTATAATGGGGTCTGTTGGGTTTCTGTTCCAGTTTCTATTCCTCTGGTGGACAAATTACCACTGCATTTAAAGGTATTTTGTCCTGCTTTTTACTCCACCACAGATATAAACCTAGCCTGACCAACGCATTTTCAAGCTGCAATGTGCTCTCTTTATAACACCCTCTCAAAACCAGATTATAGGGATATACATTCAAATGAATGAATTTGAATACAGTATTTAAACTTTAAATAAATATAGCAGACCTACTCTGCTCCTACATACACACAGATTTACCATAGGGAATATGTAAAGAGGTTTCATGGTATCAGAATAGACTTCCTGAAATTTTTTAATCTTTAATGGAAATCTGTCACCATGATCTTGGACTATTATCTTCAGTAATACATGAGAAGTACTGTAGATAAGGATAGTGTTGAGTGAATCGAAGTATCTGAAGTGGTCTTTGATCAGAATTTCAGGGAGAATTTGATTTGCCCTGAAGTCGAATTTCTTTATGCTTCGTGGTAACAAATAAAATTTCCTTGAAATTGGTTAAAAAAATACATTCTCACCTCATGAGCGCAAAGAGGCTGTCTTGATTGAAGATCCCACAGGAATCTTGTGCGCAGTGATGTATGATATCACCACGCCAGCAAGCACGATGATGTCATCATACACCACTCAAGATTTTGTGTGGGATTTTCAAACAAGATGGTCACAGTGGCTTCTTTGTGCAAACGGATGAGGTAAGTATTATTTTTAGTTTTTACTCCTGAAAGGCCTCATTTTTCATCTCACATACATGCCGCAACTCGCAATGAACATGGCATCTGAGGGGTTAATTGACAGGGAAAGGCCCAATCACCAGTCCCCATCATTCCACCTCCAACTTTGTGAAATTCAGCAGAGCAGCTAAATCGAAGTTTCCATCCATCTGTAAATAAGAAACCTGGAATTTTCCTACCGCCCCTTATTCCTGCACTGTTAGGGTTTAAAGCTTTACTGAAGTAGTGTTGGGTCTGCTGTGCATGCACACATGAATCCTCTCCACAGCTGTCCTGTGATTTATTTTTTTTAAGAGCAGTTTTGAGTGCTGACAGTGGGGGAACAGAGGCCAGTAAGAAAATAAAAATGCCAATGTAGACTTATGTGTAGAAGTACTCATGTATTGCTGCAGATATTAGTCCAAGATTATGTTGACAGATTCCCTTTAAAAGCCAAATGCCAATCAAACATTTCTGTTTCTGATATCAATCCCCAAACTCCAGAGCAAGTGAACACAGTAGACAGTAAAGCACGGAATTCAAGAGTCACTGGCTTGGAGTTTGGAGAACACCATAAACAACAGAAATGTTAGAGTAGCAGTTGGCTTATTAAAACCAGGCAAATGATTATTAAAGGGATGGTGCCGAGATAATCAATGTTAGCTTGGATGGGCTCCGACTCCCAATTGTGTGAACGCTCCGTCATTATCAATGTTTTCCTGCACGTCATCTTAATTGTAGTGGTGGTGTAATTATAGTTTATTCTCCCATTCTAATGGCCTTTTCAAACAATTGGTATGTGGGGATGTCAGGAGTCAGACTTCCACTGATCTGATGCTGGTGACCTATCCTGAGGATAGGTCATCAATATCCTGACACTGCCACAACCCTTTTAAGTCCGCTAGTAATCTATACAATCTGATACCAGGGAAGTGGATAGAGTGGATTTTTTTTAAATATCAATAAATTGGCCTTTTTGTATATTAGAAAATAAATAAGTTACATTTTCTGGCAACAAGCATAGCTACAATCATTTCTATTTCAAACCCTGGTAAATTTGAACCATAATGCCCCAACACCTTCAGGAAATGACTTTTAATATTACCTAATAGAGTCATAACAGAGTATAGGAAAAAAACGCTGCATACCGCAAACAGCCTTTTAATGCTTGGTTAGGGTCATTACCTGCAGCACTTGCTCTGATTAACTTCTTTTTAGACATTTTGTAATGCATTCACCTAAATAGAACCTGCCACCATAAAAGGTGTCAGCAGACATCTAGTGATATAAGTAAAAATAAAGGGGGAGGGTTATCAAACTGGTGTACACTGGCTTAGTTGATTCCAACTTTCATTTTCCAAAGGAGCTGTGAAAAATGAAAGGTAGAATCTCATTGGATGCTATGGGCAACTAAGCCAGTTCTACTTCAGACCAGTTTGATAAATCCCCCCCCCGAAATGTATATCACAGGGTAATAAATCTGCACAGATTTAGTAGAGAAAATCTCTTTCCTTCATGCATGATGCATTCACCACTGACATTGCAGACACTATAAAAGGGGATATTTAAGCACTGGCCTGCTAGAACCTTACTTCAAAATTACACCCCCCATAGAACTTGCAGTGAAACCTCTGAGATGACTACCTAAAATTATATTAAAAAGTGTCCTTGTAGGGGTGGGTATGCATTACACATGGTGGGCCCTGAAAATCTGTCAAAAGAAATCCAGTTTGGTTAAGGGAGTTGTCTTCCCAGAGGGGAGGTTTTACTATATTTCTGCATGGTGTGCCTAACTCTCCCTCTGTATGTGTCACTCAATGGGAAACAGAAAAGTGTAACAATGGGAGTCCTTTGAAACTAAAGGACATGGATAAGAGGGGAAGGGGCCGTCATAGGAGAACTCAAGGAACAGATATAATCATCAAACTTAAAAAGAAGTCAGGGAGCTCAGACTGCAGCCATATGAGATATTAATTTTAACACACAGATCTTAAGGCCCCCATTCACATTAGCGTAACATCGACCAAACCCCCGAGAATGGCAGGTTCGGCTGACAGCTTGATGCGCATGGAGAGCTCCCAACTTTAACCCTACGGATGGTGTTGGAAGAGAGAAGGAATCGGGTTGAATTAATAATTTCACCCAATCATTATGTTCACTCAGGTGATAGGCATCAGAGATGTCTGGCAGAGGCTTTTTCCCCTCTCCCTACAGTTTTGAGGAAGCTGGGAAAGACAGTTGTTAGCTGAAGGGCCATTCTCCTGCCTTTAGTCTTGGGAGAACAGACATTAAGAAGGTTAGTAAGTCCTGCATTTTACTTCAGTCTTTGAAATCTCTTGCACTGATGGACAATGCACTTAATTTATGACGAGGCACAGGCCTTACCATATATTTGGCGCATTGTCTGCCAGGTCGTACTTAGAGCTGCCATATATTTCTCTTCAATTGCAATCTGCGTTGGTCCCATGATCATATGTGCCTGCATTGCCTTAGAAAAATGATGTTATATGCAAAAGGGACTCTAGGAGCAACTGGGGTGCTGCCGCTACACCTAGAGGCTCTGCTCTATCTGGAAATGCCGTGCCCTATCCATTTTGATTACCGTAATTGCAAAAATGGTCAGCACCTGACTTCCAGTTCGTCGGCACGGAAAAGGAATCACTCCAATGGGAATATAGCAAAAAATCCCAGAGGACGCTCTTTTTTTTCAAAACATTAATGCAGAAACATATTGAGGATGCGTATCGGCCCGTCCAGCCTTCATCGGCTGATGAAAGCTGGACACACCGATGCGCGTCCTCAATATGTATCTGCATTAATGAAATAAAGAAAGAGGTGTTTTGAAGACTAAAAGCGCCCGCTGTGATTTTTTGCTATGTATCTATTTTGATTGACAGGGCCAGGTGTCATAACATTGTCACAAGGTGGCCCCGTCAATTAAAAAGCAGAGGGCGCTGCACTTGCAAAGAGAGCTGAGCCTCTAGATGTAATGTTGCTCCTAGAGGCTCATTTTCATAAATGAAAATGCGGACACATATGACCATGGGACCAACACAGATGCCTTGAGCTGCCAAATGAACATGCAACAGGTCAGCCGGTGTCATAGGGACAAATCTGCTGACAGATGCCCTTTAAGGAGGTGAAAGCCTGCTGGCCATGCCTTTTGACAAGCGGGATAATCCAGTGTTACTAATCCAGTACTTAGGTTTACCCTATACATTTTATGTTTTTAGATTTTTGCTATTTTTGAAAGCAGAAAGGTGACAGCTCCTGCTTACTACCATGCGTATCGTTACAATAATCATTTCATTAATCAATACATAGGACTGTCAAACAAACCATAACACTGTACAATAATTACAATGATCACATCGGCGTGTGGTGGTGATTGTACTTCTATGTAATTACATAATCTCTGTGGATCTACCCAACATTAAAAGAGAGCAGCATATTTACAACTTACAGTTGAGAGAACAAGGGCAAGAAATCATTGTTACTTACTAACAGTCCCTAGGTTTTGTCATTTTTAGTGGCAGAAATTACATTTAGCTAAGCCAAGAATAAGCTCTTTGTTTATAAGCTGTCTCCTTCAACAGGGTTGCACAATGTACCATTTGGGAAACAGCCAAACACAGGCTCCCTCTATTCAGCCTCCACGCTGAAAACAAGAGGATACTATTGTGCTGGGAACATAGCAGGAGGACTTATGATGCACTTTTTAAACACTTGCTTATTTGTTCTGTTCCCTGGAACACAGTTTAACTCATTATCACAAAGAAAAACAACCATCAGTAAAGACTCAAGCTGGTTAGCTCTATGATAAGAGTTATGGTGAGTAAATATTTCGAGGGCAGTTTCTGCAGCGGTTTAGGCTTTTGCACCTGATCTCAGCTATGATAATTGAATGCTTTGTTTATGACATTACAGGTGCCTACCGCACGACTGGGGTACACTTCACAGCTATTTTTCCAACCTAATATAGACTATGAAACAGAGCAATCTGGTGGAGAAGTAGTGCAGAAATATCTCATGCAAGAAAAAAAATGATTTTGTAAAACTGGCAAAAGTTTGCATGCAACTTTGCCATGATGCAGTAATGGTGTAGCTCACAGCTGCACCACTACCACAAAATGAATTTATACCTTTCGTCTAAATCTGATCACAGCAACATCTGCATGGAGATGTAGATTATTTGGTTCACTCCAAAAATGGAATTAAAGGGTATTTTTAACTTTAAATACAATTTTACCCTGAAAAATCTTTATACTGATTGTATACATTACTTATCTTGGAACTAGATTTAAACAGTACTGTAGGCACAAGCTGAATTCACAATTTTACTGACTTCAGAGCTGAAAACTGTTTAGAAAACGGTGGTTGAGTAACAATCTCTGCTCCAGAAGCCAGGCAAAGAGGTAGGACATGACATAGCCTGAGAGCTGTGATAAGTTCATCTGTTCTGACATGGAGCAGAGAGACAGAAAGAGACTTGGCTTGAAAACTAATCATTGAGATCTGTGCTCTACTTAAACCTTGCTGTGAGATTGCTCAAGGCGGGTGCTAGATTACTCTGTGCACATTGTGAGTATTCTTGTGTTTTTGACCCAGCTTGTTTACCCAATTACTCTTTGCATTCTTGCATGCCACTGTGTTTGTCCTTGGACTGCTTAGTGACCTTTCTTCTGCCTCTGTACCTGTGTCTCTCTTGGATCTGACTTAGCTTGTTAGTGTTTTTGCTATTGGATACTGTTTTGGCTTTCATGATTGACCTTTTTATTTTTCACCATGGCTAGTACAACTACACAATCAACATGCTAGCAGCTACCTGATGGATGCAAAATAGGATTACATACCACTTGCAGGGACCACTCAGGGTTAACTAGGTAGGTTCCTGAGTGGGATTTCTCTTATCATACCGGCAGGACAAGTTTGCCAGCTCTTACTGAACAGAGTAGCTAGAACCAATTCTGGCAATGTACAGGTTACTTGTATCCCATCCGTTCCATCACACAGAACATTCATGCTGCCTGCACGGGTATTTTGATCCTTTCTGTAGACTAGGATAGAACAGGTTGCATCTTTGCTTGGTCACCACTCCATCTTCTTTCTGGTATGGCCGTTCTGGCAGACAAGCGGAGGATCGGCCGGACACAAACTCAAACATGCAGCGCATTGTGTCCGGCTTGTTCTCCGTTTGTCTGCCGGAGTGTGTACAGATCCCCGCCTGACCCCATTATATTTAATAGGGTCGAAGGAGATTCTATTCAAACCCAGCAGCGCCAGATCTGGAAAATTCCGGCAGGCTGTTCTCTGCCAGAACTGCCTACCAGAATTCAAACTGGAGATGTCAAAGTAGCCTTAATTTGTTGGAATGCTCCTTTATGATGCATCAACAGAGGAAATAATATCACTTGTGAAAATACCCTTCAAGCGAATCTGTCACCACCATTCTGGACTATTATCTGCAGTAATATGAGTATTACAACACAGAAGGAGTCCAGGTCGCAATTTTTTAGTTCTATTTTTTACTGCCCCACCAATCCCCTGCTGTCAGCACTCCAAGCTGCAATACAAAGTCCAGAATGTTGTGCAATGCTGACACAATGGAGAGGACTCCTACGTGCATGCCACCAATCATGACAATGCATTTCAGCCCAGCTTTAAGCACTGATACAGAGCGAATGGGAGGCAGTTGGAAAATACAAAAATAGTGGATTCTTTAGTCTGGATTCCTTAGCTGCAGTGATACTCATTTATTGCTTCAGATAATAGTCCAAGATTGTGGTTGCAGATTCCCTTGAAACTGGTATTCCCCCTATTCTCTGAGCTAGGATGCAACACTCGTGAAAGCTGACTCGTCCTGCTTGCTACATATTTTTTCATGTACCTGTTTCAACTATGCTCATAAAGTCAAAGTCTGACTGATAAAAATGTCCAAATTTTATGTATGATTAAATAACTACAAGAACTAAAAGCCTAATAACAGTAAAAAACAAGAATCCTTCCAATCTGATCGATCAGGCTTACCTTGTATGGCTCCCCAAACAGATTAAACCCAGAGGCAAATAGGTCTTCATCCTGCTGTACTTCTTGAGTTCTTCGTTCCCATTCTTTTCTCTTGAGGGCATTTCGGTCTTGTTCATAGTGACTATTAAAGACAACAGAAGAAAAATGAAGCAAGCTATTTGTAACATGTCACTCATATTGTATGTCCCAACGCAGGACTGTCAACCCACATTAGGCTAGGTTCACATCTGCGCTGAAGGCTCTATCAAAAGCCTTGCATAAAAGTCACACAAAATAGCTCAAAATGTCGCACTATTTTGTCTGTTAAAATCATGGGCTCCCTGACGGAAGCCTAATGGACCCCATTTTAATAGTTCATTTCTGTCATATGAAGGAATTCTTGCATTGCCCATGCTTAACCCACTATTTTATAAAGAAAAATGATATAATAAACTTACAGTGTTCTGCGTTTATTCTCATAGTTTTGAGACTATACAATGCACTGGATGAGGGGAAACAAGTGGGTTTAGATGGGGAAAGAAAAGAATAGCTTCAGCATGTTCCGAAGACGTCTCTATCATCGTTACATAGACATTGTCTCACTCTGGTTCCTGTCAGACCTTGATCTACATGGAAATCACTGGCAGTTATTAGATTACACTCAAAACAGTCAGACAACTAAAATGTGGTCAACAGATATCTAAGGTTTACGGTTGGCCTTACTTCCAGTAGAGTTTTTCCTACTAGGGTCACCCCTCCACTCTACTTTCCTCTATTTGACTTATTTGGGCTACTAGACACGCACACATTTAGTTTAATTTGTTCTTCAAAAAGTGGGTAATATATTTAAAAAACACAGTAAATATAATTGTTGTAGAATTTAGGTTATAACATTTATGAAAGCTTTCATGTCAGTGCTCTGGGGCAAAAAAAAAGTCACAATTTCTTGCAAGACCCTTTTAGTGCAAGAATTTTACTTTTTGCTCATTTATATACGTGGCACTTTTCTAAAAACTGGGTGGGGAAAGAATGGGAGGAGAGGGGGCCTAGGAGTGGATTATCACTAATAAAGTAAAACTATTTCCATGTAGAACATAATACCTCCTTCCCTGAAGTACCTTTTTATTTCGAGTTTCTTGTTTTCTATCTTTCAAAAATTATTTTTGTATTATATGCAAATTAGGCAATAAGGTGCCCATGCCTCTCCTGGGCTGAGACTCCAGTCCTCCATCAGCGCTGTTGCCGCCAGCCACAATTGCCTTCAGCTTCGCCAACTCATGCAGGCACATGCCCAGTGACACATTTGAGGCTGATGCCCCACGTCTTCGATACTGCGCCTGCACGATATTTAGCGGCAACAGTGCTAATGGGGGCGTGCCTGGGCTCTGCTGGAGGGTGGGCTTAGGCACTGGATGGGGGCATTCCTGGGCACCGTTGAAAGAAAATAACGCCCATTTGGGCATCTTACTGCCTAATTTGCATATCATACAAAGATGATTTTTGCAAAATAGAAAAGAAGAAAAGCCAAATGAAAGGTACATCAGGGAAGAAGGTATTATGTTCTACATGGCAATAGTTTTACTTTAATAGTGATAATCCATGTGACAGATTTCCTTTATGATGAGTTACGACAGAAAAGTGGCACTTTACACCCGAATTCTATGCCACCTCCTAAAAGCGCACTTTTATGCACCGACTGAGCAGTCAAACCGCTCCTTCCCGATAACTGCCAGCTCCTCAGTGGAGGTAAAGAGCTGAATTTAGAATCAATTAGATGTCCTCATAAACAACGATTTCACTCAATGAACTAGTGTTATGCTTGTCCATCTGGTGATCTGTGGTGCCTTCTGATCGTCCAATTATCGGGAACGAGCGTTCGTTCTAATGTTGTTTCTGGATAATCGGCCCAGCAATTGCCCTGTGTAAATTAATCGGCGTAGATTTCAGCGACCTCCCAAGATGCAGCAAAATTATGATGAGGACTACACCTCTTAATCAGTTTGGCACATCTTACGCCGGCAGACTTTGTACTAAAACTGAAAATTTTCCCAATAACATTGCTATATAGATATTCATTTTTCTTCTTTTGGAAGCGCAGCAGAGTTATTTCACAAGATTATAATATAATATTATACATGATGTGTCCTATTACTATAAGCTGACACATAACTATATGAATAAGTAAGCAAAATACATAAAATGTGTGTTTCAAAACATCTCTCCTTTTTATTTCTGGATTCAGGGATCACACAATCTTTGCCCTTAATGCAATGAGACAATATTCTTACAGACAGTCCAGACTGCCAAATGTCACTTATTCCTTACTCGCAGCATTTCCCAGACCTGACAGACCATCACTTTTATGTTATTTTTGACGAGCAGCGAGATACACAGGTAGACACTGTGCTTGGGAAATTCTGCTATATTTACTAGGGATTCAGGAATATTGTGCATGTATTAAGAGATGGTGCTATTTACATAGATATAGAGGCCATCAATTTATCATCTCCTGACATGTCTGTTTTAGTGCCTACTTGCATTTTTCCATGTAGTAACAATTCTGGAGAATCTCTTCTTATCACTCTATGTTGTGCTATTCCTTTATTATTCCTGCTAGATTTTATGAAAGAATTTCTAGCAGTTTGCAAAAACAGTCCAGATGGGTGTTACCATTTGGGGGCATGTCCTTGCACAGTATGACTAGATAGTGTCAGACTGTGAAGGGACACCCTCCCAACGGGTGACACCCAGCTGGGCTTTTATTGTAAACTGCTGGCAATTCATTCATAAGAGGAATAGCACATCCAGAACAATAGATGCTCCAGAATTATGATTACAAGGGGAGTGCAAGTAGGGGACAGATCCTCTGTATGTCTCCGTCAAATCGAATGCTAATGCGTCACCATATCATCATGACCTAAGTCAAATGACAAACTAAGGCTCAATTTACACCAGTTGTGGTATACAGGTGGTGCTTACCCCATACATGTCGATATGCCGTAGGCACATGCTCATGAGCAAACATATGCCCAAAAGGCTGAGCTTCTGGCATACCTTTAGCAGGGAAACATTGGGATTCTGCAGCCCGAACTGTAATAAAAGTCTACTGTACATCACTTTTTAATACTATTGCATTAAAAATGCCGCTGGAAGTATAAGTAATGGTAGTCTTTGGTAGATATACAGTTCCTTTCATAGTAAGGAATACAGGACATTTAGCAGAGTAAAAAAGTTGAAAATAATGTCACATGCCATATTTGCAGCATAATTTTGAACTCTTTGACCTTCTTGCCACTTCAGAGAAGGGGGCAAGGCTTATCGTGGCCCACCGGATTTACTATAACGTACGCCAGAAACTGGTGTACTTTATTGCAGGCATAGACTTAAATGGGTTTGCCAATCTTGGAGGCCACCAATGTCTGGTAGGTACGGGTCCTACCTCTGGGACCCGTACCTATCCTTAAAACGTAGCGCACAAACTGACGGAAGGCGCACAGCGAATTTCTATGAAAGTGCTGAAAATAGCCAAACACTGGCTCTGCTATTTCTGTAAGCTCCATAGAAGTGAATAGAGTGGTGGCCTCGCTTGCGCGGTGCGTTTCCCATTCATTTCAATGGGACTTCCAAACATAGCCGAGTGCACCGCATGGCTATTTTTGGCAGTCCCTCAGTCACTTTAAGGTCTCCTTTCTAAGGATAGGCAAAGATGGGACACTGACCTATCAGACATTGTGGACATATCCTACCGATATGCCCCCAATGTCCAAGATGGGACAACCCCTTTATGTTTATGATGCCCAGATGGGCAGAGATGAGCCTAATTTATTAAGAGGCATCTCACTCCTGCCCAGAGGGATCAAGACTTGTGTATGGGAACGCCCCTCAGTATGTCACACATAGCTACCCAAATAAAAGTTATAGTTTTATAGTACACAAATGTTGCAAAGTTGAATGTGTCATTGACCTCTTCTTTGAGCATCACCGGGTCACCGGGATGAGACAATGTAGTAGGTATTTCCACAGCTACTTTTATAATACCACATCTCCATCTCCAAATTAAGCTCTGCTACATCTGTTCTTTTATAAGGCTCCATACAACAAGCCCCTCAGGCAGTCTTGCCCCTTACGTTATATTTATTTCATTAACAATTTAATATTTCACTTTGCTCTAAGGTGGCAAATACGTTGGCAGTCGAAGGCTGTAAACAAGCGCTCTCGGAGCCAAAATGCTCTCTCCTTCTGTTTTCCTTTTTTATTTTTTCCTTTGCGACACGTTCTCACAAAGAACAGTTAATACTCATATCTCGAGCGATAATATATTTAATCTCCATAGAGCTCCACTGCTGTTGGAAGATAACCAGTGTGGGATACATGACTATTCCCTTCAAGCTCAGCATGGCGTGCTCCTGAAATCTTCACATGGAGAGATATAATGAGGAATGAACCGTTCATTGCTGAGTCTTTAACTGTGTAGAAAGTCACTGATTTCTGACTGAAACCACAATTACTAATTTGAAGCACCAGCTAATTAAAACCACAGCTATGTATTTAGCCTCTTGTTATACCTACTGCAGTTTATAATTATGAGGACCTCTTTATCTACTCAATTAAAGTTCTTATGATTCAGAAAACCTGTATTTGATCCTGTAAACGCACGGAGCAGCAGGAATTAATGTAATGTAACATTTAATGGCTTAGGTGCCTCATAGCTGCCACTGCCTTGTATTATGTGCGTGTTTACTTTACTTTTATGGTGTCATATATCATTTAAGACTATTAAATTCCTTTAAAGTTACTATAGGGCCTCATTAATAGAGCAAAGGCTTTTGCCAGGAAGTTGTATGGCGACATATGGGGGTCTCTGATATTGTGTCCAGGCACACAGACCCTGTACAGAGGCACATAACTGTCTAAAAGTGCCTGTGTTGCCCATAGCAACCAATCACAGCACAGCTTTCATTTTGTAATCTGCTGTTGAAAAATGAAATCTGTGCTGTGATTGGTTGCTACGGGCAACACAGGCAGTTTCTGTTTCATTTTCACAAATTTGCCCCCTAGGAGTCCATTTTATGGCTCACGTTAGAACATAGCATTTTTTTTTTCTCAAACATAAGTCAGAATCTGTGAGAAAAAAAAGTTATATTTCACCTTATAAAATTGGACATGACATATATGTTAGAGATGAGCGAAGTATTGAAAAATTTCGGACATGACATATATGTTAGAGATGAGCGAAGTATTGAAAAAGTTGATTCGGCTGCTTCGCTGAATTTGACAAAAAAAATTAGCTTTGTGATGAATTACTTTGTCACGCAGCGCATTTCTTTGTAAGTGGTGGGTGCAATGACAGGGAGCTGCACTCGCCATCATTGTACCCCTCAGATAACACGTTCAATTGTGGCATTTGAAAGTAAAACTACAGTTTAACATTTCAAAAAATAAATAAATGACATCATAATTGCCTCATCCATTTGCTTGTGATGGGCCCACCGCCATCTTGATTGAAGATTTGGTGTAAAATCTCGTGCGCCTTGTGATGACCTTCAATCAAGATGGTGGTAGCCGGCAAACGCGAGCAAATGGATGAGGTTTTTTTTTTTACACCATTTCACGGAAAATCGATTCGATACCACTAGGAAATTCAGCTTTGTGGCGAATCAAATTTTCCCTTCGTGAAATTCGATTTGCTCAACACTAATATACTAAGGCAGCCTATGAGTGTCAGGTGTTATGCACCTTTAAAGCGGTTGTCGCATGAAGAAAACACTTGGCCACGTGCTCTATCGAGTTAGAACAGAAAGCCATTTTGCAAGAACAGCTCCTACTATAGTAGATCTGACCCAGCGATGGCTGCCATGAAATGCTTAAAGGGGTTATTCCAGATCTGGAAAGTTTTATATATGGCATAGGGTGCAAATGAAAAAGTATACTACTTGCTCTGAAAAGGTGAATAGTGTTTTTTTTTTCCAGATCATGCCTGGCCATCCTAACATTTTAGATCTCTGACAACTGATTTAATTTTTCATTAAAATCAAGTTCATCAAACACTTGCATCTCCCAGGTTGCACTGCAATTGTCTGTTATTGACCCCTCCCTCCTCTGCACAGAAAACAGTCCCTCACATTTAGCCCCAAAGACATACATGGTATGTATTGCCCCCCAAAATGTCCTTCTCCACAGTCTAGAGCGGTGATGATTAACCTCCGGCCATAGGCGTGCGCAGGGGGTGTGCCAGGTGTGCCTGGGCACACCCTAATAAAGCCGCCAAAAATGAGGTATTGTCTCTGCTACAGTGCTACCCCTCCTCAGTTGTCCCCTGTATAATGTATCCTGATACCCCTCAGTCATCTAATATAAATGAGGGGTATCAGGGTACATTCTACAGAGGGTAATATAACTGAGGGGTATCAGGCTACATTATTATACAGGGGTAATAGGACTACGGATTGATATCAGACATTATACAGGGGTAATATAAGTTATATTACCCCGGTATAATGTACACTGATACCCCTCAGTTTTGTGTTTGCGCATGTATAATATATATATTAATACACACACACACACGCAAGCATGCTTATGCTTTCGGGTGCACACCCTAATGCAATAGGCTGCGCACGCCGATGCCTCCGGCACTCCAGCTGTGGTGAAACTATGACTCACAGCATGCTCCATTCATTTCTTTAGAGTTCTGAGAATAGCCAAGCAAGTGTACATCTTGGGAGTCGTAGTTTTACCACAGCTGGAGTGCCGGAGGTTAGCCATCACAGGTCTAGAGTGATATATGACTATACATTTCTATAAATTTTAAACTAGGAATGAATGAATGAATAAATGAATGAAAGGACGGGAAGGGAACAGGGAAGCTACTGCTACTGAGCATGTCAGTCCACCTCTGAAGGTGAAGCAGATGGATAAACAGCAGGGGGTTCTACTAGAGCAGTGTTTCCCAACCAGTGTGCCTCCAGCTGATGCAAAACTACAACTCCCAGCATGCCCGCACAGCCAAAGGCTGTCCGGGCATGCTGGGAGTTGTAGTTTTGCAACAACTGGAGGCACACTGGTTGGGAAACACTGTACTAGAGAGAGCAAACTGTACATAAATAATTTAAAATATTTTAACTGCATGTATATTGCAATCATATTTCATTTAAATACTCTTTGTGGGCTAACCCCTATAAGAAACCCGCCTTGGCATCTCCATGGCAAGCACATGAAATTTCACAGGTACGGGGCTAAAAGGTATTTTTAAGAATTTTTCCCCCTTGTCAATAAAGAGCATTTCTTTTCATCTACTTTAATTGGTTTTGAAAGTCTTCATCGTCATCTTTTGAGAATATTTTTCATTTTGTGCCAATTTAAAACATAAAATCAGACACATTTCCCCAAATACAGACACATAAAATCACAAACATTCGTACTTTTGAGATGTTCAAGCTGTTCTGGGTAGTACTTCATCACCTCGAGATCCTCTGGTGAAATCAAATGTTGTAGTAATATCTGAAACATGCCTTCCAACATTTTACAATAACAACAAGAAGAGTCGCACTGAGGAACTTTATTTACTTCAAATTTTCACAAAGATGAAAAGAAACATCACTATAGCCAATTACAGCCATTGAATTATGGAAGATCTGGTAGCCATCATGTTCCCATGGCTGTCTCCATCAGCTAGTATATTAACTCCGAAAAATACAGAACTGAAATTCCCCACTGAAAACTGATTATTGAATTTAATTATACAGCTAGCACAAGTGCCACTTAGTCGCATGACTCTTAACACCTCTGGAGTACTTGTTCTCGGGCTTGGAGCATCTCCACAAAGTAAAAAAAACATTATTGTCACTAAATTGTTTTCAAATGAAGTTCATATTGTAATTGCTCATATGTTGTGAAACCACTTTGGGGGTTGTCTCACGAAAAAATATTCTGCCGTTTTCACCCCAGCACCCGGATCTGAATACTTTTGTAATTGTATGCAATATAAAAAAATTTGTATAGCCACTGAGTTATTCAATAAAATGGATCCTTATAGAACCATCTACTCTTTGTTCTTTTTCTTATTTCTATGTCCACTAAGGTGGACACACATGCTCAGTTCCATCCTTCAATTATCTCCTTAGCTGTGATTGGTAGAGAGCTATATCAAAAAAGGTCATGTCCCCTGATCTGCTAGCTTGATATAAATTTAGCAGAGCAATGGGGCGATCTCTGGATCCCTGTAAGGTACACGGCTGGTTCTAGTTTTATTGGAAATAAATTGTCATGTACTATGTAATATCTGATTTTCATTTTTTACATTAATCATAGCATAATCGCTTTAAATCAAATCTGTCACACCATGGTTTTGGACTATTATCTGCAGTAATATCTGAATAGTACTCCAGATAAGGAGTACGGATTTTCTACTGCTCCTACTCACTAGTTGTCAGGGTTTGAAGGGGTTTTCGTGACTTTTATACTGATGATCTATTCGATAGATCATCAGTATCTGATCAGTGGGACCCCTGCCAATCAACGCACCGGCGCTTGCAGCAAAGTGTGACGGCATTCTCGCAGCTCAGCTTAGGCCATGTGACATGATGTTCATCTTTCACATGGCCTAGGCGCAGGGTCTAGACCCATTGAAGTGAATGGGGCTGAGCTGCAATATCAAGCACAGCCACTATAGATACAATGTACGGTGCTGTGCTTGGTTATTTGAGAGGTCACAGCGCTACTATGAGCACCGGTGTCTTCTCAAACAGCTGATTGGTGGAGGTCCTGGGTGTCGGACCCCCACCGATAAGATAGTGATTACCTATCCAGAGGATAGGTCATCAGCACAAAAGTCTCGGAAAACCTCTTTAAAGCTGTGCTGAAGTACATTGTTAGGACGGCTGTGTATGCGCACAGGAGTCCTCTTCATTATCTTAGCACAGCAGTCTGGACTGTCTATTTCAGTACAGCTTTGAATGCTGACAGTGAAGTAATAGGGGGCAGTAGAAAAACAAAAAAATTGCAAACTGGGCTTTTTATGTGCAGTACTATTATGGGGAACTAATTGTTTATTCCACTTAATCGGCTCATCAAAGGAGGTGAGAGCTGCAATCAACTGATTCTCCTCTGTATGGAGACAAGCGATTACTGCTGCAATCTCTCATCCCCATAGAGGTCATTGTTTCTGGGCACGAGATTGCTGATAGATTGTCTAATAAAAGGGCCTTTTGGCTAATTATATTAGTAGTAGACACCTCTAGGTGCCTTAGATTAAAGAGAGTATTCATGTTAAGGCTTTCGAGCCCACATGTAAGAAATATCAGCCAAGTACAATGCAAATTCATGGCGAATCCACTTTTTTTTTTGCATAAAAATCCAAATGTGTCACATGCAGGTATTATAGATTTACTACAGATTGCATCCCTATACGTTGAGGAGATTAAGTCTACAGTGAAATGCCAAGACAAATCTTCAACATGATTGAGGAACTGAAAATCCAAATCGAAATTTATTTTTATGAGTGGATTTTCTCTGCTACACATATCCATAGGCATGGTATGGTGGGTGGGTGGTTCTGAATTTGCATGTGATCTCACCATTACGGTCGTAGAACACTTTGTCATCTGGTCCCTGTCTAAGTAGCTGTTTCTCCAAGACTGACTGCGTCCACCACATATTTAAGTCACGAGTGCACTATAAAACTGCACAAAAAGCATTTATCTAGCACAAAGCTTACAACGTGTATAATGTCTAAACACCCTATAAAGAAAAGTGGACTTGGAAAGTGCTTTTAAATCAATAGGAAATGCTGCTCGTATGGAACAAAGTCATTTGTACGTATAATTTAACCATATTGATTACACGTGCAACAAGAAAGACTGAGCGCTGCTGGAAATCAGTAACCATTATGTGAAGTCTAATTGTACCGTAGTATGCTTCTATAGTCTAGAAAAATTTGAGATTTTTATTATGCTATTATATGGTGTATTCAAAAATTAATAATAGGTTAGGGTGATTTATTGCATCATACCTCCCACATATCATCCAGTTAATTAATAATACTTTCATTAGCTGGAGTTTTATCCTCTTCCTAGCGACAGTGCCAATCAGTCTATTTTACAACAGATGACAACAGTAAATATGATTCAACATGACTTTATCAAGATCGCCATATTATAAAACTAATCAGTTTAATAAATCTAAAAGTTAACAGAGATTACAGCAAGAGGCACAGTGATAATGGTATCTGTTGTATGCATATAGTAAAAATCTAAATTTACTCTGCTTTCCATTACTGGTGGCGGCTCATGTCTCTGTCTCCAACCAGGAGAGTCCTACATTCGATCATTGCTCCTGCTTCCCATCGCTGTTAGGAATAAAGTTTATCCTGATTCAGTGACCAGCTCCCTCCTTGCTTGCTTGCTGACACTGACCATGAAAAGGTAACCCAGTTAGATTTCCAAAAGCCTTGGGCCACCCTTGGCTTCCTTGAGAACCATAGTGGGTGCTGAGCCTACATGTATTGCCCCCTATGAGATGTGTGACCATATTAACAGTTGTTTGAAGTAGTAACGATAGGATTAGAATGACATACATTTCATTCCCGTTCCTTCCTAGCCTCTTCTAGACTTATCTGACAATGTGGCTGTACTGTGCCCACTTCACTTATATTTTTAGAAATTTGTAAATGTCAGTTTGGACCAGTATTTCTAAAGATCGGGACTTCATGTGTTAGGGATCATGCACAAGAGAAATTTTCAGGCAGTGACCTCTGGGAGCTCCTAGTGTGTCTGTATTTGGAGAAGAGTCACTGTCTCCTGGAGTGAACTCTTTCCAACTCCATACGTCACTCTCCACCCTCTCTCCATCCAGATCACTTGTTCCCACCCCTGGCTTGACATCACCATACCATCACTGGAAGTCAGCTCATTATTCTGAGGGAGGCTGGGAAATGTATTATTGGCCTCCCTGCATGGGGGAGTGTAGGCACACCCTGAACTTGGCCTCCACCTATTTACGGAGGGGAGAAGAATGGCAGAGCGATCAAGAACTAAGCAGCTCCATGAAAAACATTACAATGTCCGATACATTTTTTGGAGTCATGTTCCTGAATGCATAATGATCAATAACCTCAGTGCCTTTTTAACCCATTATGAAACAATTTTAGCATTAAGGAAACAGGGTTATCTTTGTGTTCAGCCCATTCCGACAACCAGAACTTTCTTATTATTCCATATACATAGCTGTATCTTTAGAGCCTTAGGCAGCTGCCTTCTTTGCCTATCCTTTGTTCTGGCCCCGCTCCACGGTTTCAGGGTGTTTAAGATTTATAGTGATTTTCAATTTGTGATCTGAAATGGATATTTTGCTCAAAACAAACATATACTTGCCCAAAAAAATTAGGAATATTCATTTTTTGTGAATTGATCTGAAGAACTAGAGTTGGATACAAGAACATGAGGAGAATTAGGAATTCTCAACTGTATCCACAGAAAACCTGCACTCCTGGCAATAGGAATCTCTTTACTTCTGGCTCTAAGTATATTTCAATAAACCCTCTTTTCTAACAGTTCTAGAAATGACTCTTACTAAGCCAAAAACATATGAAATTAAAGTCCCTTAGGGACCTACGTGCAATTTAGAGTTTTTTAACATGTACTGTAACCTCAAGAATGTACATCTGATGTTCAGTTACATTTTTCCGTGTGACATGAACGAAAATTCTGAGGCACTATTTCTGTCAAAGAATAAACTTTCACATGTTCTGGTACAATTTTATGAGATGGAAAAAACACTATACTGAGACACTGATACCCAGTAAAATACATTGGAAATTATCAATTTCAAGATCTTATGGAGTAAAATGGGTCTCAGAGAATAGGCTGATGAGGTGAGGGGTAAAAGAAACATACAGTAGCTCCAAATAATACATTTATTGGATTATGTATCATAAGGTAATGCTATTTGTATGTAGTTCTCAAGTTTGCTTAAATGTGAGTCAAAAACTGCGTTAACCCAGTCGTGCTTTAGTGGTGACAGGAAGTAAATTTCTAAGGAAGCCTGACTACAGGATTAGACTATACAGGGTTTATTTGTAGTCTGTTACCATGGAGACATATTGAACCTGTTAACACAAAACTATCGCACTATAAGACTATTGTCAAAATAGCTTACTTTTGTTATTTTTTTAATGATGTATTTATAAAAAAAATGGTTACAGATACGGTTTATAGCATTTAAAGGGGTTGTCCACTACTCACCTTACCAGTCTCCTGCCACTCCCATGCTACCCCTTCTCAAGTCCCCAGACAGTCTCTGTATACTAGTTCTAATGGGGATGTTTTGACATAAGCATGTGACCACTGCATCCAGTGAGGTCATCACTGCAGCCAGTGTTTGGCCAAAGTGGTCCCTTGCTCATGTGGAAACACCAACAATGGAGGCCAGGATACAGATAACAGCAGGAGTCAATCAAATGGCAGGAAATTGGTAAGGTGGGCATAACTCAGTCTATTATTTTATAGAGTTATACATTTTTTGTAAAAAAACAAAACAAAAAAAAAACCTTGGAACCAAAGCCGAGTTTGGTTCAAAGTTTTGAAGTGGTTTTTCACTGTAATAATCAAATACCGAAGTTATTCAACTTTTGTGCAACTTCCTGAATAACTTACTGTCAGCTCATCGGAGCCCATACATACATGCTAAATACAAGGTATTTTACTTATTAAAACATGTTTCTACCTGGAAACTTTTCTGTTTGATTATTTGGACTTTATTTTTATAAATGGGGGGGGGGGTAATTCTTATTATGGGGCAAAATAGATCAAATAGTTTATTAGACCCATGTAAGGTCACCCTTTCTACGCTGACAGTAACTAGACATAACTAGACATATAATTAGAAAATGGAATGATGAATATTGTTAGTCAAAGATGGAGCTTTCCTGAACTGGTTTTTATCTGGAAATAAATCTGATGTTCAGGCAGCTAGGGCTGGTTGACCTGAACAAAAACATTGCAATGCTATTTCAGCTGGAAAATAAAATTCACCTATTTTATATTCATACTGAATCCTTTAGATGAAAGCGGGGGGAGAAAAAAATCCTTATTTTGAAACCTAGCCACTCAGTAAAATCCAAGCGGAATGATTAATTCCGAGACCTTATGGGACAGAATGGGCCTAGAAGATAAGGTGATGAGAATGGGGGGGATAAATGAGATGCGGTTTCAAACAAAACATTTTGTGCTTTGTGTATCATAGGGTAATTTTGCTTTGTGTGATTAGTTATCTGTTTTCCTTATTTTTAAAAAATGATATGAAATAAAGCGTTTATGCTGTAATGTTTTATTGATGTCAGGCAAGGGAGCATGAAAACCTCTATGAGGATAGGTAATTGATGTGTAAATCAGCGCTGAATCACTCCGTAATAGAAATGGTCCCTAGGAAAGTAAGCTTCACATACCCCACTACAGAGAGGACAGCCATCAGCGGGAAGAACGAACAAAGATAAGGCTTATTTATTTAAAAAAAAAATGATAATAACTGGCAATTTACACAATTTTCTCTTTCAATAGCCGAATGCTGTCAGAAATATTTACAAGCCTCTGTCAGATCCCGACATTCACTTATTTGGTCTGCAACTCGTCGCTTGTCATTCTTTTTTTTTTTGTTTTAATAAAATGCTTAGGGACATTATTATAGATGTTAAAGAAGTGCATGAAAAGAATGTATTCATCTTGTGAAAGCAGACACATGTAAATGACATCAATGATCGTAATTTGGTTAACAATGTGTTTTCAAGGTGCATTTAAATCACTATTATAATCCCCTTGTCATGTCGCGTTTGCCGTACGAGGAGCGGGAAGATAATGACTGAAAAATGCGGCATGACAAGAATAAACAGGGAGATGATTCTGGCGTAACTGTGCATCAAATTAAAAGAAAGATAGACACCCTTTTTTTCCCTCCTAATGGCCCTCAAGCAGGCATAAATACTGTAGCAAAGAGGACGTGCGTATTGTATGGGTTCCGGAAAAGTAGGATGCTGATAATAAATAGGGCAAGTGTGGATGAAATGATCTGCAATCAGCAATTACATATATACAGTTTAACATAATACACACAGCGGCATGTAAGCGCTGGTGAAAGATCGGAGTGCAAAGTAAGAGAGGAGCAAATTTCTTGTCGGGTCCGATTCTAAAATACTGGTCAGCAGCTTCGCTTCGGCCTGACTGAATCGACCCAAATCGAAAGTGCTCAGATTGCCCTAGTCCTGTATGACATTTTCTGGTCTCCTAGGAACGTATCTAACTCCTGTAACAACAGTATTACAAGGCTACTTTCACACCAGCGTTTTTGCAGGATCCGTCATGGATCATCAAAAATCTTCCGTTTTGATAATATAACCTTTTGCATCAGTTATGAACAGATCCGGCTGTATTATCTTTAACATAGCCAAGACAGATCTGTTATGACTCCATTGAAAGTCAATGGGGGATGGATCTGTTTTCTATTGCGTCTTTCCCCGCACCACATTGCAGCGGAACAGAATTCATTCTGGTGCATTCTGTTTTATTCAGTTCAGTTTTGTCTCCATTGACAATGAATGGGGACAAAACGGAAGCGTTTCCCCCACTATTGAGATCCTATGAAGGATCTCAACAGCGAAAAGGGAAAGCGCAAATGTGAAAGTAGCTTTATATGAAAATGACACTGACACATATGGCAATGGGTGAATGCATGGTAAATAGTCAAACAGCCTGTTTAATATCACACTGCCCTGTCTGATTTTATTTTTAAATGTAAACGTGGTCTAAAAATTTGGTGGCAGATGGCTTCTTCTCTGTCTTCTGACCTGCAAAATGGTGGCTGCCATTTTAAGGCTACTTTTACACTTTTAAACGCTTCAGTTTTGTTCCAATTCATTGTCAATGGGGACAAAACTGAACTGAACAGAATGCTCCAAAATGCATTACATTCCGTTTAGTTGTGTTCCCATACCGGAGAGCAAACTCCAACATGTTGTAGTTTGCTTTCCGTCCTGGGATGCGGAGCAGGACCCCCAATGCAAGTCAATGGGGTCGGATCCGTTTTCTCTGCAACAATCTGCCACGATAGAAAACAAATCCGTCCTCCATTGACTTTCAATGGAGTTCATGACAGATCCGTCTTGGCTATGTTAAAGATAATACAAATGGATCTGTTCATAACTGATGCAGATGGTTGTAGTATCAGTAACGGAAGCATTTTTGCTGAACCCTGCTGGATTCTGCAAAAATGCTAGTGTGAAAGTAGCGTAAGAGATTTGTCGCAATAGAATCGCAAAAGATTTGGATTCGGCTGCAATCAGAATTTTGGGGAGATTCGAGATCAATTTGATTTGTTTAAAATCTCTATTTCAATTTTGATCTCCTATTGAATGAACTTTTAGCACTGACTTAGGACTTGTATTCCCTATGATGTAACAATTTTTACTTAGAACTGTATGCTGTGCTATTCTTCTGTTATTCCTCATAGAAATGTATAAATAAACTCTCAAATGGGTATTTGTACCATTCTATTTGTCAGAGGGGTGTGTCCCCATACCGTCTGGCTCTGTCAGCACTAATTGGAGCATTTCAGACCGGTAACATCCAGCTGTCAATTTATTCCAAAACTTCTAGCAGCAATAACAGAGGGCGGCAGAGTTGTTGGAAAATATACTCTGGAATTGTTACTTTATGGTAAATATAATAATTTACTAAAACCGAAATGTCAGGGAAAGTGAAGGGGTATTTGTAAGTAAGTGGAGTACCCACTTAAAGGCACCAAGTGCACACTGCAGCGGATACTACCAAACCCCCCCTGCTCAGAAAGGGAGTGATTTTATTCATATACAGCACAGCATATGAATGCTACATCCCATTACAACTAAATTCAAAGTGGAAGGGCGGGTGATCTCCCCATTACAGCTCTATCTTCTTCCATTTTGGCAGCAGTAGTAAGTAAAATGAATCCTATATATTACACAATAAGGCTCCTGCTATTACTGGGGGAGAGTATGTGCATCATAAATTTACTAATTACCGCAATCCAACAAAAACAAACTAACTATCAGTTTAATGTAATTATTCAATATTTCATTTCAGCAGGCTCCAAAAGGAACATACATAAACCTGGAAGTCTGGAGCTGCTATTGATTGAACCATTACAGCACAACGTGGGGTTAGGAAAATATGTTTGAATTAAGGTCACTTGCCAAGATTAATCATTTTGTATTCTTCAGAAGAAATCGGAAATCTCCATATTGATTTTACAGTCCTTGAATAAATGTCCGGAGGCTAATATTAAAAATGTCCATGTCTAGCCAGACATGAAGTCTCTAGGTCATGATAATGCAAATTATATTATATTTCTATCTAGTTTTATCTATCTATCTATCTATCTATCTATCTATCTATCTATCAATCTATCCATATCTGTCTGTCTATCTATCTATCTATCTATCTATCTATCATTTATTTCACTATATTCTCTATATTATTACCACTATTATCATGCTAATCTTGCATTTATCTAATGGCAAGAACAGAACTATCTGCACCTGGTACCCATCTATCCATAAAAATAAGCCATCATCAAGTCTTTATCTTTTATCAAGGGAAGTTTCATTATAATCTCTGTGAACTATGCTCTATCTTTATAGATCAGACTTTTTCTCCCCTGACATTATCAGCTTTAATGACAACTATATTCAATGCAGTGCACATAAACTCTTTGAAAGATTCTAACAATGTCAGAATCCTATTAGTAGCACCTTCTGTCTCAATAAGACATAATATACATTTCCCAATGCCTCGCTAATGGTCTTCGAAGCTTCCACATTTGATCCTTTGACAAGATACAATATCACACACAGAAAAGAGAACAAAGGAAGACTTGTCACTTGTGGTCTCTGAGAAGCCTGTGCCTTTGATTTTTCTAGCTTGTTTCTGTGCATTGCTTTCCAATGTTACATTTTTTTCTGTTAACATTAAATTGTCCAATTCCCAAATTTCTGATATATTTGTAATAATAAATATACAATGTGTTTTAGCTTGCACAATGTTATCTTTACATTCTACAAATTTAGATTTGGTTACTGCTCACTGCTGATGAATGCACAATTTCTAAAAGAGAAAAAAAAATCCAATATATAAGCCATTAGTGGTGGATTAGATGTTGGCCCTTTTCCAAAAATAACCTTTCCTTTTATTTAAGGACAAACTTTTCACATCTGCAGTAAATTGTGCATCATGTGACTTACCATTACAGTATTGTATTACTGTATACAGTTTATTCTTGGCATTTATTGTAAAATACGTACCGTTAAGATATATGAAACACCATTTAAAAGAAGAAATCAATGAGGGGTGAAGGGGCATCTTGGGATTCTTTAAATAACTGATATAATTCATTACAGTTCAGTTTTATTTTGCCTAATAAATCGGAATACGACCTTAAAGGTAACATAGTAACATAGTACATAAGACCGAAAAAAGACATTTGTCCATTCAGTTTGGACTGTTTCCTACAGGTTGATCCAGAGGAAGGCAAAAAACGCCTGTGAGGCAGAAGCCAATTTTCCCCACTTAAGGTGACGTGTCTATAAAAGAATCTGATCAAATTGTAATTTTCTGCTAAATAGAAATCTACTATAACTGATATCTAAGCTCCTGAAAACTTTCTAAATAATAGAAAAGCTTCACCTATTGTTTTTGATGCACTTAGCACTTGCACTTGCTTAACCATTTCGCTACCAGCGCCATACATGTACGGCGCTGGAGCAATGGGTAAATATGGCACCCTCTTGCACGTTCAGCGGGCGCCATGACCGGCGGTTCTCAACTGTCTCAAACAGCAGAGACCAGCGGCTAATGTAATGACCGTGACCGGCAATAATGCTGATTCAAGTGTGATCACGGCAACTAAAAGCTCAAGAACCCAGAAGAACGTGCTTCCGGGCTTCTTAAGTAATTGGTTTTAATATGCTGGGTCTCTCTGAAGCTGGTGGTATTGGAGCTGATGGTAAAGAGTAAAAAAAAATTGTCTTGTAGCCTCAAACACGAGCTAAGAAACACAAAAAAGTTTAAAAATATATAAAAAATTTAAAAAATGGAAAAATTTAAATCATCTCTCCTGTTCCTAAAATTAAAAAAAATATACATCGATAACATAAAATATATGATCATCTCAGCCTGTACAAAAACGCCCGTACTTTTAAAATATTAAAATACTTTTCCAATACAGCGAATGGGGTAACGGAAAAAAGGGTAAAAAAGGGTGATTCACCATTTTTTAATCGCTTCTCTTAAATTTGATGAAAAAGTCACACACACTCCAAAATGGTATCAATACAAACTACAGATCATCCCACAAAAAATTAGCCCCCACACAGCTCAGTAGATATAACTGTAAAAAAGCTACAGGGGTAAGAATATGGTGATGTAAAGAAAAATTTAAGTTTTAATTTATTTTTACACTATTTAGACATAAATGCTCCATTCAACCCGAGCACTATTGGAGTAATTTCTGGCAGCCCCACAGAATTGAATAATGCAGAAGTGCACATGCCTGTCTGCTGATCCATTCAAAGAGGGGGACATGGACTCTTGTTCCTAAAAGTCAGACCCCACCAATCACAATGTTATCCTTATTCTGTGGATATACATATCCAAATAAATGAAGAGAAAATAATGTAATACATAAGAGGTCTCTTCTCTAGCTCAATTGGTGGGGACACACCCTTTGTTAGACTAGACCAATACCCTAATAGGGCAAAAGGAAAGTGGTTATCTTTCAAATTAAACTTGCCAGGTTGAACATTTAGTCCGATTCACCAGCAGCATGCAGAGCTGCACAGATTAATGGAAAATATGTAATTTATTCACGTGACTCCAATGCTTAGTAGTCACGTGAGTGTTTCTTATCAGTGACTGACAGCCATTTCTGTATGTACAGTCGTACTCTGAAGGCTGACAATCGCTGGGTCATTCTGCCCACTGGACTCGTAAGCATCGAAAGAGCAAAGATTTCAATCAGTAGTTTTCAAGGTATGCATAATCTTATCCCACAAGGCTATATATCAATCTACTCAACTCTATCCACTCAGTCACAAGATGCTGGTAGACTGGATAGCATTTCCATAGTGACAGGTTCCCTTTAAATGCCAAGCCCCCTCTTGCTCTTCTTAAAATTTTCCATAATCTGTGAACACTAGTGCAAGACCTAGTAAACCTCTTTGTACCAGTCTGATCTACAGTCAAACAATGCTAAATGGCTAGAAACAGATTGATGGTATCCCCAGGGAGCTCTGAAGGTGTCCTGGGGCAGCATTAAAATTCTTCAAGTGGTTGTGTCATCTGGGACTTTGATTGCATATCTCTAGGATATGCAATTTTAGACAGATGGGTGTGGATCCCACCTCTGAGACCCGAACCTATCTCAGAGGATGGCCCCCGAAAGTGAAGGAAAGCCAAGTGAGAGTGCTCAGCTATTTTTGGAAGTCCCAAAGAAGTGAATGAATAGTGCACCAAGCAAGTGCGCCATCACTCCACTCACTTTTATGGGATGGCCAGAAATAGCCAAGCTTGGCTAATTTCGAAATTCCCACAAAAAAAATGGAGAGCAGCCACGCATGGGCAGATGCTCTTCTTTCACTTCTGAGGTCCCGTTCTGGAGATTGGTATAGGTCCCAGAGGTGGGACCTGCATCTATTTGACATTGATAGCATATCCTAGTGCAGGGATTAGTATCCTCCAGCACATCAGCTGTTCTGAAACTACAACTCCCAGAATGCTCTTTTCCTTTCTATGGGAGTTACAAGAACAGCCGAGTAAGTGAGCTGGAGTTCCTAAAGTTGCTGATCCCTGTCCTAGCGATATGCCACCAATGTCTCAAATGAAAAAACCTGTTGAAATACAGAATCCCCATCAATGCCTCTGCCCACACTTCTGAACAAGAGTCTTTTTCCCACTATAACTGGTAAATGGACAGCCCCCAATCTTACCACCCAAGCATTATCTAGATTTCATTTGGCAGAGCTAGAAAATAAATGTAATTGGAGAGTTCCATCGTTGACCCTAAGAAACCTTCAAATGACTGTTGTATACCTTAGTTTTGACATACTGTGGGGCCAATATTCACGTTTATGGCACTTGTCCTAGAATTTTAATTTTGATCCTCCCTCTCAATGAGTGTTATTTCATTGCGGATGTCCTCTGATAATAATAAAAAAAAGGAGCAAACATCTGAGCCAACATAATTCATTCATATTTTAATACGTTTTGACATTAGTCACGGCTGTAACGTATATCAAGTGAAGCAGAGGATCAAATATCAGACTGTTTCTTCTTGTTTCCGAGTCATACCATGGGTATTACACGCCATGTATTGAGTATTCTCGTGCATCCCACGCTCTTCAGAAACAACTCTAATCACCATGCAGCATGACAGGGAAACTCAAAGGACAATTGGTCTCTTGTGTCATTGATTTACAATGGATGTAACTGTGCAAACAATCAATACTACGGGGTGATTTTTGAAATCTCAAATGGGAAAAGGCTGATCCGCTGCCAGTTTATTTCATCACTTGTAATGTTTGATGGTTGCTCAAATAATCGCTGTGTGTTACTCCAACACTTAAGATCACAGCCTGACACAGCATCCTCCCCACTTAATTACAACGCAGAGAGTTCTGCCAAGGGTGAGTAAACTTAGACTCGAAACTATAGAGACGAGCTGGAAAAAAAAATAGGGCAGTCAATCAGTTTTACTTAGTAATGACATAGAATATGCTGGGGGCAGAGAAATTTACTATGTCATCTCGATGGCGAGATCTAAACAGGATGTTCCTCGCCAGCACAAGGTAATTGGTTGTCCTAACTATTTAAACATCATTAGATTAAAAGCTCCAGCTTGTTCATGTCTCTCTGTGTTCTTATAGGAAAGGGCTGAGCTTCACATTACTTGTAGTACATACATAGTATACATACAGTATACACATGTGTTCAGTTATCATAGATCTATCAAATGATACTATAACATTGATAGAGCCGGCTGCCTCTGGATGGGGTGGAGAGATATGAAAAGTTAATACATTTTGCAAATATTTAGTCCCATTTACAGATGAGTGAATTAATTCTAAACAAATTGAATTCCACCCACATTTTCAAAAACTCCGGGTCAATTCTGAATTCAAATTTTTGCATGTTCAAATCAGGCCAAGTTCGCAAAATGGCATCAGTCATTTTTTCAAATGAGAAGACAGGAAATATGAAGGCTATGTGTTGAGGCAGCAGCCAAGTCAAAGTCGCACTCTAGCACTGTCAATCAAGGGGAGGGAGATGTGTTTAGATGTCGGTAGGTGTTGCATAGCGGTGAGGAGGCAGGATCACCCCTACCAGGCTATGTGCCTGGTTTAAAAGGGGTAAACTGGTGACAAAGCTGCTTTAATGCCATTTTTTATATATTAATAGATCTCGTTATGGAGACTGTAAGTCTATACACCTGCTAAAAATCTATAGAGCCCCTAAAGCCCTTGGCTTCATAGATTTTTATTAGTGAAAACCTTGGACACAATACACTATCATTGATTTGAATGGTCTTTCATATATAATGTTATGTCAAAACATTCTAGTAACTATGATTCCCAAGTGGCATTGCATATGTTAAAGGGATGATAAAAGGCACTGTGACCCCTTAGTTAGAAATTGGCCTTGGTTCGATATACAGTATGTATCAGAACATCCATTTGAATGGACTTTCAAAAGAGTTAAGATATATTTGAAAATAAGAATTTTCAAATATACTATTTCAGAACAATAAAAATGTTTGATTTTCATATTAAAATAGGTTTAAACTTTTACTAAAAGTCATTTCTTTAAAACTATACCCTCCATACAGTCTTACATTGTTAGTATTTCATAGCATAACAATGAGCTCACATACTATTGAAGTAAACCTGACCTTTTATCAGCATAGTTGAATCTCGATATCCTATTCCGACAATAGATCTGCCGAAGAGATTCAATGAAGTCTAGCTGTTGATACAGGCTCTAAGAGAGTCAACCTGCTTCTTCGCATGCGGTTGTCTCTACGTTCATGTTCAATACTTACACTGTCTTTTAGTTAACATTTGGCAAGCTATACAACTTTACATTTTTCTATGAACTTTCAAATACGGTAATTTGCAGAAACTCATAAAATGGGAAAATGTAAACTAAAAGAAGACCTACCACAATGATTGAGGTCACAAGCAGGGTCAAAACAAGGAGAAACAGTGCCAAAACAGTGGACGAGGGGTAAATCCAGAAACTAGCCACAGTCAGAATACCAGGATAATCCATAGAAGTCAATTTAGCAGATGAGGGGTGAATTCAGAAAGCAAGCCACAGTCAGGATAACAGGCTAATCACAAAAGGTCATATCAGCAGACAAGAGGCTAATCCAGAAAATAAGCCACAGCCAGGATATCTGGAGAATCAGTAGAAGCCAAATGGGCAGACAATAGTTTAATCCAGAAACTAGAACACAGATTACCAAGAGTTCAGTAACAAGGAGCAAAACGCACAGTAACACGTACAACAATATCACAGGCAACTGTAATCAATAAGTTGAGACTTACATTCCTCACCAAATTCTGGGATTTGACACTGAGCCCAGAATCTGATTGCCTTGGCTTTCAGTATGACTGATGGGTCGATCAATGGGACCTTAACTAGTTAGCATGGAAACCTTTTCAGCACAGACATGTAGGGTATCTGGGCTGGTTAAACTCCTGGCATATGGATTTTATGTAATATAGCAGGGTACAGATCCATGGGCTATTTGTGACTGGAAGAAGGTCCAAAAACACATTTGAAAACACATTAAAGAGTGTTATGAAATTGCTTAAAAGGATATTCCCAACATATTTCTTTAGCTATGCCAAAACATTGATACGAGCAGGGGAATTACCGCTCTGATCCCCATGGATACTGAGGCATCCCAGCACAGTGGATACCCTTCTACCTCTGCATATGGTACTATAACACAGCAACATTCAAGTGAATGGCACTGCACTGCAACTCTCTGCACAGCAGGTATAGGGCTGCTATACAGGGAAAAACTTCACAGGAGCCACACTACTCAAATAGAGCCAGGAGAAGGTTGCATATCCTATTAATAAGTCATCATGTCTAAAGTATAAAATCAAGAATGAAAAAAAAAAAGGGGGCGAATTCATGCCTCTACTTTTTATCCACTCCTAATTTTGGCCTCCAAATCTGCATCAGGAAACCTGACCGCGTGGCCGTATCCTAATAGTGGAAAAACCCATATAAATAGTGATGAGCGGCAGGTGCCATATTCGATTTCGACGAAATTCGCGAATATTCGAAAGAATATTAGTTTAATATTCGTCGAAATCGAATATTCGTCATTATTCTAGTTATCGCGATTAATATGCGATTTAAATAATTGCGTATTGCGATTTTAACTTAAGGCTACTTTCCTATTGGTTTCATATCTAGAATTATAGCGAAGATGACGGATATGACGAATGTATTCGTCATATTCCTCAAAACGAAGATAACAAAGTATTCTACATCTTCGTTTTAGCAACCTATTCGTCAACTTTGCTAATTCTAGCAATCAAATAGGAAGGTTGACTATAGAGACAACTGTGTTTTATTCGCTATGCGATTATATATATATATTTTTTAATAAATAGAATAATTACAATAATTATATCAAGTAATATAATTATTCTATTAAAAAAAAAAAAAAATCGCATAGCAAATTTAACACAGCTGTCTCTATAGTCAACCTTCCTATTTGATTGCTAGAATTAGCGAAGTTGACGAATAGGTTGCTAAAACGAAGATGTAGAATACTTCGTTATCTTCGTTTTGAGGAATATGACGAATACATTCGTCATATTCGCTATTCGCTAATTCTACCAAGCCAACCATAAACTTCCTTGCTCATGGAGCGTCCCCATCACCATGGGAACGTCTCCATATACTAAAATGTACTGTCGGATTTAAGGAATTACGTTGAAATCGCAATGCGATTAATTCAAGTTATATTAATCGCATTGCGATTTCAACTTAGAGCTGGGTTTATAATGGGTCAGCTTGCTAGAATGAACGAAGTTAACGAATATGGAATATAGCAGCAGTGCTAAGTTGAATTCGCAATGCGATTAATTTAACTTGAAGTAATCGCATTGCGATTTCAACTTAGAGCTGGGTTTATAATGGGTCAGCTTGCTAGAATGAACAAAGTTAACGAATATGGAATATAGCAGCAGTGCTGTTGAATTCGCAATGCGATTAATTTAACTTGAAGTAATCGCATTGTGATTTCAACTTAGCACTGCTAGTGCTATATTCCATATTCGTTAATTCTAGCCAATGTAAGATAGTAGTGCTAAGTTGTAATCGCAATGCGATTAATATAACTTGAATTAATCGCATTGCGATTTTAACGTAATTCCTCAAATCCGACAGTACATTTTAGTATATGGAGACGTTCCCATGGTGATGGGGGCGCTCCATGAGCACGGAAGTCGGCAGAAGCGGCAACGGGCACTGACTAGAGCAGCCAGGAAGCCAGGAATCCTCAGGACAGGTAAGAACTACTTTTGGGAAGTGGGAAAGAAAAAAATATAACTAAAAAAAAATAAAAAATAAACAAATATTCGAAATAGCGAATTTATAGCGCTATATTCGAAATATTCGCGAATTAGCGAAGTGCCGATATTCGCTTAAAAAATTTGCTATTCGAATATTCGCGCTCAACACTACATATAAACAGAACTTCTGTTTATGTAATGGAATTGCTCTTTAAGCTACTGCATACTGACTTTCCCAGTCTCACAATTATAATTAGAGATGAGCGAAGTTTTGAAATATTCGATTCGCAAACTTCACCAAAGTTAACCCAAAAATTTGATTTGTTTCTAATTAATTTGTCACAAATCACTATAAATAAGGTATACCCAGGCCATTCTGCCTTAGGGTACAGCCACATGGCGTGGCCGAGTTGCGGGCAGATTACGGCCATGCTGCGGAGAAGAACCGCAAGGCCAATTAGCCCACAGCTTTCATTTAATAATAAAGACCGCATTTCAGTCCTTCTTCATTGCTAGTGGTCGCATGACACCTTTAAACAAGAGCTGTTGCTGGTATGGGGTTTGGCAGGTTAGGTGGGGGCACAATATGCTGGCACATCCACTTCTCCAAGCCCAGCACTCTCCTGCGCCACAGGGAGCCCTTCTTCTGCCATCTGCTTTTCCTGCTTTTCCACATATAATATCGATAAGAATTTGTCATCAGGAACATCCAGCTCCTCCTCTCTCTGAATCTTGCTGGCTTTTCTAGGAATGGAGCCATTGAAGTATGATTTGAAAGAAGTAAATCCAGCAAAAGATGAGTATGGTCATCATATAGACCTGGCCCCCCTAAGGGGTGCAAACTGGATGGTATTGGTTGGCATGCTGGCACCGGAATAATAAAGGTCCATCTTATTGGTATTGAATTATATATCTTAGTTTATAGCTGATGTAGGAATAAGTAAATGCAGGAATAAATAAATAAAAATAACATAGAATAAGTCTCCCTGCACTCTCCTTGCAGTCTCCCTACACTCTCCCTCTCTAATATTCTTCTATTAATCGTTTTCAGCAATACTGTCCCTTGCGCATAAAAGCTTGCCACTTCTCTCCCCATGCTCATCTCACAGGACAATGGCGGAGTCCACACGGGATGAGGGATTTATAGGGCTGCGACATTACAAGTGCTGGATATCTGCAGATTGGCTGGCTGCATGGCATTATGGGTGATCTCGCGTTCCTGAGCTTCTTACTTTCCCTTTGTAACACGTGCAGCTGTCATTTTAGGACAAACTGATTTGTTACCACGAAGCGTGAATAAATTCAGATTTGTTGCAAATCTGAGTTTTCCTAAACTTCGGACCGAATTCCGCTTTGAATGCTTTACTCAAACTAATTATAATGTTAGTGAAAACACTTATAATTGTACATCACTATCCATTATTGGTAAAGCAATTCTATGAATCTCTTTGAAAAGATCAATGCGAATTAAATATTTGGCAAAATAAATAATAATGACAAGATGAGCTGAATGCTGGACAGAATGTAGAGAAAGGATGCAGAACAGAGAGTACGGCTGACCTCATGACACTCACTGCCTTTGCTGCTCTTTAAAAAGAATATTCTAGACGTTATCCAACATGTCATTCTTTGAGCTGTTGTCTGGCTGAGTTATTTATTAGTGTGACAAATGTAACTGGCCAAGAAGTGGTGATTATTACTGAAAGAACAGTACAGGTTGTAGTTTGCATGGGTTTTTTAAGGTATGTACAAATATTGGTCATATATAAGTCATACATTCATATATATTTGCCTTTACAGCTACAGTAAATGTGAAAAACAATGGAATCTAAAGTGAATGTGGCTGAGCTGCAATATCAGATACAGCCTGTGGACAAGAGTGGGGCTGTTTCCAGAGAAATCCCTGGCAAAATCATCTTATACAAAGATGCAAAACAGCTACCTAGTATGTTTGTAGCATAGGGGCAAATTCTTATGCATTTGCCATGGAGCTAAATATGCTTTGTGGACTGGTATTACCACAGCATATCAGTATCTCCTAGAAATCTAGTTCTCCTTTAAAAAGGGTTATGCCATGATTGCTGTAAAACATGAAAATCACACATCATACAGTACATGACTATCTCTTTCTAACAAAGCTAGAACCAGACCTGTACCTCACATGAACCCAGAGACCTCCCCATTCATTGCTCCAATTGTTCTGCTAAAAAAAATATTCAAGCTGGAGCTCAGAAGGCATGTCCTTTTTCAGGGTGTGTGTCCTTTCTGCTGCAGCTCTCTCCCTGTAACTGTCACAGCTTTTAACACTAGATATGGCAGGTGGGAGTTGAAGGATGGAAATGAGCATGTGTGACCTACTCAGTGGGTGGTTGTGCACATAGCTATACAGATTAAAAATGATGGGTCACTATTATAATTAAGTAAATGGTATACCTCCCAAGCGGAAAATTCTTGTAACAAAGAGTAACCAGGGAGTAAATTACAAAAGTAACATATCTTTCATGCTAAATTATTTTAAAGGAGTTGTGTCACTTCAATAAATGACATTTATCATGTATAGGAAGTTAATACCAGGCAGTTACTAATGTATTGTAATTGTCCATATTGCCTCCTTTGCTGGCTGGATTCATTTTTCAATCTCATTAAACACCGCTTATATCCAGGGGTTATGACCACCTTGCAATCCAGCAGTGGTGGTCGTGCATGCACTCTATAGGAAAAATTGCCGGCCTATGTGTGCTCCCAGACACAGGTCCTGGGCACCAGAGAGGTCAGCACTTTTTCATATAGTGTGCAAGCATGACCACTGCTGATGGATTGCAGAGTGGTCATAACCTCTGGATATGAGCAGTGTAATGTAAAATGAATCAAACCAGCAAAGGAGGCAATATGGATAATCACAATACATTAGTAAGTGCCTTGTATTTACTTTCTCTACATGATAAATGCAGAGCGCCCCTTTAAAGTAGCATATAATGGTGACACATACTTTGTGAAATGACAATTACAATGACTATAACTAGCATTAGTTGATATTTGTCTTGTCCTACTGTCTACTGTTTGGTAAGACCTTGAGTCATGAAGTAGGACTTCTGTCTAGGGATGGAGAGATACTTTCAGTGATCAAGGTATGATCCCAACCAGAGCAATATCTGTATGGAGGTTACATGTTCTCCTTGTGCTGGGTTCCTCTGGAAATCCTTCAACATTTTAGTAGTAGTCAAACAAAACAATAGCTGATCTCAGGGAGACCAGCTACAGAAAACACTGTGGAGCCTCATTTAAGTGTCTCAACACAGCAATCCAAAGTGCAAAGCTGTCTGTGGATGGATAACAGGCTTAGGTCTTCCCCGTCACATCCTTAAAGCTTGTAAAAAAAGCTAGATCTTGACATAGGGGTCACTTAATATGGTGGATTTGGTGATCTCTGTAATGGAGACACCCCTTTGCTCGGTTTTCCTTCCTTTGAGGGATATCTGGCTTTCATTGTGTTGTAGACCCAATACTGGGGCTCCACATTTATTTTGCATGTTAGTAGTAGTACGGCTTCCAACAGAACTCTAATGTGTGTGTGTGCTCATATTAGAGTGAGAGTACCTCTGAGGATATGGGCATATTATATAACTTTTATCTATTATCCATTATGATCTATGTTGATTACGGTTAATATTTAAAATTCCTGAATGCCAAAGTCTATTGGTTAACACAGTATTTAAAAATAAAATGGTTGGTGGGTCCAGGGGGTGGTCAAGAAGGTGATCTTGAGCAAAAAAATATACCTACAATTTCATTGTATTTCATCTATATAGGTTCATATTAGCTTCTTAGAAGTAGTTTCTTAGAAGGACTCATAGGCTCCTCTATGGATGGGATTAGGGATGAGCGAATCGACTTCGGATGATACATCCGAAGTAAAAAACTTTGTTGTAATACTGTATGGAGTACACGCTCCATACAGTATAAGAATGTATTGGCTCCGATGAGCCAAAGTTATAACTTTGCTAAGTTGTGCAAGACTTTGAGTAATAGCTTTGGGAATTAATTACCACTGTTAAAAACTTTGGTACCGAACTCGGGTTCGGTTCCTAATGGTACCTTGGGATTCGCTCATCCCTAAATGGGATGTGTACATATGGCTATGATGACAAGTTTTAGATATTTTGAAGCTTCATAATGGAAGAAGAAACTTCACCACCACCCACTTTGTTCCCTTTAGCTCTTCTGTCCCAAGTTTGGGTCGTGTAAATAAATTTGTACATTAAATGGTGGGACCAACACGTGTGCCTTTTATTTGAGCCATATTTCAACACGAAACCCATGAGCCGCCTTTAATTTCGATTATATTTTATTACCCTACACTCTAATGACTTAGAACTATCCTTTTCTGTTTTTAAGCTCCAGACAAGAGAAGCAGCTAACGTTCTTTAATTTCAGCTCTTTTCCTTCCCATCCTATCACCCGCCAGAAAAGAGACACCCTTTACATTTTAAAATTTCATTATGAAACGTAAGTACGACAGCACCTTCAAATGCCAAACCACTTCAGTATACAAATGTATGCAGATGGCCTTTCAGTTTTTAGTCTCTAAGCCGACGCGAGGAAGGAATTTTTCCAGCTCCAGGATATAAATAAATAAGCCTCATAGGCAGAATGCTATTGCTACAATAAATCAACATATTTAGACAGAGCCCTACACAAAGCCAGCCATATTTATTTACAAGGTTGTCAGAGCTGAGCAAGATTTATGCTATATAATTCAAGCTATTGCGGTTGGTTCATGAGATTTTGTATCTGCCACTTTGAAAATAGAGTCCTGAATCTGAATATGACTGACAGGAAAAGTCAAATTATTGATAGTAAACATAAAGGATTGCTTGTATCCAATACAAAGCATCGTTGGAATTCAAATTTGTGAATTAATCGGGAGAATGAACAATACAAAGATAACAAGATAAGTATGAATTATGAAGTTATTTTAGGATCTGACTTTGAAAGGACATCGTCAGCCGCTCACGAAGAAGCTCGATGCTGCCTCCTGCTTTTGTTCACTTTTATCTGTTCCTATTTATTTTACTTTCAGACTTCATTTGGATATCCGTCATAACTTAGTTTTATACCATCTGTCTTGTTTCAAAAAGTCTGATAAAGCAGTGTTCCTCAATTCCAATGCTCAGGGCCCACCTGCTGGTCATGATTTGAGAATACCCCACAGAATGAATGCCTTAGGCAAGTCCTGATGCTTGGACACTAATTATATCACCTGCTCAATAGTAAAGAAATCCTGAAACATGACCGCTAGGTGGGCCCTGAGGACTGGAGTTGAGGAACACTGCGATAAAGGACTCTTAATATACCCAAAGCTCCGAATCACTTATTAGCAGAACACTACTTCCCAGTTTTCATTGAGTAATAAATGGAATGGATTTGCTACAGTATCTGGGATATGGAGTCACGTCATTTAGAAAAAGATGGCTGAGCAGTGACCTGATTGCTATGCAAAGATATATCAAAGGTCAAGGCAAAGATCTCTCTTATGGTCAATTGACATCCTGAAGAATGGGCCTCCTCATAGAAAGGGATTCTTCACTGTAACAGCAGTGAATTAGAGGTCTCTGCTAAAAGAAATGGTCATGGTCAGTGCATGGAAAGAGCTTAAGGTCCTGGATTCCTTTCTTTAGTGTAATAATGCAAGTTATGAGTTCAAGAATGACTGAGAATGACAGTGGTTTTATATTCTGTACAATCATACCCACTAAACAGGATGGGAATAGGATGAAGATTAAAGGGGCTGTGCAGGCGGTATATAGTGATGACCTATCCAAATTTTTCATTAGCGGGGGTCCAACACCCAATCAGTTGTTTGAAGAGGAGGTGGGGCTCCATGCGAGAGTTACTTCCTCTTCATTACACTACCCATTGCCTCTGAAGTGCAGTGTAATTACATGTCTAATTACAGTACGCCATCAATGCAATGGAGCGCTCACATGGAGTTGATCAGTTGATTGGCGGGGATGTTTTTAAAAAACAATTTCAATCTGTCCCCCTGTCACTTGTTCATACTGCCCTCCGATAGGACAGTAGAAAAAACTGGTGACAGGTTCCTTTTAGTTGAAGTTGCTCAAATTGGCTTAGTTATTTGAAAACTAAATCAGACAACTGCTTTAAGACTGAGATAATAAGGTAGTAGGTTTTCTAACCAAGCATGCTATGAGATTCTTAAAAACACTGTATGAATAGTAGATTTTACATGGCTCATATAAATGGTTTGATATTAATGCTATTGCAATGTTCATGTAATAACACCATATCTGCAAGGTATGTTACAACTGGAATGATTTTTGCCATATGAGAAAGTGATATTATGAGTTGGTGGACCTGCTGTGCACAGATTGAATTCCTTCACATCTGTTCCAGTGAAGGCTCAATTCAATCCTGCTTCTGAAATGTGCTTTACATGACAGAAAAGGATGCTCAGATTCCGGTTTGCACCTGACAGTCAAGAAACAAGGCCAAGAGAGACAAAGGGAACGAGGCGTGCTATGATAAGTAAGGACTGTAAGTAGAACCTGTCACCATGAAATGCAGCACAATCTGCAGGCAGCAGGCTATAGTGCAGGAGGAGCGGGGCAGATTGATGTATAGTTTTGTGGGAAAGATATTCAATGAAACCAGCAATTTTTGTGTTAAAAAATCTGTTCATTCTGAGTCCAGTTGTACAAGGGGCCATCTTATCAATGACTGACAGCTATGTCTATATACACACTTACACAGAGAATGCTATCAATCACTGATAACACCTCCCCTGTGTACAGACGATCAGTGACTGACAGCTATCTCTGTATACACAATTACACAGAGAATGCTATCAATCACTGATAACACCTCCCCTGTGTACAGCTATCAGTGACTGACAGCTATCTATGTATACACATTTATACAGAGAATGCTATCAATCACTGATAACACTTCCGCTGTATACAGCTATCAGTGACTGACAGCTATCTCTGTATACACACTTATACAGGGAGTGCTATCAATCACTGATAACGCCTCCCCTGTGTACAGCTATAAGTGACAGACAGCTATCTCTGTATACACACTTACACAGAGAATGCTATTAATCACTAATAACACCTCCCTGTATACAGAGATCAGTGACTGACAGCTATCTCTGTATACACACTTATACAGAGAATGCTATCAATCACTGATAACACCTCCCCTGTGTACAGAGATCAGTGACTGACAGCTATCGCTGTATACACACTACACAGACAATGCTATCCATCACTGATAACACTTCCGCTGTATACAGCTATAAGTGACAGACAGCTATCTCTGTATACATAGTTACACAGAGAATACTATCAATCACTCATAACACCTCCCCTGTGTACAGAGATCAGTGACTGACAGCTATGTATGTATACACACTTACACAGAGAATGCCATCCGTCACTGATAACACCTCCCCTGTATACAGCTATCAGTGACTGACAGCTATGTCTGTAAGTGCACTTACACAGAGAATGCTATTAATCACTGATAACACCTACCCTGTGTACAGCTATCAGTGACTGACATCTATGTCTGTATACACACTTACACAGAGAATGCTATCAATTACTGATAACACCTCCGCTGTATACAGTGATCAGTGACTGACAGCTATGTATGTATACACACTTAGGGCTCATGCACACAAACTTATTTTTCTTCCATTTCCATAATTTTTACAGGTCCGTATACAGAACCATTCGTTTGAATAAATCTTGAAAAAAAACTGAAATGACTCTGTGTGCATCCGTTTCCGTATGTCCGCATGTCCGTTCTGCAAAAAAATAAAGCATGTCCGATTCTTGTCTGTTTTGCGAACAGTTCCAAATACCAGGCAACACAGATGTCACATGGATGTCATCCCTTTTTTTTGCAGATCCGTGTTTTGCGGACTGCAAAATACCTATGGTTGTGTGCATGATCCCTTACACAGAGAAAGATATCAATCACTGATAATAGCCGAATGGGCCGCCTTGAGCTGAAAAATAGTGTATAAAATTCCAAGTTTTATTGAATCTTTTCCCATAAAACTATATATAAATCTGCTCAGCTCCTCCTGCTCTATAACATGCTGCCTGTAGACTGCATTTCCTTGGGACAGATTCTCTTTAACCCTTACTAATGGAGTTGAATATAACAATAGCTCTTCCCTTTCACAGTAAAACGGCGCTCTACTAAAGGGGCACATTGGTCAAACTCCAGCCCGGTCCTGACTCAAACCCCTTAAAATGACTGAGTAGAAGCAGCGTTCGAATCTGTAATATCTCCAACACATAATAACCCATAAATATCCTGTCAATAATTCAACCTTGTATATTATGCCTCACACAAGAAGAAAAGCCTCTGGGCAAATATTAAGCGTTCTCATCTGCAGAGAAGATACAGAACATGGCCTTTGCCTAAGTTATCATGTTTTCAATGCTTTCATGTATAATTTTAAAAAATAATTTTGATTACGTATCCGCGCGACCAGACTCAAACTACTTATTTCAAAAGGGGGTCATTGAGAGTTCACAATACGTGGTAAGTCGCACTTAGTATTCTAATGACGATCTCGTCTGCCGCGGCTCTTCCACAGCCTTTTATTTAGACAGAGAAACTCATATTTCACAGAGGGATGATTTTAAGGTGGGTTTGATGAAAGCTCATGTAGAAGGAGACTGTAAAATAATTTCAGATTCACTTCCTAGTCGGGAAGATTTTGCATATATGATATTTAGGAGACTGGAAAAATGTGTTTTTCTGCTAAGTTGCATATTAACAAGTAGCTACTTTAGAAGGAAATTATACTTCCCTAAAGCCATTCAATGAGCAATGCTATACAGCAAAGAAATTACAGCTCTACCCATGTTCCAACGCAATTAAAGCTTGAATGTTTATCCTCTTTATCTCTATTAAGCAATGATAGGATTATCAAGAAATTATATACTGTAGATAGATACATAAACAGATGTCATATTAAATAGCATTACTACAGTATTTTTGTAGTAGCTAATGGAAAATAATAATAATGAAAGCAGTAAGGGGAAGGCAAGGGCCAAATGATAGGGAATGCATCATCAGAAAATTGTGTATTATTTAAATTAGAAAATTGTTTTAAACATATTTAAAATAATAACATTTTTTTCTTCTATTTTTTCCTATGCACATTATTTTTTCTTTTTAATATTTCAGTGTTCACTGATACTTTCTTCTTTCTGAAGCTCATTTGTCAGCTTTACTCTATAGACTATATCTCACTTGTCAACTTTACTGTATAGACTGAGCAAATAATCAGAGTCATCTCACTAATATTAGATGGTGGGTGAATTAATGGCAGCTATATCGTACTGTTTGGTGCCTAAATAAGGTAGTAAAGCAGTACTATATACTGGTACTCCACAACGTTTAAGGGAAAGGACTGTACTGCAAAAACTCAGTTCCCTGGTCCCCTTCCGGGCTTTTCTGATCTGGCTCAATCAATGAGACATGATTGGCTAAACTGGTCATGACTAGAGTTGAGCGAACTTCTATTTAGTCCGGCGTCCAAAGTTCGGGTTCGGGTTATCGTAGCATCCCGTTATGGATTCCACTACCGCAGACCATAACGGCATTTGGAATCCATAAGGGGCTGCTTCATTGAACCCGAACCATGGACAACCCTAAGGACTTGGGGTGATGTCATCGTCATGTGATCAGTGCAGGGGGCGTGGCTCAGTACTGGATCACCTCTTATCCAATCCAGTGCTGAGCCACGCCCCCTGCACTGATCACATGACGGTGACGTCACCCCAGGTCCTTAGGGTTGTCCAAGGTTCGGGTTCAATGAAGCAGCCCCTTATGGATTCCAAATGCCGTTATGGTCCGCGGTAGCGGAATCCATAACAGGATGCTACGATAACCCGAACCCGAACTTTGGACGCCGAACTAAAAATAGAAGTTCGCTCAACTCTAGCCATGACTAGTGTTGAGCGAACGTGTCATTTCAAGTTCAGCGTACATGGTTCAGGTTCATCAAAGAATTCCGTTATAGATTCCGCTAACGACGGACTATAACTTATGGTCCATGGTAGCAGAATCCGTAACGGAATTCTTTGATAACCCGAATCTTGTATGCTGAACTTGAAACCACAAGTTTGCGCAACACTCGTAATGAGCCCAAACGACAAGTTATGCTGCAGCTGAGTAAAAAACTAATTTTTAAAAATGAATACCTTTTTGGATTCTGACCATACAAAGAATCCTGGTCTTATTAACCTTTTATTTATGTCATTCTACGTTATATAAATATAAATTCTACCTATGTAAGCCCATGAGTCCATGCGATAATAGTTTTATTTGTGTCATATATTAATTACTTTTAATATATTTGTAGTACATGTCTGGAAGCACTGTTTGCTCTCATGATACATGGCAAGACTGGCTCCAAAGATGCCAGCCTATAGTATGAGCTCCTAGCTATAAAGCTGCTAGGAGCTCACATGAATAATAAGCATTCTCATTGTTAAAGGGGTTGTCCCACAAAAAAAATTCTACATTTTTTAAACCAGCACCAGGATCTGAATAATATTGTAATTGCATGTTATTAAACACTTAGCATAGCCATAGCATAGAGTTATTAAGTGAAATCTATCTGTATGGCGCCTCCTGCTGTTTCTTTTTATAATTTCTCTGTCCACCTCTCTGAGGTAACCACACCTGTTCAGTTCCTTTAACTGCCACCAGCTGCAGCAAAAATGATATACGCCCATGGAGAAAGGACAACCCCCAGAGCTGTCAGCTTGAAATAAATCTAGGAGAGCAATTGGAGCCATCAATGGGAAACCTCTGGAACCATGTGAGGTACAGGGCTTATTGTAGCTTTGTTAAAAAGAGATTGTCATGTAATGTATGTAGTCTGATTTTCATTGTTTGTATTAATTATGGGATAACCCTTTTGATGAAGTTTGCGCATTTCCTCCAACTAAGGCTATTTTCACATTAGCGTTTTTTGCGGATCCGTCATGGATCTGCAAAAACACTTCTGTTACAATAATACAACCGCATGCATCCATCATAAACGGATCCGGTTGTATTATGTCTTCTATAGCCAAGACGGATCCGTCTTCAACACCATTGAAAGTCAATAGGGGACGGATCCATTTTCTATTCTATCTTGCTCCGCACCACATTGCGGACAGAAAAACGCTGCTTGCAGCATTTTTCTGTCTGTGATGGGGACGCAACTGAACGGAATGCATTTTGGTGCATTCCGTTTCGTCCCCATGACAATGAATGGGGACAAAACTGAAGCGTTTTCCTCCGCTATTGAGATCCTATGACGGCTTTCAATAGCGGAATTGAAAACGCTAATGAGAAAGAAGCCTAAGATGCTGGATAGGTTTAATGAATAGGTTATTTTATTCTAAATGTTGGCATCAAAGCATTCCCTAGTAGTTGCCATTCTACATTTGTTTAAAGGGGAGTTAAAAGAGACCAATGTCCCAGAGGTTCATCATTTCCACTGGAAAGAATACAATAATTAATGCTACAAGACAAATAGCTATTCATGTAATGTCTATATACACTGTAATATTCACTTTGATATTTGGGAATTGGCACATTATAACAATGCTTATGAGTATGAGACAACACTTTTGCTTAACAATCAAAATCAAGAGACTCATTATCTGGCCGGGAAAAAAAATGCAGTAGAAAGATGATTAACTGTATTCATTCATTGCTTAAATATACAACACGGCTATAATGAAGCCTACAGTGTACGGAAAACCTAAAAGGATAGATTCGATTTTAATTTGACCATTGAGAAATATAAACCCATCACCTCCATTTGTTTGAAAGACAGTACACACTAAATTCTAGGTGTTGATAACTTTTTAACATTAGAAATGAATTTATCATCAAAACAATTTTTTAATCAAATGAAGCTTGCCAGTTATCTGATCCCTGAGATTCTTTGAGATACATCCAGTCACCAGCAACCGCAGAAGAACCATGCTGGCATTCAAATGAGCAGTGGATCATTTAACACATGTACTGATCAGCTCATGAACTAGAGATTTTTTATTTATTTATTTATTTATTTATTTTTTGGGGGTAATTTATGAATAGATATATGACAATTTTTCGCGTATATCTATCACAGATTCGGTCAAAAGGGGGATTTGAGGCCGAATCTGCAACTTCTTCCTCATCCACACCACGTACGCCAGTTCTAAAAAAAGGGAATGTGGGTGGGGAAGGGAGCGTGGGTGGGGAAGGGGTGGACCAGCAGACCCATCTCATTTATAATTTTCTATACCTGTTTTAGGAGTGAAAAATTATCTAAATCTATGCCAGCATCCTTTAGGCTAGGGGTGGATGAGCCTAATTTATGTAATTTATGCACCAGCACAGGGTTAGTAAGACAGATCTTTATGGGTGGCTCTCCACTGTAAGTGAAAATTCAGAAAATGGGGAAACCCCTCTATGAGGCTCATATTCCCTAACAGAAGTGGAAGGGTATATTGAGACAATCCCTTCCATTTTTCACTTCTTTTGCATTGTGTCCTGAGGTCACCAATATCTGCACCAATATCATTAACCAAGAACATCTACAAATAATGTGGCTCTTTGGAACAATAACTTTCTCTCCTGATCCACTACAACATTTCAGAGAAAAACTGCTTTGATGTATAGGGCCAGGAATAATTCTGTCTGGTTCTGTCAATCAAGTTGAAGGGGAGTGGCCAGAAAGGAGGGTAGAGCATCTAGGGTCCAACAAGTGGTTAAGGCACTTTAGATCTCATTAGCCTATTTACCCAAACATATTTTTCTCTGAAATACAGGCACAGATCAGGGGAGAAAGGTATCCATTGATTTTATGGAGACATCCCTACCAGGCATCATGCTAATACTAATTAATCATACTAATTAACCTAGTAACAGACTCCCTTTAAAGTGTATGTAGAGCTCCTGACTCTCCCATGACAGATAATGGTGGGGGAGAAAAGGATCGGGCACTTTGAATTTTCATGTTAGATCCTTTTGTTCTTACAGAAAATATGCCACCACCAGGAATGATGGAAAACAGCTTTCTCCTCTCTTTCACTGAAGAAACATATGTGTTTGGCTGAACCGAGAGATAGGGGAGTTGGGAACGATGTCTGTCAGCTGAATGAGCATATGGGCATCTTTAGATATTCAGTGGGCAGGTCTACTCAGTGATTAACAGCTGAATGCACACTTATATACATAGGGAAAGCAGTCAATCACAGAACTCCTATGCCGAGGGGTTTAAAAGAAGTTATAATAAAGTTATAAATAAAATAAAAAGTCAGTTTGCTCAGCATCTTCTGCTCTATAACATGCTGTCTCGAAATTTTTGTATTTCACAACTTCCCATGTATGAACATCTACTGTATTTCAAAGGCAGTTGTGTGTAAAACTACTTACAGTAAATATGTGCAACCATGCTTCTTTATCAAACCAGAATCATTAGTCTACTTGACATTAGAAGCCTTAGTACATTTTATAGCTAGAAATAAAAAATAAAAAATAAAAAAAAACTGGCAACTATTCTACCGTATGAATTACAATTCTAACTACACAACTTTGTAATTCCCAAGTCAATGTAAAGAGGTCATCCAGGAATTGATAATGATATTTCATTATTATCACACCGGTGGGAAATCCCAGCACCCCAACAATTAGCTGTTTCAGGGAGCCACCCCACTTACTGAAGCTCTAGTGAGCATAGTAGGCTCCCACCAGCTTTGTAAGAACAACTCTGTATATTGTAGAGAAGATCTGCTTGGTATTGCAGGCCATCACCACTGATGTGAATGGGGCTGAGCTGCAACTAGGCCATTTGACTAATGTACGGTGAAGTCACTTGGCCTAAGAGGACGCAGCACTTACGGAGTGCAGGTCACTTCTAACAGCGGATTGGTGGGGGTCCCGGGTGTTGGATCCCTGCGGATCTGATAATAATGACCTAACCAGAGGCTAGCTCATCAATATAAATTCCTGGATAACCCCTTTAAGTCTACCAGGAAAATGGTTCACTTCGCAAGACAACACAGTTAAGCTGACCAAACACAACCTTCTATAGGGGGTAATGTCTCAATGTCTGGCCACTTAATATATTGGAGAAGGTGCAAGCCATGCTGAGAATTGAATCAATATCACAATGCTGACAGGAAAGACACATGTTGAGGTAATTCTTTGCCTGCTCTTCAGTTTACACAGATCCCTTGATTTGGAATAAAGCTTGTCTACTTGACGGAAATTTAAGAGTCCTATTTAAATGACATTTACACGTACAACAATTTTATCTTGGTTGCTTTGCCTTATCACTAATAATAACATCAGATTAACGGATTTAGGCCAGCTGAATAGCAATGCCTTCTCTGATCCTCTCTTCAAGCAGATCTTTCCATCTGCCTTGTGGAGATTTTCCCTCCATGCTTGATATGTTAACAATTAGCAATAAAGCTTTATGCAGGCAAACAGCGCTGGCTTCTAGAATTGCTAAAGTGATAGTTAAATGACTATACTGGACAAAGCTAGCAAATAAATTACTAATGATGATAAATCATGTGAAGAACCTGGACCATGTCCTAAAGGTGTCCATATATCTAGGTCAAATAAGGGCCACTCATAAACATGAAAGAAAATTCATGCAAAGCTACCGATTTTGGCTGCAACTTCCAACTATTTTATGTCTATAGGTGCCTTCCACTCTCCACCAACAAATAATTTTGGGAGAAAGAATACCAATACCTGATCTTTTCGTTCTCAGGGGAGATAAATTCCTGTTGGAGGTGTCAAGCAGTGGCTTACTCCTTTCTCCACATTGACAAGACATGCCCACTTGGCCAAACTCTACATACATGAGAATGAGGCGTAATCGTTAGGAATAGCTGTCTGCCAAACAGCTGTTGCAGGTGTATAGTCACCTTAAATGTGGCTGATTTACAGCTTCATTATAGCAATAACAAATGACAAAACAGGTGCACACTGCGGTCTTACTAAGCCCTCAAACTGATGTTAAAATTGAGAGATTAGTCAACATGTCCTGCAGTGCTCCCCTGTATATATATGCACAACTGCATTTTTGGGTTGAGCACATCCTGCTTCATGCCACCTTTCAGTTGGTTCGTGTATATATAATTGTTTGGAGGTGTATAAACTCTCATGTAAATGTAGCCTGTTTTCTATCCACAGGCTATATTCAAGTGCACCTGTGAGGCCTGGGCCATATCAGCCAGTCTTGGGTGGGGCTCACAGCCTTCTCCCTTTGTAGGCATGGTTACATGCTGAAGGTAACTGAGGAGTCTGCTGCGAGTCGGCCTAATACATTCCTGTAATTTTGCACACTGGCCCCTGGTATTGCCCATATGGCACAGGTAGGTGAGTGTTAGGTCCCGAGCTACTTGAGAAACCTTGGCGTGGTGCTCGGGCTTAAGACATGTCCTCCACTGCAGGACATGTTGACTAATCTCTCAATTTTAACATCAGTTTGAGGGCTAAGTAAGACCGCAGTGTGCACCTGTTTTGTCATTTGTTATTGCTATAATGTTATATTACTTATTACATCCACACAATTGCCATCTTGTGTAGGATGTCTATTGTGGTACTTGTGGTCCGCTGCGGGCATCCTCCACCGTATGCATTTTTGCTGGGGATCGTCATTAGCAACAGGCCACAAGTGCAGCATCTGGTCCCCTGTATATATATGCACAACTGCATTTTTGGGTTGAGCACATCCTGCTTCATGCCACCTTTCAGTTGGTTCGTGATTTACAGCTTCTGCACAGCGAGAGGTGGCTTTTTGCTGGGAAAAGTGACTGCAGTGTTTTATTACTGTTGTGATCTTAGTTCTAGAAATCCCTATCAGGGACCGACATCAGCCAGGGGTTAGTATTCCTCTTAACAGTACCATAAAGGCAGATCTTTTGGTTTACTATAGAGGCCCTGGAGGAACAGGGTGAAGATCTTATTGGTCCCATTGGGGCCACCACTTGGGGGGGTGCAGAGGGGAATATAAGTAACAAGCCCTTCTGTTCTTGGTCACAAAACCTAACCTCATAAACTAGAGGTCAGTGTGATCTTTGTTATGAGATCCCCTGCCCTATGTGTACACTACCGGTGGACTAGGAAGATTTCAGATTTCAGTTATTTTCTGATTTAATCTCTGTACTAGGAATAGTCCTTTATTTCCTAACAAATAGAATAGAATAGAGTAACTCCTTCAGTAAATAATTAATTAGAAGTTATTTAGAAATGCCTTGCTCCAAAAATCCAGTGGCAATAATGCAATGGAGCTTGATTGTCATTTCCCCTTGGAAGTAGCAGTGGACTTACTGACTCAGAATAATGTCATGGTAAAGCTTATTCCTTATAACTTACTGTGGCACATAGAACATAAGCTATAGAATTGTGGTTGACTGGGAAGAGTTTGGCTGACACAGCAACTGGATTTCTCCACAGCGTATCTGAACACTTTATGTAGACATCTCATGTCAGACCGGTATCAAACTTACTCTTTCACCTCACCTGCTGTGCCCTATAACAAATATTCCGTGAACATCGCCGTCGACTTGAATTGAGCCAGTTTATATTGGCCTCTTCAGATAAGAGAAAATTGGTGTCGGCAGGCTCCTGAGCACATTTTAATAATCAGCCTGATCATGGGTGCATGGCAGCTGCTCGATTGATGGTGTTAGACAGCGAATAAAGGGAGATGCCAGTAATGCCCTTAGATCTGACATAACGAGGGATGCATCAGTCATTCGCTAAAAAGCTCATAAGGGCTCTATCAGCTGTGACACAGGGCTCAGTCTTACGAACAGCTAATGAGGAAACGTAGAAGTGTTAGCATTCTCTTCAGACAGTAACACGTTGGAAATGATCTGCATTGTAGATGAAAATGATTCTGCTCCAGACTACGACATGGGCATATTACTGAAATAACAAGCTAAGATATGCCAACACTAAAGGAAGCTATGCAAGATGTTATCCATCCTTCTTCTTTACAGGGAAATAATCATTAGAGCTTAGTATGCAAAGTCACATGCAGTCATTGAAGACTGTCTAAATGAGGACATCACTGCAAAGAGAATTAGGCTTTAATTATTTTTGCCCTTGTTATTGGTAAAGTACCCAACAAAGAGCATTTTGTGTATTATTTAAGAGTCCTTATTTTTCAAAGTGCATAACTACTCAGGAAGACACTTGAAGCCTTGTATGAATAAGATACAGACTTTCTGAGGCCCATTTAAATAATAAAAAAAGAATGATAAGCTATGGGAGACAAACTCATACAAGATATCTATGTATAGAAATAAATGAAGACACAGATACAAAAACAAAAACAAAAGTCTTAAATAGGTTTCCAGGATTTTAAGATCGATTTCCTATCCTCAGGCGCTGATGCAAGGTCCAACACCCTGCACTCCCACCAATCAACTATTACCTTGTAGCTTCTGGGCCAAAAGTCAGCACCAGAACTACATAGCTTTGTCCATTGTGTAGGGAAAGAGCTGGTAACTGCAGTGCTGCCCCCAGTGATGTCCATGGGAGCAGTGCTGCAGTAATCAGCTCCATTCACTACATAATGGATGGAGTTTCAACAGTGACATCTGGAGCCAGAGCTATGACTTAACACTGATTGGTGGAGGGAGTTGTAACGCTGCTGATCTGAAACGGATGGCTTATACTGAGGATATTGGCCGTCAATATCAAAATGCTGGACAACTCCTTTAAAAAGAACCTGTCACCAAGAAATGTAGGGCAAACTGCAGACAGCAAGTTATAGAACAGCTGAGCTCAGTGGACTAATGGGTGGTCATTGACTTCCCTGTATAAATCTATATACAGAGTAATCAATCACAGATAAGACCACCCATATGGCTACCAAGCTCAGAAAGACCAGAAATCTAAATGTACAAATTACACATTTTACTGAATCTTTTCCCATAAAACGATATATCAATCTGCTCAGCTCCTCCTGCTCTATAAACTGCTACCTGTAGACTGCACTGTGCTTTAAGTGGATATGCAACCATACTATATTATTTTGTCTAAGGTATGCTGTATAAAAATGTAGCCCCTACCAATGAATGCAGTAGTCTGCTAGTTATAACTCTACTTGTATTGATGAGAGGAGAGCCCCACTGTCCCTGCCTACTCCCACTTTACTTCATCGTTGATAAAAGATGTGGGCAGCACTCACCTCACAAATACAACATACTCACAACTATAAGTCTACTTTATTATTTGTCAAATATATATATATATATATATATATATTTTTTTTTACTTTTGGGCTAATAATACTTAGAACCTGTCCCCATAATATGCTACCTAAAAAAAACTGAGCGCATAGCACCATGACAGATCTGCTTTAAAAGGGTTTGTCTGGAGTCAACTTTTAATGGTTAACCACAAGATAGGCCATGAAAACTAAGCCTGAGGAGATAACGATGAGAACTATAGTCCCATTTCTGCTTGTATGGACACATTATCGTGTATACAAGTTTGATTTGTGCTACAGTGGCAGTGTGGATCTGCCCCTTTCCAGTGGGCCCCATCACTGGAGTAGCTATATCCCTCCACGCAAATTTTGACCTGCATCTTACCAGCCAAGACTCACTCTGCCCATAGGGAGAATTCCCTCCAATGGCTGGCTACCCTTATGGGAAGGTGCCTGAGCAATATGCTCTAGTTTGCAAGTGTCCTGCAAAGAAGTACTGTTTCTATGTTCATCCACCCATGTTCTGACTTATGCCTGTTTCCTAGATTTGAGCCTTTGCTGCCTGACCTAACCTATTCCTGATCTCCGTTGTAACCCTGAGCTGTCCGCCTCAGATTGTGCATACTATGCCAATGCTGACCTTGGTCCTTCCCTGACTATAGGTTTGCCTGATTCCTTGGTGCTCTGTACAAGCGTCTCTTGCCCCTGTAGGTCGCCAATCACTTGAACAGAGACTATTTCAAGAGAAAATGGCCTGATGATTCCCCTGCAGCAAAGTCCAGATCCCTAGACAGGGGTTATGGGATGCCATTTTGATAATCGCCTTAGGAATAGGTCCCAGCCAAATCTAAGTGACATAGTGGATCCACATCCACTTCTTAACACCATGCCCGACTCCACATCTCAATAGCAAGCTTATCTGCCCAGATCAAAGTGGTGCTGAACCTGTGTGAATAATAAAGGGGCCATTATTGAATTGTGGGGAACACAGGGGTCAAACCTCCAGCTATTAAAAGGGTTCTCTGGGATTTTAATCTTGATGAACTATCCTCAGGATAGGTCATCAATATCAGATCGGTGGAGGTCCGACACCCGACACTCCCGCAGATTAGCTGTATGAAGGGAAGACACGTGCAGTGCGCATATGTCGTCTCGTTTCTCTCTTTCTGCCTGCTGCTGCTATGTCTATGGCGAGCAGGAAGAGAGAAGGGAGACAGCATGCACGCATTGTGCATGCCTTTCTTTCATACAGCTGATCGTGGGGGTGTCGGGTGTCAGACCCCCGTCCGATCTGATTTTGATGACCATTACTGAGGATTGGACAACATTATTAAATGTCCGGAGAACCCCTTTAAGCACTGATGGCCTATCCTAACAATAAACTATTAGTTTATGTCTGAAAGAATGAACACAGAGTCTGCAAAAGAAAGATTAGGGTGTTCAGAGTAAGCCTGGCCTTGAACATACAAGTTATTTCAATGACAAATCTCGTATTTCTAAAGGATATTGTCTTGATCTTCTTTGTATTAAATGCCCAGTCCTTACCCCCTCGTTGTAGTTTCATGAACTGATTCACAGGTATCCAGACAACCTTGGAAGCCTTCTATTGCTTGCTTCTAACAATGCATCAACTAATCACTTAGTCCTATGTACTATGAATAGATAGTCTGCCATGGTCAAAAATTGCTGACAAGAGTAACACACAGAAATTAATACATCTATGAAGCTTTGCAAGGTTATTGTGAAAATACACGATATCCTTGACATTTTCATGTACTTATACCTTATAATCATGTAACAGTAACATCTTATGTGAGGATTGGTGGTGCATTATTGCTCACCGATCCCTGAATTTTCTGTTGCATTATCCATTAATTTATTATGTGTGGTATCCTGTTTTGTTTTCTTTACTTTTGTTTAGTGTGAGACAGGGACAAGTCATTGAAGGAAATTACATTTCTCCTACAATCCTGTCAAATGTTTCTTAGGAAGCCAAAGAAAGAAGGTTCGGGAGCTGGATTGTGAAGGGTAGGGCTGGTATACAATCTCTCATCCATCTCTGCCATTAGGACTAGACTGCTGATCAATCTGAAGCACCTGCAGCATGTGCACAAGAAAGTGAAGACTCAGTGTTGGAGGTCTCACTTGTGGTTCTGATGCCTGTGGCCAAGTTCACATCACTGTTTAGTTTTTTATTCTGCTTGATCTTCCGTCAGAGATCTGTTATTTTTGATGGGAGAAAAAGTCCTCCGTGAAGACTTGTCTAAACCTTGTCTAGACCTGTCTAAAATAACAGATCTCAGACGGAACTCACAAAAACGGATGCAACATAAGCACAACGGAAGCTCAAAGTAAAGGATTCGCTTTTTCTTTTTTTTTAGTTCTTCTGACAGATCAGAAGAAGGGAAAACGAAATGGTGATGTGAACTTGGCTTAAGTCTGGGAAAGAACATACTGTGTGTGAGTGAAAACTGCGTTAGCTACTTTCACATCTGTGTTCTCAAAACCGGAGGAAAACGCTTCAGTTTTGTCCTCATACATTTTCAATGGGGACAAAACTAAACAGACCATAATGGAGCACACCAGAATGCATTCTGTTCCGGCTTGTTGTGTTCCCATGTCGGACGCAAAACTGCTGCAAGCATTGGAAACTGAACATGCCAGATCCGGCCTCAAAAACCATGTAAATCAATGGTGCTGGATACAAGTAAAAAACAGATGCAGCACCCATTGACTTACAATGGCTTTAGTGCCGGATTCGGTATGTTCATTATATAGTACAACCGGATCCGTTCTGAACAGAAGCAATAACGCATAGGTGAAAGTAGCCTTATGGAAGACACCTGGTGTAGCAAGGGACTTTCGTAGTTAGTGCTTGGACGAGCAAGGTTTTTATTTTTCTGTCCTTGCTTAAAATGTAAAAGGCTTTTTTTGTTGTTTTTGACTTTAAAATAAAACACAGGCAAACCATTTTTGGATTTTATCCTCTTTGCCTACCTTTCCTGGTGCTACACCCTCACACCAGGACATGTCTTGTCTTGGACATAATGAGACATACACAGGGGCTTCTCCAATAAGGATAAAGAATCTATAATATGATATTACTGTCTATGTTGCAATTTTTTGTATACGTACAGTATTTGAAGGGTCATCAGCTCCCTATTTAACCGCATAAACACAAAGCTGTGGTTCACCTAATAAAAACGCTATATATATTATATTTTAACCCGAGGCTCTGGTCCCAAGTTATGATACATTTTCTTAATGGTGTCGCTATATCTCTTGTCACACCCAAGCTCCACTCCTTTCTGTGACCATCCCCTTCCTCGCTGCTTTGCCACCGTCTGGCTCTGTCAATCAAAGCAGCCAAGGAGGTTCTGACTACAGAAAGAAGCGGTCCTTGTGTGCAACATGAGCAATAGTAATACCCTCATTGCAACAAAGGTCTAATTTGCATTATTTATTTATATTACTCATTTATATAGTGCTACAGTGCTTTACAGAAATTATCATTATATTAAGAAAAGGTACTACATAACTCAGGAACAGAGCCTCGGGCAAATAGAAAAAAAAACACTACAGTATGTGTCTATGCAAACAATTGGAATGGAAGGTCACTGGTGACAGATTCTTTTTATATGCACACTGAGATAAGCTATATAGAGTGACATATTGTTGATTGGGCATCAATGGTCCAGAAATGCTTATGAAATAGCCCCATGTTGTCAAAGAAGTAGAACGATTACTTGATAGCCTTCCAATGGAACTACGGCGGGTCACTGGCAGTAGAAGGACTCCAGGGTTATCAGAACTCTAGAAGCATCCAAATAGACTATCAAAATCTATTGTAACCCTACCAGTGTCAGTAAAGGATCTACAAATTGGGCCAGTTCAGACAAATACAATTTCACAGTCTAGTATAGATCAATAAGTCCATCCGAAAACTGAATGTTTATAATTTTTTGGGCTGGGGTTAAACTACTTTAACAATACAATGTGGCTAATAAAAAGTGGCTTATTATAGAACTGTTTGTGTGCTTCATACCTTTTTATCTCTATAACAGCTGCTAAAGGCTAGACTTGCAGCAGCCATTCAGTAAAGTCATATTTTATATATACATGCCCGTGTATGCGTGACCCACATGTATGGGTTAAGAACGACACATTTCACAGTGTGTGTTCCATTTCTTGAAAGTGTTGAATGCTGAGAACCTCAAGGTAGAACCCTGGAGAATGATATCCTGCCAAGAGTATGCTAAGGAAAGCTGAATCAAATGTCTCACTCTTAAAATACAAATACGATTACAATTTTTTGGAACCATTATGCCCGGATTGAAAACCTCTGCTGTGTATTGCAGCTATTTTATCTACGGCTTGTGTTTCACTTATCGCTGCCCTGTGTATTAACTTGTCCTCAGAAAAGGGAAGGAAGGTTCGCGTACGTGATAATCTTATCTCTGGATACAAGCTAACAAGCCAGACAGAGTGTACTGCACGGCAGAGACAGAATAAAGGGAATGTGAAGGGATCATGTTATAAAAATACTAATGCGTAATATATGTACTTGATACAACTGACAGAACTCAGCACAAGAATTTGTTGGCTAATAAGTAAAAGATGTGTTCATGAAAATAAGTCCAGACAATGATATTACTGAAGTAAAATATCAAATATCTTTTTCAACAAAACAACTCTGAATCCAGTAATGTTGAGACTATTATACTTTGTACTCAAGTCCATTCTGCTTTGGAAACTGATTCTAGGCGATTTATCCTTAGTTGTCTTTGAAATAACACACAAACGATGGTGTACCATCTGTATCAGTCTAGAATATCTAGATATCTAGAATGTCTGCACAATGTTCTCAGGTTAGGTTGGTCATACACAGGAAACTGCAGGACTTTCAATTAATTCAATTTTTGATAGAACTGTGTATTTAATGTGTTGTGTCAGCCAACAGGAATCTCTTGACTCTCTCTTGGCTTGGCTGAGCATGTATGTGTCCTGAATAAGGAGAATGGCAGCAGCTTATTTCCCGAGAACAAAGGGATCAACCTAACTGCCAAATCCTAATCTCCTCCAACATCTTGGACAGTGTGGAGGTCCCCATACACATTGGAGTGTCAGAGATGAACAAATCCATTCCATTCTAAACTAATTGGATTCCACACAAATTTTGTAAAAATTCAAGGTGTATCTAAATTAATTTTTGGTGATCGATTTGGTGGAATTTTGTATATAAAGTTTATATATAAATGTATATAAAGTGCACAATAGCAACATCAAAGATAATTCCAGAATATGAACAAAATATGTTTTTGAAACAAATTACAAAGTCATTTCTAAGGCCAAAAAACATAGTGGGAGCCATTACTGCCAGACTGAAAAGTCACAAAACAATGATTCAGCTACAACGCAAAGTTAGTTCAACAGTGCAGCAACTACTCATCACAAAATATGCCACAAAACAACCAAATCACTGTAGTTTTTACTCCTGTTTATGATGGTTGGTTCCTAGAGTATAGCTTCTTGGAGAATGAATGTAGCAGGGCATCTAGTCAGCCTACTATCTCATTCATGTAATCAGAGATGAAATGCATGTAAAAAAAAGCCATAGAAGAGACAAAAACAGCATATTTTATAATACTGCGATACCACCAGGAGTTACACTAAGATGGAATATTAGTGTAACATAGTCTATCATCAGCATAGCAATTGTTAATTTAAGATCATACTGCAATTCCTGAGCTACGCCACCTTAGTAAATCATATGAATTGATGGGTGACTTGATAAATATGACACATACGGTTCAATGCAATGAATGGCATAACTGCACAGATAAATATGCTCCACTGTACTTTAATTCATATCTTTGACTGAGGCTCTATACGTATTCTCTGCTGAAACCCATGATTTTGCCTTGTGGTTTTATCTGTGTAGCTGCTCCTATTTTCCTGGTTTTAGTGAGTTATGAACACTGCCAGGTATAAGCAGATATTGTATGCATGTATGTAACAATGCACAGAAGATAGCCATATAGGTAATGTATACACACATATAAAGAATGATGCGCGTTAGGTGTGAAGTGGCTTGAAACGCTTTCCTTTCATGAGGTCCTCCAGTCACACATTGCCACTTCACACATCACACAAGGCACGATCAAAGTGAAAATTGCACCTAAATTACTGACTACAGCTGTTGGATGGAAGATACAAGTCCATTGTGTTTCATTCTTGCTTTTTATACGGCTATTTCAACCACACTGGTCGATCACAGCATAAAAGAGAAGAAGCTGAAATACTAGCAACATAATGAACTACATAGCAAACATAAAAAAATGGTCCTCCTACCAATGCTGGTTTAAGTTTAGGCTAACATCCATCACAGGATCTGAAGGAGCACCTGGAAATATGTGCTGCCTCTAATATATAAAGTACTTTATATACTGGTGAAAAGACCATGGCACCACTGGGGCCAGTGACTGGTGGCAGCAATCACATGCAGGTATGACACATGATCGCTATAGAGAATAAAAAAAAAAAACGCTGAATACTATCAGGGAGTCAGTGCTGGCACTGTAGGGATCAACCACGTGAGTATGGTGACATGGTACTGTGCATAGTGGTTACACAGGTTAAAAAAAGAGCTCTACAAACCAAAAATGTTCTCAGATCTGTAATACAACATTATTAGATAATGATCTTCACTTCCATTTACTATTAGGTAATCATCTAGCCCTTATACAAACGCTGATATGGTATTCTATAATTTGACTACTTTAACTGTAAAGAATCCTTTCCTATACTGATGTCTAGATTGTTTTTTCATCCAAAGATAATGAATGCCCCCTGGTCCTTTGTAAAGTCCTTGTAAGGGTACTTTCACACTAGCGTTTTTCTTTTCTGGCATTGAGCTCCGTCCTAGGGGCTCAATACCAGAAAATAACTGATCAGTTTTATCCCAATGCATTCTGAATGGAGAGAAATCCGTTCAGGATGCATCAGGATGTCTTCAGTTCAGTCACTGCCAGGCGTTTTGGACGCCATCCAAAATGCCTGATCAGTTGCAGGAATGCCGGATCCAGCATTAATTTACATTGAAATGTATTAGTGCCAGATCCGGCCTTCTGGTCTGCGCATGTGCAGACCTTTAAAAATGTGAAAAAAATAAATACCGGATCCGTCTTGCCTGATGACACCGGAAAAACGGATCCGGTATTGCAATGCATTTTTCTGACTGATCAGGCATTTTTCTGACTTGATCAGTCAACGGAACTGCTTGCCAGATCACACTGACGCAAGTGAGAAAGTACCCTAATGAATAAATCATGTGGCATTTTTACTGACTACATGTTTATGAATACAATTAAATAGGATGACTACTAAGAAATCTTTTATTCCAAAATGAACAAGCTCGATTTATCAAGTCTGTTCCATCCCAATTGAATACGTAGATGTCTACTTCTAAACACTTTCTTTCTCTTTTATATACTTTTTAGTATGTGGTGCTCAAAACTGAATCCCATATTCAAGATGTGACCTCACGAGGGGTATATAAAGGGGTAATATTATACTGGAAACACAGGTTTTCATTTCTCTTTTCACCCACCCTAATATTGTATTAGCTTTTGTGGCTGCTGCCAGACATTGAGAACTGCTGCTTATCTCACTTGTAACCAGAATACCCAACTCCTTCTCTTGTACTGTTGTAACCAGTTTTATTTGATTCAATGTATATGCATCGATACAATTAATGTGGCCTAGGTGGGTATACTATATCTCCTTATGAAGAACACCTAATTGGCACTCTCCATAGGCAGATATAGTATCTCCTGAATACTGGCCTAGGCCTCTCACCCTGTAAAAATAGTACTCCCTGCTCTGCATTGATGAGGAGCAATCACCTCAAAACAGCTGTCTGCAGATGAGATGCTGGCTTAATTACAATCAAAGCCGACAATGTCTCAGGGCCTGTTTAAAAGATCAAACATTGACGTACGGATAGCTGCCTTACATGTGGTGGCATTACAGACAGAGCTTGCCAAAAGGGTATATGCATACCCCCTTTACACTAAACAACATTAAAATTCATCTGCAACGTTTGTATATTGGTTACTTTTTCTCTAGCACATTTCTTGCATGTCGCCAGTTTTCTAACAAAAAATCCTAGACAAATGTTATGCTTCTAATTGAAAAAAGAATTAAAAAAAGAAAAGAAACAACTATCATATACATGGATAATATGGCTCTTGGCCTCCGTGGTCATGTTATGTATGGCAGGAGAGAGCTGAGGCCAGTGACTGGCTACAGCAGTCACATTTATATACAGCATGTCAAGAGTGGCTACCACAACATTAGGGAATGAGTCTTGGTTACTTTTTAATTCTAGCATTTTTTTTATCTTGGGGGGGAAAAAAAGAATAAAAAAACAAAAACAATGAACAAAAGGATAATTTACATGGATAATAAGGCCATAAGGTGGAGCTATTTTGCTACCAATAATGGAATTTTTTTTTTACTAAGTTTGACCAACCGAAATTCAACCCTCCCAATATAAATACCTGGAAGCGGCATCTTACGTTAGCCCTGGCTATGAAGCATGGCATAAACACAACGTCCAGCAATGCCCATTTCCCTTTAATCAAACCGCCAGCGAACGCAACAATCAATGACATTTGCTATAGAGCAATCTGGAAGTGAGCTATTGGGCTCAAGTAAAAGAGGTTAAAACAGATGTCAGCGTCGGTGAAGAGGTGTGCCATGGGTGAGCAAGCGCACTTTATTGCAAATTCAATGCACCATGTACAAAGTGACAATTGAAGAAGCTAATTTTACGCTTTGCAAGCCCCATTAGCTATCCCCCTGCCTGCCGCATATTCTCCAAAATGCAGCAAGGTAATTCCACGGACAGGATCCATGGCTCCTTATTTCAACAATTATTTAAGTTAATCACTTTAACCTCTTCGATTCCTATACGCCTGTTTCCTTTGTTCATTCTCGAGGCTACAAAAAAAATTATAATCTCCCCGAGCAAAAGCAAAGCAGTACTGTCACGGCTGTATGTGAGCAACAAGAGCATACACAGTGGGTTAGCTACTGACCGGACCCAAACTAGGGAACATAAAGGGTGACCCCTGTCAGACCCTAAAAGCTCTCCCTATGCAGCTAAGCCCATGTCCAGATCCAGATGGTGGATCGAGACATGCCCGCGTACCTAAGGCTGATGACCACTGTAACCCCTACAGTAGTGGAAGGGGCACGGCCACCGGTGCCCTGCTCAGTATATGGACGGAACCGGGGTCGCCTCGGATCCAGTCAGCAAAACAAACAGAAACACACAATGTCTGCACACTTAACTGAAGGAGCTGCAGCAGCAGTGAAAACAGATCCAAAGTCAGCAGACAATGTCCGAAGTACTTGCTTCAGCAGAACACAGGTCCAGAAAAGATATCACACCAGTGAAGATACTCAAGCGAGAGATACAGGTCAAATGAAGTAGTATAATCCGCACCGCATAAAGGAAGAGAGGTGATTTAAAGGCAGAGCAATCAAACACAGGAGGGACAGCTGGGAGGAAGGAAACAGAAAGTAAAGACCTCATCACAGGGGCGGAGAAACAGAGCTGTGGGAACGCCTCAAAGCTCTAGTAGTTACATCATCACAGGGTGGAGAAACAGAGCTGTGAGAACGCCTCAAAGCTCTGGTAGTGACAGTACCCCTCTACGGGTGGACTCGACACCCAGGACCCACCTTCTCAGGATGAGCCCTATGAAAAGTCCTGATGAGGCGAGTGGCTTTAATGTCCGACACCGAACCCACATCCTCTCCTCAGGACCATAACCTTTCCAATGAACGAGGTACTGAAGAGAACCGCGGACAATGCGAGAGTCCACAATTCTGGAAACCTCAAACTCCAGATTGCCATCAACCAAAATCGGAGGAGGAGGCAAAGAGGAGGGTACCGTGGGCTGGACATATGGTTTTAAGAGAGATCTGTGAAATACATTATGTATCTTCCAAACCCGTGGAAGATCAAGACGGAAGGCAACAGGATTGATGACTGACAAGATTTTATAAGGCCCAATAAACTTGGGACCCAATTTCCAGGAGGGAACCTTCAGTTTAATATTTCTTGTAGACAACCACACCAGATCACCCACATTCAGGTCCGGACCAGGCACACGCCTCTTATCAGCCACACGCTTATATTTCTCACTCATCTTTCTTAGATTAGTCTGAATCTTTTGCCAAATGGTAGACAAAGACGAGGAAAATCTCTCCTCCTCAGGCAAACCAGAAGGAGCCCCTCCCGAGAATGTCCCAAACTGCGGATGGAACCCATATGCACCAAAGAATGGTGACTTATCAGAAGATTCCTGACGACGGTTGTTCAGAGCAAACTCAGCAAGAGGGAGAAACGAACACCAATCCTCCTGGTTCTCTGCAACAAAACAGCGCAAATATGTCTCCAGATTCTGATTGACGCGCTCAGTCTGACCATTCGACTGCGGGTGAAAAGCAGAAGAGAAGGACAGCCGAACCCCCAGGCGAGAACAGAAAGCCTTCCAGAATCTGGACACAAACTGCGTGCCTCTATCGGAAACAATATCAGAGGGAATGCCATGCAATTTAACAATATGGTCGATAAAAGCTTGCGCCAACGTTTTAGCATTGGGCAATCCAGGGAAGGGTATGAAATGTGCCATCTTGCTAAAACGGTCCACCACCACCAGGATCACCGACTTCCTGAGGAACGAGGAAGATCCGTGATAAAGTCCATGGACAGGTGTGTCCAAGGACGGGAAGGTATGGGTAAGGGGAGAAGGGGACCTGAAGGCCGTGAACGAGGGACCTTAGCGCGAGCGCACGTCTCACAAGCAGCCACAAAACCCTCCACCGACTTACGAAGAGCCGGCCACCAAAATCTCCGAGCAATGAGATCTACCGTGGCTCTACTCCCGGGTGACCAGCAAGAACCGTATCATGATGCTCCTTGAAGAGTTTGTGACGTAACTCAGGAGGCACAAACAACTTTCCAGAAGGACAACGGGCAGGTGCCTCAGTCTGGGCAGCCTGGACCTCGGCCTCCAAATCAGAATACAGAGCAGAAACAACTACCCCTCCGCCAAAATGGGACCCGGGTCCTCGGAGTTTCCTCCTCCCGGAAAACAGCGAGAGAGAGCGTCAGCCTTCACATTTTTGATCCCAGGGCGGAATGTAACGACAAAATTGAATCTGAGAAGAACAGAGACCATCTGGCCTGTCTCGGATTCATACGCTTGGCCGACTCCAAGCACGCCAGATTCTTATGGTCGGTAAAAACGGTTATAGGGTACCTGGCCCCCTCCAACCAATGGCGCCATTCCTCGAAAGCCAGCTTGATGGCCAACAATTCCCTATCTCCCACATCATAGTTTTTCTCTGCCGGTGAGAGTTTTTTAGAGAAAAAGGCACAGGGTCGCCATTTGGAAGGAGACGGACCCTGGGACAAAACCGCACCCACACCCACCTCGGAAGCATCCACCTCAACAATAAAAGGTAAGGAAACATCGGGATGCACCAAGATGGGAGCAGACGCAAAACTCTCTTTAATCTTAGAAAAGCTGCAAGCGCCTCCTCCGACCAAGAGGAAAAATCCGCCCCTTTTGGTCATGTCAGTGAGGGGTTTGACAACAGAGGAATAATTCAAAATGAACTTTCTGTAATAGTTTGCAAAACCCAGAAAGCGCATCAATGCCTTCTGATTCTCAGGAAGCTCCCACTCAAGCACAGCACGGACCTTCTCCGGATCCATGCGAAAACCAGAAGCAGAGAGGAGAAAACCCAGAAATTGAATCTCCGATACCATAAACACACATTTCTCCAGCTTGGCGCATAATTTATTTTCTCGCAGAATCTGCAGAACCTGAAAAGATGATCCTGATGAGTCCGAACATCAGGGGAAAAATCAAAATATCATCAAGATACACCAATACAAATTTCCCCATTAAATGGTAGAAAATACTGTTAACAAAATGCTGAAAGACGGCCGGAGCATTCATCAAGCCAAAAGGCATAACGAGATTCTCGAAATGCCCCTCGGGGGTATTAAAGGCTGTTTTCCATTCATCCCCTCTCTGACCCTGACCAGGTTGTACGCGCCTCTCAAATCCAATTTGGAAAAACCTTGGCCCCAACAATTTGGTTGAAGAGGTCTGGGATCAGAGGAAGGGGATAGGGATCGCGAATCGTGATACGGTTCAGCTCCCTAAAATCTAGGCAAGGTCTCAGAGAGCCATCTTTCTTTTAACAAAAAAACCCGCGGCGACCGGTGATTTTGAGGGACGAATATGCCCCTTATCGAGACTCTCAGAGATATAGGTTCGCATTGCGATTCTCTCCGGTTGTGAGAGATTGTACAGGCGTGCTTTTGGCAGCTTGGCGCCGGGAATGAGGTTAATGGGACAGTCAAACTCCCGGTGAGGAGGTAGCTCCTGCACACCGCTCTCGGAAAACACGTCCGAGAAATCAGAGAGAAATGATGGCAAAGTTTTAGTAGATACCTCTGCAAAAGTCGCTGTGAGACAATTCTCTCTACAAAACTCACTCCACTCATTTATTTGCCTTCCTTGCCAATCAATAGTGGGGTTATGTTTAGTGAGCCAGGGTAACCCCAACACTAGAGGAGTAGGCAATCCGTTAAGGACAAAACAAGATATATCCTCCACATGAGTGTCACCTACAGCTAACCGGATATTGTGAACAATGCCCTTCAGGGATCTCTGTGAGAGTGGAGCAGAGTCAATGGCAAAAACAGGTATATCTTTTTCTAATGTGCAAACCCGAAAACCATGCCTGGCTACAAATTGAGTGTCAATAAGATTGACGGCCGCTCCACTATCAACAAAAATTTCACAAGAAATGACTTTGCTCTCTAGCGCCACCCTGGCAGAAAGGAGAAAACGAGAACTGCAGGTCAGAGGAAAAGCCCCAATTCCTACATCAACTTTGCCCAAGGTAGCAGATGAAGCAGAGTTTGATGATTTTCCTTTGAGGATTTTCTCTTATTATCACTCTTAGTACAGTTCATGAATCTCCTAGAGGGACAAACATTTGCCAAATGACCAATGCCCCCACAACAAAAACACACCATTCTCTGAGGACTAAATCCTCCTTTATCAGGGGCAAGTCGACCTAGCTGCATAGGCTCCTCCTCAGAGGGGACCGAGACAGGATGAGACCCTGCACACTGAATGAGTCCGCACCACTGCCCCTAGAGTGACAATGGCTGACCGAGAGGTCTCGCTTCTTCTTCTTAGACGCCTGTCAAGGCGCACCGCCAATGACATGGCAGACTCTAAAGATGTTGGTCTCTCATGGAAAGCAAACGCATCTTTCAATCTCTCTGAGAGACCATGACAGAACTGACTCCGGAGTGCAGCATCATTCCAACCTGAATCAGCTGCCCATCTCCGAAATTCAGAACAATAAAGCTCAGCAGACAGTTTGTTCTGGCATAAAAACGTAAGTTAGATTCAGCCAGAGCAACACGATCCGGGTCATCATATATCTGCCCCAGGGCCACAAAAATCTTTCTGTGGATCGAAGGGAGGGATCCCCGATGGCAGTGAAAAAGCCCAAGTCTGAGCATTACCCCTGAGCAAGGAGATGACAATCCTCACCCTCTGCTCCTCATTACCAGAGGAACGGGACACAAGCAAAAATGGAGTTTGCATGCCTCTCTGAAGCGAACAAAATTCTCACTGCCCCCGGAGAACGTTTCCGGAAGTGAGACCTTTGGCTCGCAACAGACTCCATGGGCCGGAGCCGAGCCCAATGCTTGAAGCTGAATCATAGATTGACGGAGATCCGCTACCTCCAAAGAAAGACCCTGCATGCGGTCAACCAGGTCAGAAAGCGGATCCATGTCAAAAAGGACGGTTTCGGGCGGATTATAATGTCACGGCTGTATGTGAGCAACAAGAGCATACACAGTGAGTTAGCTACTGACCGGACCCAAACTAGGGAACATAAAGGGTGACCCCTGTCAGACCCTAAAAGCTCTCCCTATGCTGCTAAGCCCATGTCCAGATCCAGATGGTGGATCGAGACATGCCCGCGTACCTAAGGCTGATGACCACTGTAACCCCTACAGTAGTGGAAGGGGCACGGCCACCGGTGCCCTGCTCAGTATATGGACGGAACCGGGTCGCTCGGATCCAGTCAGCAAAACAAACAGAAACACACAATGTCTGCACACTTAACTGAAGGAGCTGCAGCAGCAGTGAAAACAGATCCAAAGTCAGCAGACAATGTCCGAAGTACTTGCTTCAGCAGAACACAGGTCCAGAAAAGATATCACACCAGTGAAGATACTCAAGCGAGAGATACAGGTCAAATGAAGTAGTATAATCCGCACCGTACAAAGGAAGAGAGGTGATTTAAAGGCAGAGCAATCAAACACAGGCGGGACAGCTGGGAGGAAGGAAACAGAAAGTAAAGACCTCATCACAGGGGCGGAGAAACAGAGCTGTGGGAACGTCTCAAAGCTCTAGTAGTTACATCATCACAGGGGTGGAGAAACAGAGCTGTGAGAACGTCTCAAAGCTCTGGTAGTGACAAGTACATTCGGGGACTGGTATGTCCTGTATACCCTCAAGCTGCTTCTAGGAAATGCAAAATGCGATACAATTACAATATTTAATCTGTGCTACATGTTTACTGCACCATGTATTAGAAAATGACAAACAGGCCACTGACAGGGCAATATCTGTACATAATGTATTTAAACCCATATTTCAAAGCTCGTAACATGACTACATGCAAATTAATAAATCCGGCTTTCCAAATGTCACAAGCCCTGTGATTTCCTACCAGCCGACATCATTTTACCCAGGCAGCGAAAGTAACACAGTCAATCTCGACTGAATTCTATCTCCCTTGATTCCTGCAGGGTCCCCGCGAGTTTATAAATTATATTCAGAGAGCTGTGCGCAACAGCCCTTTCGGGAGGTGTTTTAATGAAAAAAATTCCCCCATGCTGGAGCTGTATATGCTCTCGAGTGAGAAAGGTACAATCTGTTCTTTGCTGCATTTTAATGTCTCATAATTAACACTGTCAGAATGTGCATCAGTGACAGAACATGACCAAGTAGCAACAGTATCCATAGACGGATTTAACCCTCTGCAGGACCACAGCCGGCGCCGGTGAAAAATAACCTCACTTATCAAAATGGAGTTCATACTGTGACCTGGAATTACAACGAATAATCGAGCCATTGACGCTACTCATTATTATTATAGTTTGTGCATTAAAGGGTGCTGATTTTGGTATCCTTTTTTTTACCCCAAAACACTGGACTAGTGTGTTTCAGCACAAGCTTTTTTTTTTAAATGTTCTTTGGTGCATGCCTTGCATTTTTAAATAGGAAAGTATGCCTCCCTCTTTAATCTCACATCTTCTGTAAAGAAGCATACAAAAAATGCATTGTTTAAAAAAAATAAAACACCATGCCAAAATGCCGCTAAGGCCTCATGCACACAACTGTATTTTTGATACGGATCTCACACACTTCTTTGGGCTAGCAATCACGATGGCTGGGCCACAAATTTTAGGAACTGTCGTACTGTTGTCCGTTTTGCAGACAAGAATTGGCTCTTTTACATTGAGTGCAAAAATTGCCGGATGCACATGGATCGCATCTGTATTTTGTGGATCCGCAATTTGCAGTAGTGTGCAGAAGGCCTGACTGAACGCAACCCACATTGCAACATGCATCTAAGGGATAAAAACACTAGAAAATGGCAAAAAAGTGCTATACCCAGAGCATATTGCAATAAAATAAAATAAAATACAAAAAACACCTCACCCAAACACACCACCACAAAAAAATGTTTATGCTGCATTTAGTATTTGCCATGGACTTCCAAGTAACATCTGGATCTGGCATTTTTTTGCCTAAATACACTGCAAAAAAACTCTAGGAAAAAAAGGTACTAAACAGGCAAAATGCCAGATCAAGACCATGTATAACACAGTATTTTGCATTTCAATTTGGAGTGCAACATACCATCTGTCCAGAGTTCAATTGCAGAGTCACAGTCTGCATTTAGAGAATATTATTTGTATGTGAGCCGGGTACATATTAGGTGCTATATCAGACGTTTGCTTTACACTAATTATACCTGGATACCTCCAATAAAGTTCAAAAGAGACGCGGCTGATCAACTGTACTCTGTAGTAACAGCCGGTATGTTTTCGATTTCCTTGCAGCGCCACCCCAGGGGAAATAAAGCATTACACAATGCCAACTGAAACCAGTGGGCTGTCCCTTTGACGCACAGACATGCCAAGTCCTCCAGAGTAAGGACTCATGCACACGAACATATTTTTTGTCGGTGTACATTCTGTTTTTTGGGGTTTTTTGCTGCCCGTATGCGAAACCATTCATTTCAATAGGGCATTCCGTATCCATATGTCCGCAAGTCCGTTGCGCAAAAAAAAAAAAAAGAACATGTCTTATTGTTCGTTTTGTGGACAAGAACAGGCATTGTAACAAAGCATCTGCAAAAAAATGGATGCAACACGGATGTCATGCATTTTTTTTGTGGATCCATGTTTTGCAGACCACTTTACACTCAAGCCTATGGAAGGGGAGGCTCCCTTTATTTTCTCTGTATGCTCTGAAAGCACTTATATACATTACATACGCTTTAGTATGAGCCATTCACTCTCAGAATCCTATAGCTTCTTATTTTATAGCATGAAATTGAGAAAATGAGAAGTATACAATGAACTTTGACAAGGTCATTATATACATTATAACATATTGGATTTATTCACTGCCGATCCAGAAGCACTGATTCCACTGAGTACAACAGGTATCAAAATGGTCTGTAAATGAAATAAGACTCAAACACTAGAAGGGACCAAGTAATGTGATTTTGGATAACAAGTCAGATCATACATAATTACATCCTGAATTAGAAATTTGCAATAGTAAAGATAATGCTGTGAATTTGGCGTCACGCCAGCCCTGCCGATGCTGGACCAACACATTCCCCGTAGATATTGTAAGGGTCTATATATTCTATGTCAGCTTGTAAAAAACTAAGACCTCAGAGTCTGTCAAAATGATTGCCTTGTCACTCTGGAGTAAATCCTGCTGAGCCAGGTATGTGTCAAGCATTTTCCTTCTTCCCTGCCGTTCTCAATTGGCCATCCTCCATGAAGATAGGTGGCAGAGATCCATGGTTTCACTTCCTTTCGCAACAAGAGATACAACTGTGTTCCTACTTTCCCCTGAGCAGTAACAGAGGCCAGATCTAAAGATGTGCGATAGACCTCCTACAGCTTCTAATACCAACAATTGTAGCCAGAATGAAAGAATACAATCTGCAAAGTATTAAACCATAGATGTGTGAAGTCTCTAAATCTCCCAGCTGCATCGCTTTTCATAGTCATCTACAATAAAAAAAAAAAAAAAAAAACTCATAGTAAGATAACCAAAATTTGGCTTATTCTCCAGTTCACACACGGCAGGGCTCATATGGCATGAGCATTTGTGAGAGGAGACGGTTCAGACCTAGCAAACAAATAGACAAAGAAGAGGCAAACAGATCTAATCTCACCATGACCATTTAGTATCTTGTTGTTTTTGATGGCAAAACTACAAAATTACATCTACTTAGGTTCTCCAGTAAAACAACGTAACAATGAAGGACTCTGTTGGCCCCTTTAAATATGGGAATAGAACAGATGGCTTGCAAAGCAAGTGAACCTGAGCACCATATGTGTCAAACACAGCACTAATATGGACTCATAGTAGAAATTTTAAGTTATACACTCTTCTTTTATGTAACCTTCTAGTAACAATGAATAAAAAATGGCTAACTTCTTTAAAATAAATAAAAAATAAACGTCTAAGGGCTTTATGAAAGCTTTCTCGTTCCAAGGGTACTATCATTAAGCCTCAGTAAAGCTAAGAATGTCACTACTGATGAGCAAATTGATTCCAAACAAATCAAATTTGTTACATATTTCCCAAAAACTCCAGTATTCAACAGATCCAAATCTTTGGGATTCGGGTGGCATGAATGCCACAAACTGGCAGCCTCTATTTTACTGTTCAGAAGATAAGAATAAGGCATGTTCCACCAAAAAGGGATAATTTCTGGGCTGTTTTTTTATTTTAAAAAAATCTGATAGCGCAGTGTGTTATTTACCAGGCTGTTTGTTAGCACCAGCTACCATCTGTTTACCCATAGTCATATATGTCGCTTTAAATTTGTCATTACTAATGCTGTCTTCACATTAAAGAGCTTAAAGGGGTGGAATACAATGCTTTGGGGTAACTGGGGCACATTTGATTTGTGTACTGATCAGTTGATGTGGAACCACTGTGTCAATCAAATAGTGACTTTATGCTAAACCTCATGGCTTTGTCCTGGCAGTCCATTGGTATTCACCCCAGGGGTCTGAACTTCCCTGCAGGGGAGCTACCAGGTTGGTACCTCCTTGAGTAGCCCCAGTGTGGTTGACAGCTAAACCACAAGGGTTGAAGACACCGGTACGGGACACCAAGTGTTCAGGCAAAATTGTAGTCAGTAACAGACCAAGGTCAGGGCAGGCAGAGTTTAAGCAAATCTGTGAAACAAGTCCAAAGGTCAGAGCAGGCAGAGTTTATGCAAATCTTTGAAACAAGTCCAAAGGTCAGGGCAGGCAGAGTTTATGCAAATATTTGAAAGAAGTCCAAAGGTCAGGGCAGGCAGAGTTTATGCAAATATTTGAAAGAAGTCCAAAGGTCAGGGCAGGCAGCTAAGGCTCAGTACAGTGATTATATATGGATCAGGTCAGGTAACAGAGGGTGGGAATACAGGACTAAAGCAGAAGTCGGTACAGGGGCAGACATTTATATAACAGCACCTCTGCAGGATCTAGCAACCTAGTAAACCTATTGCTAAGGCAGAGAGTGAGAGAAATAGTACAGCATATATAGTAGAGCTGGCTGACACATTAGAAGTAGTTGCACACAGAACCAAAGGAAAGTTGACCCCTAATATCTCCAATAGACATAGACACAGGGCTCAGGCACAGAGGCCCAATGTTAGATCGCTGGAACTGCAGCAGACACACAGGTAAGTTGAGAGACACTTGTGCCAGCCCAAAGTGGCGGGGCAGAGGCGGGCATAAACCGCTGATGTAAAAATTTGGTGAAATCTGACGGCTGATTTGACTGAGTCAGGCCCAAAACTAATTCTGAGAAAGCTGCTCATTCCTAATCACTACTATGAAGAAAAAAAATCATGTTACAGTGACGTTCACAGATGAATAAGCAGAAAGTTACATATGCCAACTTCACTCCACTGCAAGTTCATTAAAATGTAATACTGATTAAAGTATTGTGCAGCAGAATTATTATTTTTTCACCTCTTCTGATGCCGCTCTGATACTTACTACTTCCTGCTCCTTGTTCCACCCATAAGAAATAGGAACACTGAGCCAATCCCTGGATGAGCTAGGTCACCCCTGCAGTCAGTGATTGGCAGAGCTGACATCTACAGGCCTTTCCTGTGTCTCAAGCTAGGATCAGGAAATGGAGAGGTCGAAGAACCAGTAAGCATTGGAAAAGCATTGGTATCATGATATTGCTTTCATTTTGATTTAGAAATTGGTACATTTTCTAGCTGATGGATCCATGTGAGCTTTTTATAAGGAGTACTGTGTCACGGACGTACCAAGACATATGGACATCCCCGTGACAGTGAATGGAAGGAGATATTTGAGACTGGCAACACGTGGTTTGATTTGACACGTCTGTGTGGTTTCTGGTACTGGCCACACCCTTCACTTCCAGGTGTTGCTATTGTGGTCATTTTACTTTCCCTACTTATAGTTGTTTCTCCCACAATGTTGTGCGGTTTATAGCTTCATTTGGACCTGTGGATAGCTGGTATTTGGATCTCAGCTGAGTTCCTGGTGCTGCCATAGCTTCTTGAAAGTTAAGTGTTACCTTTCCCTTTTATAGTTTATTTTGACTTTTCTGTGTGTTGCATTTCCTTGTTGTTTTGTATTAGGCCTCAGGGAGACTTCCGTTCATCCTTCTTTTTGGAGGAACAGGTTGTCTCATTCCTGTCATTAGTACCAGGGTCCTTTAGAGTTAGAAATGACTTTAGGTATTCCTGTGTATGAACTCACCTACCTTTGGGGTCTTGAGCTGATCAGTGAAAATTGTATTATTGAATGCACAGGACATACGTATCATCAATAAGGGCCATAAAGGTCAATCATCAATAAGGTCACATAGGTTATTTGTGAAGCAACCCATAAGAAATCGAGTCTAGTGGCAAGCAACTGGCTCCAAATGGGGCTCTATTTTGAAGGCTTTTGGGTTCCACTATTGTGGTGGGCATAGGCCCACCCAGAGAATGCTTTAGTGCTCAGGTGGGACAGTCCAATCCTGTCCATATAAATGTAGATAATGGTGCAAATCTACTCCACTAATTGTGCCAAAATTTTAGCTTAATTTGTAAAAAAAAAACTGGCATACATGCTTTGCACTACATTATTGTTTGTTTTAGACTCTTTTGGCACTTCACTCGACAAGGGACAAGGTTTAGCTGGCAATGGTGTAGCTTGGTAGAAAGAGTGCATGGTTTAAAGGGGTTGTCTGGTTTCTGATATTGATGGCCTAGCCTCAAAATAGATCATTAAAATTCAGTCCGGCAGGGGTCTGGCTCACAGCACCCCCACCGATCATCTTTTAGAAGACACTGCAGTGCTCGTATGCAAAATAGGTGAACCAAAGTTAGACAGTCCAAAAAAGCACCACATTTATAATCCAACCTGAGCCACTGTGACAATTTTGTGCATCTAGTGACTGTCTAGTCTAAGTTTATCCTTTCTAAATATTAAGCAGGATTAGTAAATCTGCCCCAGTGTGCGAGACTCCTTCAGAAATGCGTCATTCTTCAAAACCAATAAAAAATGATGCTGTGTGACAGTATCATGAAAATGACGGCTTAAGTCGGCTTAAGTGGCACGAAAGTCATAACATGATCTGACTGAAATCACGAACCTCTCATCTAGCAGTGTTTACACAGCTTTGTATGGTTCGTGTGCTCTTTAAAGATGACTTTTTTTAATTATATTAAACTGCCTGAATAGCTCTAGAAATGTGATTTCCACCATTCTGGATAAAACTTTATGATCCTCATCTACCTGTAAAACATTACCGGCTGCTTGAAATGCTCTGCTCCTCTCTCCTCTCATTCATGAAGCACTGTCCTTAACTTGAACTTGTCATTAAAAATTAACTTGAGCTAATCTAATAGAGCTTATTATTTTCAGCTATGTATTGAACTGCAAAAATAATGCTAATCGTGATGGTACCATATTAAAAAATAACATAATACGTATTAGTGCTATCTCCCATAGTATACAATAACCAACTCTGTTACAGTATTAAAGGGGTTGTCCATCTTTTATTAAAAAATGGCCTATCCCTAGCAGCTCGATGGGGGTCAGACACGCTGAACCTTGCCAATCTACTGGCAACAGATGGAAGCAGACAGCTCCGTCTACTTTGCGGTGGACTGAGCTCGTCACTGCAGTGCTGCTCCCGTTGAAGTCAATGAGATCAGAGGAGCTACCGATATCAATGAGACCACTTAGGATCTGTCGAATCTCAATTCTTAAATGTGAATTTATCAGAAACAAATTGATGGTATAGTGTACAGCATAACATGACATTTGTACCGCCAAAATAAAAGGAATAAATAGTGGAAAAGTAGAATTGAAAATAAAGGAGTTTTCCAAGACTATAATATTGATAGTCTATCCTTAGAGTTGGCCATCTGTATAACATTGGTGGGGGTCCAATTCCACACCTGGTGGTGAGGTGACTGTCCTTGGTATTTCTGCTTAGTCCCATTAACCTGAATAGAACAGAGCTACAGTACCAGGCACAGCCACTATAAAATGCACCGCACCGCACCTGGTAAACAACAAAGTCAGGATGATCCTCGGGGGTGTAAACAGTTAAAGCAGCATTGAGATGGACTACCATCAATATTATAGTCCAGGGATCAGCAACCTTTGTCACTCCAGCTGCTGTGAAACTACAACTCCCAGCATGAAAAATATGCTCACCTATTCTCATAGAAGTGAATGGAACACCCTGGGAGTTGTAGTTTCAAACATCTGGAGTGCCAGAGGTTGCTGATCCCTGTTATAGTCCTTTAACTGACAAATAAGATGACCATATACATCATCCTTATATGATTGCCCCCATGCTCCGAGAAATATTAGTATCTAACTGAGGACCTGGGAGGAATCACTAAGTGAGCAGTTCAGTCTGTTTGCAGCATACATAAGAGAGTGGATGGCCATAACTGGGATTTTATGCTATAATGGTTTCCTGAAAAATAATCCTGAAATGCCATCAACCCATTCATTAGCGGCTGACAGTTTTGAAGCCTGAGGCATTTAACATTTGGCATCTGCATGTAAAGATAACGTTAAAGATACTGTATAGTCTGGATTTACTGTCACAACGAGGGAATCATAGTTTTCAGAGTCATTCAACCGAATTGCTCTGTTATGTAGGCAAATGTTATAGGAATATATTCTATAGCGTTCGTGTACAGACCTCACTCTTCATATCAGTGCTGAATACCTCCAATATTTAGAAGAACATTCTATCTACTTTCAGAAGATTGTGTCATCTCATGCACTGGTGGCATATCACTAGGATATGCCACCAATGTCAGATAGGTGTGAATACTAGCTCTTGGACTCACACCTATCTTCACAACAAGCCCCCAAAAGTGACTGCTCGCAATTCACTTCAATGGGTTCTGTAAAAATAGCCAAGCGGGCATCCTGGTGACATGCCACCAATGTATGAGATGAGACAACCCTTTTAACATATTAAAGAGGTTGTGCCAATTTTTGAAGTTATACCCTATCCACAGGATTGAAGATGACAAACTGATCATGGGGTTCCAACCACTGGGACCACCACCAGTAACGAGTATAGGGGTCTTGTTCCTTTGTCCTGATGGAGCAGCAGGCCAAACATGTGCATTGCCACTCTATTCATCCACTATGGGATTGCAGGAAATAGCCAAGCGCTGTATTCAGCTATCTCTAGCAGTCCCATAGAGCCATGCTGCTCCATGAGGATAGGGAAACAGGACCTCTATTGCTAAAATCAGTGGTGGTCCCAGTGGTCATATCCCCACCAATCCTATAAGGGAGCATGAGAATGTAAATACAGAGCACTGATGTGAAAGCAGACTTGGCCACTGTAAGAGATTTGGGGCATCTTAAGACTGTCCACATTCACATTGTCTACATTTTAGATGGACCTAGTAAATCCACCCCATCACTGGTATTGCTACCTCCACCACTTCTTTCTCAACCCATGACTTTTCACTTGAACTATATGATTGTTGGAGGCTACAGATGGAAAGCTCATGTAACAATATAGCAGCAGTGCTAAGTTGAAATCGCAATGCGATTAATTTAACTTAAAGTATTCGCATTGCGATTTCAACTTAGCACTGCTAGTGCATAGCTATATATTCCATATTCGTTAATTCTAGCCTATGTAAGATAGCAGTGCTAAGTTGTAATCGCAATGCGATTAATATAACTTGAATTAATCGCATTGCGATTTCAACGTAATTCCTCAAATCCGACAGTACATTTTAGTATATAGAGATTTTCCCATGGAAGGGGACGCTCCATGAGCACGGAAGTCGGCAGAAGCGGCAACGGGCACTGACTGAGCAGCCAGGAAGCCAGGAATCCTCATGACAGGTAAGAACTACTTTTGGGAAGTGGGAAAGAAAAATATAACTAAAAAAAAAAAAAAAACGAATATTCGAAATAGCGAATTTATAGCGCTATATTCGAAATATTCGCGAATTAGCGAAGTGCCGATATTCGCTAAAAAAATTCGCTTTTCGAATATTCGCGCTCAACACTAGTAAATAATAGCTCTATGAATTAGCCATATGTTATAGTTCCAAGGATGGCCTTCAGCTGAACATAAAACAGCACAAAGCCCATATCTTACACTATATAGGCTCCATGCCTGGTGCTTGTCTGGATTTTACCTGTGCAAATTCTCAGAAATTCCACCCTGTGTGGACCCTAAAAAGCTGTCTTTAGTTGACAGTAAACTCCCTTATCTTACTCGGCTCCTGCACAGCTTGTCCATTTGATATGTCTGCTCCTGATGAGATTCCTTTGGGGAATGCTTTACTGATCTATGATGACAGTGCTTGATTCCATTCTTGCCAGTTAGTATACAGCACGTGTATGAATCTGGAATGCTACTTTCACACAAAGTATTATAATGTCCATTGGAAGTTTACATCGGGAAGATTTACCTTTGATCTAATCCTCTGACAGATGCCACTACTCAGACATACAGCATCATCAGTTGTCCATATGGTTACATATTAAAAAGATGTTACTGGATGCCTCTGCAAGGAATTCTGCTGCACTATTACACACAGCTAAAAATGAATAGTGGAATATACAGGCCCACCTGGGGCCCTAAGGAAATGGAGAAAGTAACTTCTATAAGCAAGTGTATGTTCCTGTCAGTTCTGCTTTAATTTTTCGAGGGTACATAGTCAACAATTACCTGGAAGTGTACATCCACACAATCAGGTTTCCTGATGCTGTTTTTGGAAGCCAAAATCAGGAGTAGATCATAAAAGGACCGAAAGTATAAAGGACACATACAACTTATTTTTTAAATTCACTCCTGGTTTTGGCTTCCAAAATTTCATTAGGAAACCAGACCACATGGGTGTACCCTAATGGGCCAAAAATGCAGCCACCAATAAAATCTGTGTAGAGCTGCAAAAATGTCCTTCCTTACCTTTTCTCTTGGCTGAACAGATCCTAAGATGTGTGAGATACGTTTAAAAATTTCAATACTAGGTCACGGGATGTCTATCCTCTGTGTGCCTATGTTTGGCCACCCAGTGGTTGTAATGTGAACTGCAGCTATGTTTTGATGGCATGTCATGAGCTTGTATTGAGAAAAGGTTAGACATATTTTAGAATAGTAAATGCCCCCCTTAGATTGTGAGCTCCACTGGGAACAGCAAGTGATGCTAATGTCTATAAAGCGCTGTGGAATATTTCAGTGTTATATAAGTGAGTAAAGTGTGGACCCAGACGCAGACCCAGAAGATGAAATAGCATGGCCACCTCTTCATTCTAGAGACGGGTGAGGGTCATAGCGTTCAGACAGCCACTGATCAAACATTAATAGCATTTCGCAACCATTTCCCCCCTTTAATTCCACCTTATTAAAATTGTCACCAAAAGACGAAAAAAAAAAAAAGTAAAATAAAAAGGCGATAGGTTAGAAGGTTAAATTATTTAAGATGATAACTTGAACATTATGTGCAGATTCAGTAGACATTATGTACTTTTTGAAATAGTAAGTGCTAATTCATTATGACAAGTCCACTTCAAGATAAGAGCACCCAGTGGAAATTTATAGATACAAGCTAAAACCATAATTTATAGTTACAAGGTGACTAAAACTTAAATGATAAAATTTGGATGCCAGGCTCCATATTTTAGCAGGGCATCATTCATAGTATGACATGTACTCTATGAGAATTGCTGCTTCCCCGATCATCAGAGAACAGTACAAAATCCTGATGGGTCACAAATCATAGTTCTCCCTTCCTAAACAAATTTTCTATAGAGAAGTAAATAAAATAACCAATGCTCAATAAGTCAAGAAAAAACATATAAGGTAGTAATTTGGAATGTTTACTAAGTGCAGTTTAGACATAGTAGGGTTGATTTCATTAGAACTAACATGCTATGCCCTTTTTTTTAGCAGATCAAGAGTAAAACAATATCACAGCTGATTTTTTGGGTTGTAACGGGTTTGTTTTTGGCACAAATGATACTGATATCACAATGGTTTTACATAGGACTGATGATATATTTAAACACAAATAGTTCTGATGGTATAGGAATGATGTAAAGCATCCTCACAATCAGGGAAAACAACAATTTCTGCTGTGCTGCATCAATAAATGTGGAACATTGGATTTATATTTGAGAATGGAGCAGCTTTACGAATCCTTTCTAAAATGTAGACAGCGTAAGGCAGTCTAAAGATGCACCAAATTTATCACAGTGGCTCATGCTGGATAATAATTTGCAACATGGATAGACTCTTCTGTCCAACTTTCTACCATCTATTCGCTGGCAACAGAACCTGGAGCCAAACATTTGCCCATTTTAAGGCCATACCCATTTCCAACTGAGCCACACCCAATTCCAAAGAAACCACACCGCTCAGTGCATGATTTTTCTAAAGCTAGATGCACCAAATTTCTGCAAATTTTGGCACATTTTACAACAAGACTAGGCACAACCACACTGGTAAATGTATGCCACTGAGTTGACTTTTTTTTGGCAAACCCAATTTTCTAACAATACCATACAATACTTTACACTTTATAAGAAACAACCCTTCTGGGTAGAAACTAAGATGTGACAGTCTGATGTGACAGTCACTTAAGATGTCAGGGCTGAGCATTTATGTTATACCCTGACATCCCCATTTTATTCATTACCATGATCACTACGACCTTTAAACTAATGCCTCTGTTGACAATAGAGTCTAAAGGCCCCCCTACCTAATACACTATTGTCTGCCTATTTTGGTGAGACTGGCCATCTAAGGTGTGTGGGGTGGTCCCAACTCTTTCCTGACAGATGATGTTGAGTTACTGAGGAATTGGGTGAATTGATTGCTTTCTTATCTCAGGAGATAAACCATCACCAGAGGTGTCTGGGAGCTTCTTTCTCCTCTCTCCCCATTTTAAATGCAGAGCCAAGTGCATATGTGCATGGAGGAGTCTGGAGAGATAGCTGTCGGCCAAACGAGCATGCACACGGACCTCTGTGCACAATGTTCTCTTCTCACACATCTTTACTGGTCTGGGACCAGTGATCGTCATGTGGAACAGCTTTCAGGGATCCCATATAACCCCAGGGTTCTGCTGAAACTCAGTTGGGAGATGCTGTTCTAAGGTATTAGCACTATATTAGTGTCGAGTGAATCAAAATCAATGAAGTGGAAAAATTTGATTTGCCGCAAAGCCGAATTTCCTTGTGCTTCGTGGTAACAAATACATTTTCCCAGAAATGACGGTAAAAATGTTTAAAAAATTATACTGACGTCATCCATTTAAGCATGAAGAAGCCGCACTAAATCTTGTGCGCAGTGACGTATGACATCACCACGCCGGCTGACATAATAACATTACTTGCCGCTCGAGATTTTACGGTGGATCTTCAAGCAAGATGACTGCGGTGGTCTCTTCGCGCTTAAATGGATGAGGGAAGTACAATTAATATATTTTTTTTTTTTATGAACTAAAATGCTTTAATATTGATTTCAGGAGCCGCGATCAGCGATGAACATAATCACCATTCCCTGTCTTTGAATCCGCTACTTAAAAAAAAATGCGTTTTATGACAAAGTAATTCATCACAAAGCAAATCTTTTTGTAAAATTCGGTGAATCGTCTGAATCGAATTTTTAAGATCTTCGCTTATCTCTACACTTTGTGAATGAGAATATTACCAGTATTATTATTAACATTACTATTAGTGCCAAAGTTATCTGTATTATTATTAGTAATTATATTAACATAATTAGTATCATTAGTAGTAGTATTAGGCCTCACACGACATACTGTCATTGTTGCATCCGCAATTTTTGCAGACCCATTAACTTCAATGGGTCCGTGGTCCGCATTTTGCAGACAAGTATAGGGCATGTTCTATTTTTTTTGGAGAATGGACACAGGGATATGGAAAGCAAAAAGATAGAATATGTCTATAACATGAGGACTATAGACCCACTGAAGTCAATGGGTCTGCAAAAAAAAATGCAGACAGCACATGGACCACATTCATATTTTGCGGATCTGCGATTTGTGGACCGTAAATGTATATAATTGCGTGCATTAGGCCTCAGGATAAATATTTTTATTATTAGCATTATTATTATTAACTATTGTTATTATAATAAACTATATTTGCATAATTATAATTAGCATTGTTATTATATTACCATTATTATTAGCAATGGCCACAAATTATGTCACGAATAATTAGCGTCATCAGTATAACAGCAGAGCAGCGACATTAAGGGGAAAATATCTAATTACGTGAATGAGAAAGCCTGCAGTAATAAGCAGAAGAGGGATATGTGTACTGTATGTTTGCTTTCCAGCTTGGCAGATAGATGGGAACGCTCAAGCTGGAGGACAGAGCGGCACTAGTAATGTTTTATTAATTTATTTTCTCCTATAACACTTTTAGGGGCCAGTAAATACATCATCAGTCTGCACTTCAATCACAAAATGTTTTCTGCACTGACAAATAAAATGCGGTATCAATCATAAAGCAAATCAACAGAGACTTTGTTGAGACAGTAGAAAAATTACAAGCATGGTGAGGGATACTGATTTCCTTCCACAAAGAAATAACTAGGAAATGAGATCCGGATAGAGCTACTGAGAACGAACACACTGCGATATTAATATGTGGAATAGAGTAGTACCCAGAGCTTTACAGCAATCACTTCCTTAAAGTGAACTACGCCTCACTAAGAGACATAGGCTCATGCGTAGCATGCAGCACAGTATACATACCATGGCTATAAAGATAGTACATGTTGCCTGGTTCACTGCTCTCAAGACAACCTCCTCACTCCCCGGGGATGAAAATGCTCCCCTAGTGTCTAAGTGGGGTAGGATAAATGCCTTACCACCCTTGGTCCCTGAAGTTCAGTTTGATAGTTGTTAATTTAGCAATTATTGATATAATTGCCCTTACTACCCTGTTTCCTCCCCAATTCCTTATGACGTTTACTGCCCATTTGTAGAATGCAGTATATATACCCCAGATATACAGATGTAGTAGAGCTACACGAAGTCTTATATACAACCAGAATTAAGACATTGTGATATCTCAGGATGGCTATGTTCGTGTTATGTGAATACTAAGGGATGAGCGAATCGACTTCGTATGAAACATCCGAAGTCGATTTGCACAATACTTTATTTGAATACTGTACGGAGCAAGCGCTCAGTACAGTATGAGAATGTATTGGCTCCTATGAACCGAAGTTATTATGTCACGAAGTCTCGCAAGACTTCGCATAATAACTTCATATATCAATTTCTACTGTAAAAAAACATTTCCCGAACTGGGGTTTGGTTCCAAGTGGTTTTTTCATTCATCCCTAGTGAATACATTTGTTGTATGTGCCTACAAAGCTCCTAATGCATACAAGGAACATATCAATAAGCCCACATTCAGTCTAGTGTCCTTTGGTATCAGGCAGTCCTTTTTTAACTCTATTGGAAGACTGAGCCATAGACCCTACAGGAAAATTTTCCAGTAGGCTGATGCCCAGGGGGCCGTCGGCCAGGTACATAACGGTCTGATGCTCTCATCATTCATCATTATGCACATCTGTAGTACTTGTTTCTGCTGGGATCAGTATTTTATGCTGCACTGTGGAATTTGGTTCTGCTGGAGCAATATTTTGTGCTGCACTGTGGTATTTGGTTCTGCTGGGGCAGTATTTTGTGCTGCACTATGGTATTTGGTTCTGCCAGGGCAGTATTTTGTGCTGCACTAAGCTGTTGCTGGCCCTTCCTATTTATGTTGGCCCTGCCTACTTGCGTTGCTCCACCTACAGTGAAGTTGGACACACCAACAGCATGGGGCCAATTTGTTTTTTCTCCAAGGCCACTTTAAGTTCCCAGTCCGCCCTGGACTCTACAGCACACTACACTTTCTTATACGGAGGTCCGTCGTGTATACTGTGCATTATGTGATTTTATCATTGGGGTAACAGGGCAATATATGTCTCTTTATGGCTAGAGAGATACATGCTGAATGTCAGAACCTTTCACATAGACACTTTGTGGCTTCAAAATCATAGGCCTGACCGTGCTGTCCTGTAACTTTAAATTTCCTCCAAGTCATCCTTTGTGCATAAATCACAAGGTTGTTTTTTATTTTTTTCCTTAGAGAAACATTATAGCTGTGGATCTATTTTAATGATTATCTTGCATGCTCTCAGGTCCTCCTAGTCTAAATTTCACAAAACCCCAGACACAACACTGAGCCAAGAAGTGCTATGAAAAAATTCCTTTCATTCACAAAGGTTCAGTAGCATTTTTGGGCCCAGATTTACTGATCCTGTAGACAGGGAGTCTAGACCTGCTCCAGATTGATCACAGTGACTCAGGCTGGATGATAAATCTGGTCCAGATATATACACTATTGTGTAATTCTATGCCAACTATTGGTTGGCTTACTTAGAGACTCCCTTTTATGCCAGAATTGTGGTGCAGTTTTGGAGTAAAATGGGTCACAACCCTTTCACCCTACGTCTCACCACTTCCCATTAAGGCTACATTCACACTAGCGTTTTCACTGGATCCGGCAGGGGTCAGCAAAAACGCTTCCGTTATAAATGGATCCGGTTGTATTATTTTTAACATAGCAATGACGGATCTGTCATGAACTCCATGGAAAGTCAATGAAGGACATATCAGTTTCCATTGTGTTAGATAGTGTCAGCGTTAAACGGATCGGTCCCTCCCTATTGACTTGCATTAGGGGTCATGTCAGATCCGTCTTGCTTCGCATCTCAGGACGGAAAGCAAACTACAACATGTTGCGGTTTGCTCTCCGATATGAGAACGCAACTAAACGGAACGGAATGCATTGTGTGAAAGTAGCCTAAGCTGTGCTCCCTTGCCAAGGCCTGTCTCTTTTTCGAGCAAGTCAAAAAAAGCGTAGAAACCCTAGTTATGCCAAACTGTCACAAATTGCACCAATTTCACCACTTTCTAGGCAGATTCTAGATTTATTTCTGTGCTTGTGTCTAAAATCTGTCTAAAAAATAGAGCAGCGCTGGGGTCCTGCATGGAGTTTGTATGTGCTCCACTGTTTGCGTGGGTTTCCTCCGGGTACTCCGGTTTCCTCGCACACTCCAAAGACATACTGATAGGGACCTTAGATTGTGAGCCCCATTGGGGACAGCTTGATGCTAATGTCTGTAAAGCGCTGCGGAATATAGTAGTGCTATATAAGTGCATAAATTAAATAAATTTAGCAAATTGGGCAATTTTGCGCAACTAGGGGTTCTAAACTTTTTTCAACTTGTTTGAAAAGGAGGTGGGCCTTAGCTGGAAGGAGTTTTACTTCATAGTAATGGGGGCGTGACCTAAGAGGCTCCATTTTGTGCCAAAATTGCACCACAATTCTGAGCCGCTAAAGCTGTTGCAGCTCTAAACAGCTTGTCTAAATTTCCGCCATCTATACGATTAGCAAATTAATTGTTGTTTTCTAAGACTATCTAATAATCTGGCATATCTTTATAAACTGGCACTTACAGGTCCTATTAATAATAGATATAAGGGATTTTACTATAAGTGCTTGTAATGCTGCAACAAGTAGCGTAAAACACCATTTGACCAGATCCTTCAGAATGATAAATACAGTGCCAAATCTACGGTGAAGACTGACACACAGCTAGCGAAGAGAGGTGGTCGGATTCTGTGTAATTAGCCTTTCTCTGCCATTTTGTACTTCTCCCAGGACCTATTACAGTAGAAATCCACCCTACTAATGGCTTCCATCCACTCATTTATGGCACTCAGCTGCGACATTGTTGCAACAAAGTAACTACTTTCAGCCACAATGAATGAGGAGCAGCGTCTCAGGTTAGTAATTATGTGAAAATCACCTTTACATTTCATAGCAGGACATAGCCTTTATTTATCTGTAAATGTTAAATGCTTTGAACCACTTTCGAGTCGCAGTTTTTTTCCAATATGCTTCATGCTGTAAATCAGCAAGACAATGCTAGAATAATATATTACAAATACATAACCAAGAGCTTTTAACCTTGCGATTTATTATATCTGCCACAGAGTTACTGTCAGAAAAAATCATGTCTTAATGGCGAATGAGGGAATATTTTACTATTGTATTCACGATATGACCCACTGCCTGGCTGCGGCGAGGGTTAATGAGCGAACACAATGTATTTAGTAGCATATTCACACTAGAGCAGATAATAGTATAGGAAATAAATAAAAGGAATCCTCTGGAGAATTATTCAATTTTGTGCATTTGTGGAGCAATGAACTTACACCCCGGCTGGCAGAAAAAAAAAAAAAAATTAATCTTGCAATATCCAATTCATTCTGTTTCTTGAACACGATGATGTCCTTGGAAAGTGTCTGCCCTGCTTGTCTGCAATAAGCACTGACCTATGTTACGGCTCGCAGGATGTGAGAAGAAATGGGAATTATCTGAAAAATGCAATATTAAGGATTACACAAGCCTGGCAAAAAAATCAATATTCAGTAGTCAAAGAGGCATGAAATCACCTATTGAGAATAATTGATGAAACGAGCATAAGATTTTTATGGCTGCGTCCCTGTCGTACAGCATTGCCAACCGGGGCTAGATTTACTGCTACAAATAGCTAACGTGAATTTTCATTCATCATTAAGACAACAGGATAGATCGGTAAAACAAACAGACTTCTAACTGTATCCATACACAGTAGGAATTAATATTATTAAGGGGGTTTTACGGGAATATTTTACTGATGACCTTTCCACTGGACCCCATCAGCTGTTTGAGAAAGGCACAGACGCATGCAGTAGCGCCATGGCCTTCTCTCTGCAAACCAAGCACAGTGCCATACATTGTATAACAGCTGCTGCCAGTGCCGCTGCCTTCTAAAATTGCTGATCAGTGTGTGTGTGTGTGTGGGGGGGGGGGGATTCTAGGTGTCGAACCTCCACCATTCAGATACTGATGGACTAGGGATGAGTGAATCGTGCGAAGTGGACTTCGATCCGAATTTCAGGCCACAAATTCCTTGTGCTCTGCGGTAGCGAAACGATTTAACCCGAAATAGTGTAACAAAAAACAAAAAAATACTTAGCTGCTCCATTTGCTAGCGACCGGCCACCCACCAGCATCTTGCTTAAACATCTCTGCCGAAATCCCATGCATGGTGACGTATGTCATCACCATGCCGGCTGGCGTGATGATGTCATCACAGGACGATTTCGCCCTAGACCTTAAAGCAAGATGACGGCGGCCGGCCTGTTGCGATTAAATGGATCAGTAAGTATTTATTTTTTATATTTTTATGTATATCAGATGCCAAGATCATGTATGAACGCGGCATCCGAGGGGTACAATGACGGGGGGCACAATCGCTGCTCCCTGTCATTGCACCCACTACTTACAAAGAAATACAGATTTTTTTTAGTATAATTTGGCGAAGCAGCTGAATCGAATTTTACCAAACTTCGCTCATCTCTACTGATGACCTATCCAGAGCATAAGAACGTAGAGTAGCAGAGTGGCACTCACCGGATCTCCTGGTCACCTCGATCCAATGAGACTCCTATGCATGTAGTCCAATGAAAAATGGCAAAGGCAGCATGTCCGGAAAAGAATCCCTTTATTGGGGACTGCTCACATAATAAACGTGGTTACAAAAAGTTGCTACGTTTCGGATATTCCCAAGCGTGCTTGATAAAGGCTTGGGAATAGCCGAAACGTAGCAACTTTTTGTAACCACTTTTATTATGTGAGCAGTCCTCAATATTCTTTTCCAGACATGCTGCCTTTGCCATTTTTCATTGGACTATCCAGAGCATAAGTCATCAGTGTAAAACTCCTATTTCTACAGATGTGGAAAAAAAAAATGGTGGCATGCAGACGACCGTTATCCATGTTTTGCAGACCGCAAAACACATTTGTGCGTGTATCCATAGATCCGTGTGAGAAGCAGCATCGCTTCGAGCTTTTTTAGAATGAGATTTTCATGCACTATATGATGTTTGATTTTCATTCTTTTTACTTTAATCATGGGATAACCCCTTAAAAAATCTTTAACAAAATAAAAGTAGAAAATGAAGAAATGTGAAAAAATTAAGAAATGTTTAATTTTCAATAACCATCTGAGACAAAGCCATCGGCAAAATGTATCAGGTTGGGTGAATACAGAACTTTACCATCATTACTTTTGCATTTGCTTTGGATTTTTTTTGCATACTCTCCTGTCTGGTGTCTGACATTTTTCCAGTAGTCGTTGCTGTCTCCTGTAATATTTTTGTACTTGCTCTTTAAAATCAGTATGGATTCCATTTACTGACACACTGATACATATGCATTAGCTGTACGTTATATCTCCATTTGGAGGAATTTATTAAGACTGCCATTTCATATGGTGGTCTTAGTCTAAACAAAACTGGAATAAGACACAGGCCCCTTAATACATTTATTACATGTACAGTAGGTCAGTGAGCGACAGAGTGAAATATACACTAGCTATAAATTGGAGTAGATTTGTGCTGTAAATTATGCCAATTTCTGGAGTAAATTATAGCAAATATGTCAGGCTGCAGGGGGCCAAGTCCCTCCCACTAAGTCACGCTCACTTGACTCACTTGGCAAAAGGAGCAGAAGACATTGACGCACTGCAAATTGTTGTCTAAATGAGGCTTGCACTGAAATGTTCGACTTTTGTACAACAGCTTTTAGGCGTATCGCCATTGGTAAATTCCCCATTTGTGTTTGGTTAATAGTTATATACTGTATATATATAAGTGAAAGTTAGCTTGTTTGTTGGTTTGGTTCCTACGTGCTTTCTTTGACCTCAACCATACTTAATTGACTCTTCATGATCCAACTGAAAATACTGGGGGGTTGTCAAGTCCAGCCGACAGGGTTCTGGACGGTTCTTTAAAAGTAATAGGTTTTGTATGCAACATGCATTAAAATGTATACACTAGTGTAACCGCTGAGGCACTACTTCTCACTGCCTCTTATCTCCCCTGACTTTCGATTTGCCTCTTATCTCCCTACATGTGCTGTCTAAAAGACAAACTGTTTGTTGTCCATATCAACCAACACAGCTTTCATTTTTGCCCATAGCAACCAGTCACACCACTGATTTCATTCTACTACAGAAGGCAGATGAGAGGCAGACTGAAATGTAGGGGAGAAGTAAGATGTCACAGACTGTATGCAAAGGGGCACTCCCAAAAGAGGTGTAAAGATGGTTCCTCTGTGAATGGGCACCTGTGGCAGTGGTGAGTTTTGCCAAATTTGCTGGCATGGCAAAAGTGTTAGGGTGGCTAAAACACACTCATTAGCTGTTGGACGAATGATCAGCTATCTCTCCCGATTTGTTCCCAGCTCCCCCATACACATACAAGTTTGAGCTGCAATACCAAACACAGCCACTATACAAACTATGGCACTGTGTTGGGTTTACTATGAAGAAACTGTGGCACCCGTCTGAGCACGATGGCCCATTCAAACAGTTGATCACAGAGGGTGCTGGAAGTTGGACCTTCAATGATCTAATAAAGGCATACCCTGAGGTCAGGTCAGCAATATTTAAGTCCTGGAAAATTCATTTCACAGTAGAGTATGGGTTTATTTCTTATTGAGATAGATAGATAGATAGATAGATAATAGACAGATTATAGATAGATAGATAGATAGATAGATAGATAGATAGATAGATACACAGATTCAAATGATGAGGCAGCACTCCAGTTAAATTGAGAAGGGTGGTGGACCCGTTTATTCCCCTAGCAACGTTTCAGCCCAGCACAATAAGGCCTTTGTCAAGATAGATAGATAGATGATAGATGGATGGATAGATAGATAGATAGATAGATAGATAGATAGATAATTATTAATCATTATTATTAAGTTTCACCAGTTTCAAGATTAAAATGATGCAATTCCTAGAGACTTATTATTGTCATTTATTTACTTATCACCGCTACTAATAATCTTCTGGCTCGATAGCAAAGATGGCAGAATTGTTTGGTCAGGTCTGAGATTTACAGATTTTCTACCTAGAGAATCAATCAATAACATCATTTTTAAATGCTTACTCATCTATACTAGATTGGGGAACTGAATTATCAGGGCCGAGATTCCTAGTGAATCGGACAAATTCATCTTCTAGTAGGAAAATGTTAAATATTTGCATATGTGTAGAAGCTTCAATGATTTCCACATACTGTGCATAGCGCCAACATCTTCTGCAGTGCTGTAGCCTCAGCTAATGATATTCCGGCACACTGCCCTGTAATAATTATCATATTCAAAGTCATTGTGACATCCGTCTGCATTGCGTTTGATCTGTTTGTCTGTCTTGCTAGTTAAAGACTTGATCCATGCCACTCGTCTTACAGTCGGATGCTTGATTTCAATGATTGTGTCCTCCCTGGAGGGTTCATCTCGGCAGGAGGTAGTAGCTCTACAGACAAAAACCCTCCTCTCCCAGTGCACTAGGAAGCAGCTTCTCCCAGCTCTATGTTATCCTCTTACTAAACTGGTATCATGCAGGCATGAACACACAATATTCAGCTACTAAGGATTTCTATATTAGCTCTGATATGAACCAAGCTGCTCTCTCAAACGAACACTAGAAAGAAATTCCTTCTCACGCTGATCACTCCTGGTTTCTATAGAAACAAGAAAGGATCGCAGTCCACTTTCCTCATTTTCCCCTCAAGCTTTTTTTTTTTTTCCGTGCACTACAAAACATCTCCAGCTATCTGGCTTCCGCATTTATGCCATCACTTTATGCAATTTTGAAAAAGCAATCAGCTTGACGAGCGATATGGATGTCATTTTAAGCATCATGACATTGACGATTTACAGTGGTCAGCGCATCCATTAAAGGTCATTTGAGGTTAGGATTGACATTAAATGTAATGTTTCCAATGTATGGCGGGCCGTACACTGACTAGCATTTCCCTCTTTTGCTGCATTTCTCAATTTGCTATATCAAGGAATTGCTTTCCATAATTTTGCGTAATACATTTCCATTACAACCCGCTTTACCCTCACCTACTGTATCTTTCCCCAATCCCGCGTAGATCGTAAGCTTTCGCGGGCAGGGTCCTCTCTTCTTCTGTACCAGTTTGTAACTGGTCTTATCATGCCTACTGCAATTGTGTGATATCATGTATGTTCACCCCTCTACACCCCTTTCATGGAACAAATGGCACTTTGATAAATAACAATAATAAATACAAGCAGGGGCAGTTTGGACAATAAAACTGTTTAGGGGTAAATTATACCTAGGCATAAGCAAAGTTTTCCAAAATTCTAATTTGGCTGCTTCGGCGAATTTTGCAAAAAAAAAAAAAAAAAAAAATTGCTTCATGACTAATTACTTAATCACACAGTGCATTTCTTGCAATTGTGCTGCTCCCTGTCATTGTACCCATCACATGCCACGTTCATAGCTGATAATAATAACAGAGTGCTAAATAAAAATAGAGAAAACTCATACTTACCTCATCCATTTGTTTGTGACGGTCCAGGTACCGCCATCTTGATTGAAGATCTGGCGTGAAATCTCGTGCGGTGTGGTGACATCATACGTCACCCTGCACTGGATTTTGTGTGAGAACTTCAAGCAAGATGGCGGCAGCCAGCCCGTCACAAGCAAATAGGTGAGGTAAGTATGATTTATTTGTTTATATATATTTAACACTCTGTTATTATTATGAGATGTCACTATGAGCTATTTTTTTTATACTATTTTAGGTAAAATCGATTCGCTTCCGCTAAGCACGAGGAAATTTGGCTTTGCAGAAAATCACATTTATCTTGAAATTCGGATACGCTCAACACTAATTATAACACTCTGTGAATGGTGCATGTACATAGGCGTATAGGTAGTGTATCAGCTACTGTATATTTTTAAAACCAGATAGTGATACTTTTTTTTGTAATATGCTTTTTTTCTGATTGCATATTTTTTATTTTATTTTCTCTACATGATTATGGGGGCGGTCAAATGCTTTACAACAGCCACATGACATGCTCATTGACTTCTAAGGGCGAGTTTTGTGATCATGCTTTGTGACCTGTGACAAAGTCAATTTGATCAGAGGTGAAAGAGGTAAATGGCGCATCCTGTGCCATCCCATCTATACAGAGGCGTTATCTTTCATTGTAATCCTTTTGATGCTAATGAGATAACTGCTGAAAAGTCACCTCTTTGTACCTGAATTATAAGCCTATAATGAAGTGACAAAGGTGAAAACTGCAGGAATCCACGCGTTTGTTAAATTATATTTTTAGCAAAAAATGAAAACAAAAAAAAATAATTACCAAAAACTCTTAAAAAATGTTTAACATGAAACATAATGATGTTCTGTTTAAAGGGTGGTCCCACTATCCCAGTCTATTATATTTAAAGAATAGTCTTCCTCTTAAAGGGGCTGTCCAGCTTTGCAGACTTTTAAACAGACCCATGCAGCTTGTTATACCTATCAAAAAACCCATGGACCCCGGTGCTCTTTTACAACTTCCTATCCCTTCCTAGTCCCTATGCTGTAAACTTCTGAATGGACAGGGTCACAAGCACTGCTGTAGCCAATGATTGGCCTCAGTGGTGATGTGTGGCATGTCATTGCTTGGTCACGAGTAGTATGGGAGAAGTTAGTAAAAAACATGGTTACTGTGGTTACTATGGCTGGGATGTGGAATAGTGCCATAGGGCAATTATGGCAGGTACTTATTAGGAGAGGGGTTGAAGTCGAACCTTATGCAGTATCAAACTGGTACTTTTGGGAAGTCTTCAGTTATGGCACTGTGAGCTTCACTATAAAGCGCTGTCTGCTCTCTACATCAAACTGCTCTGAGGGACGGCTTTAATGGTCTCCTGGTTGGATGCTATAATTATCATTTAGAGAAAGGGTGGGGGGGGGGGGGTAAGACAAGAAGGACCTCAGTGCAGAGGGCAGAAAGATTTTTACAGTGAAGCGCCGCCACCAGTGCAACTTCAGGAGCAGAGTCTGGCAGAATATAGGTCCATATTCTCACTACTCCCAATGATAAAGCTTACGTCTGTATTGCTCTTCCAGCCTCTGCCTAGTGCTGTCAGCAGTTTAGCATGGTCAAACTGCTGACAGACTCCCTTTAAAGGCTTGTTCACACGGCCGTTGTGTGCCCGTGGCCGTATTGAATGGGTCCGCAATCACTGAGATGCGGAACGGAAGCGTGATGTTTCTGGCCGTGCCCCTGCACTGCAAAAAAATAGAACATGTTCTATTTTTTGCGGTGCGGATGGATCACAGACCCATGCAAAATGTTGCCTGTGCATTGGGGAGCGTAAAATGCATGGAACAGCCATGTGAACAAACCCTAATAGTGTATGTTATAACAAAAAATAGAATAAGAAAAAAAATTAAATTTGTTTTCTTGAATTAAGGAATAATAACCTCAGTCTATTCTTGGTAAAGCGCAATTACACAACACATTACTCACTTCCATCTTACTGCTCCAATGGCGACATCACAATTTTCTTAGAAATCCATAAAAATGAAGCAGTAGTCAATTACAATGAGTTGTGATTCATTAAATTATTATTAATATTGCCGGTGAAAAATAATTTACTAGTCGAGCCTCATAACTTTAATCCAGTCCACTGTAATATAATATCAATAATCACTTTCCAAATGCGTTTTTCCTCGGCTCTATTTAAAACCGTACAAAGAGGCGGCTTCTTTCATCCTATTCTTCAAGCACATTACAGCCACATGAAAATATATTACACATAATTCCATTTTAACTATGAATACAATAAACAGTAGGACAAACTGTACTCATAACGGCAGATTTATAGTTATATACCTACAGTGATTATTAGCATTGTGCTTATTGTAATTTCACTTGTCAGGACTCTACGTGTTTAATAGAGATGCTGAGTAAACAATTAAGGCATTAGCATTTGGTTTCCTCTCGCTATATAGACTGGATTATGTTTCCATTACAAAAAACAAGCTACACTGTTCTAATGCTGTTTTCACACTGGCATCATTTGCTCCGTTGTAGATGACCAACGGTGACTATGGTGGATCCATCTTGCAATGGATTCTGCTGGGTCACATTGACTCCAAATGGGTGTGACAAGTTTACCTTTTCATCAGGCCAAATAGCACAGTGCACTATACCTTCGTGACCATCAAAAATCACCAGTGGTAGCATAGCCTTTCAAAAGCATTTAAAAAGTTGTCATATTGTCCTTACTTTTCCTAAGCAAGCAAGAGTTGAGAACAAATAGCAAACATCCAAATGGGGCTGGGTCATGCATCCAGCTAGAACATGGATCTAGTCCTTCAGCCAAAAACCCTGATTATTTCAATACTATAAATGTATGGCTCTGCTGAACACACATTACTGTATATCGATGGGTTTACCTTTTGTGTGTAACATTCTTATTTTTGTATATTGTCTAGTTATTGTTTATCCCATACAGCGTCACCCCCCACACCTCCCATGGTGCCCCAGGCCATTAACTACTCCTAATCTCAACCCTGGATCCCCATGACTGCCAACTCTTATTGGCTATCGCTATAGTTGTGTGATTGGTGATGGTAAGCATTGCACTGGGCCAGCTTTGGAGATTAAAATGCTATAAGCCTTAGCTGGAGACCCTCTTTTTAACAGGTCCAATAGCAAAAAAAAAAGGTTAAACACAATAGCATGTAGGGTGTTAGGCGCCAAAGTCTGCAGTAGCTAAATCAGCCTATCCTGCTCTGTCTGCAATGGAGACCAAGCAAAGTTAACCCCGCTTCTGTAGCACGAATTAACAAAGTTAAAGCCATAATATAAAGATGTCAGAACACAGTGTGATGTTCTGACCAATATTCTGCTGGGAGTCCCATCATTCATGTGTTTTTTTATCACATATATACCGCCTAACTAAGCAATGTTGCAAAGTGCAGAACAAATACCCTAATTTATGCCATTTCTATAACGTGAAGAAGCAGTCATGCATCCTGCCACACTGCAAAAATTGCAGGGTGATCACTTGGCCTGGAAACTCCCCAAATCTCAATGCTATTGAGTATCTATGGGATGTGCTGGAAAAACAAGTCCAATTTCCCAATTTACAGGACTAATGGATCTGCTGCTAACTCTTAGGCCTCTTTTACACGAGTGTGACGGATTGGCTCCGGATGCGTTCAGGCTGCGTTTAGGGAAACTCGCACCATTTTGCAAGCAAGTTCAGTCAGTATTGACTGCGATTGCGTTCAGTTGTTCAGTTTTTTCAGTGCGGGTGCAATGTGTTTTGATGCGTTTTTCATGCGCGTGATAAAAAAACTGAAGGTTTACAAACATCTCCTAGCAGCCAGCACTTGCTTCCGGATGCAATGGGTTTTTCACGCAGTACCATTCACTTCTATGGGGCCAGGGCTGTGTGAAAAATGCAGAATATAGAACATGTTGCGAAAAAAAACGCTCATGTACACAGACCCATTGAAATGAATGGGTCCGGATTCAGTGCGGGTGCAATGCGCTCACGTGACGCATTGCACCCGCGCAGAAAACTCGCTCGTGTGAAAGGGGCCTTAAAGTGGATGGATGATCCTAATGACCTCCCTTCCTACAGAGATTCAGATGAAGACCATATTAAACTGTATTCAGAATTATAATCCCTGACAAGTAGAAAAGAGAGAAGGATGAGGCAGATCTTTATCTCAGTGCTCTGAAGTAACTTGTCCTCTTGTGTGATTAGGACAGGCTTTGTGTGTACTAATAGGATGGCGGCCATTTTATTTTCCCTGTTGATTGGTATTTGGGAATACATTTATAATAAAGCAATATTTAAGCATTTTCAGTCATTTTATTTTCCTAATTCCCAGAGAACCCCTTTAACAAACACTTGCTTGAGCTTTGTGTCACATGCCCCAGTCAGACACGATACACCTGTAATAATAATATTTCTACCAAATAAGATAAGACATGAACACATTTCTTAGCATACATGGAAGGCAGTGTTATTTCCATTTCTCCTTTCCTTTTATATATGGAAGCTGGGGAAGCTATCAGGGACTGGGAAACCTCCAACGGTGGCTTTTCAATGCTGTCCTTGGGCAAGGAATTCTTGCAGCTATGATATACTGCTACAGGAGGGGACATAAATCTTATAAGCTTTTGCTGCCTATTGCAAGTGGTTTTCTGCCTCTGCCTTTCTGTATGGGATTTTCATTGAAAGTATATTCAATGAATGTGCAGCAGTTGTGTTCAATTATGTAGTAACAGTGGATCGGACAGGGAAGATGAGACATCAAGGGCACCATCCTAACAAAAGAAAGCAAAGTAGGAATCACAGAAACTTAGGCGGTCATTTATGATCTGAAAAACTCCACTTTTTGGTGTACTTTTGTTGCAGATTCGGTCGCAAAGGGAATTTATGGACGAATCTGCGACTTTTCCCCGCTCACGCCACTTTTCCGAGGTGGCGGAAAAGGGTGTGTGGCATGGGCGGGGAAGGGGGCGGCCACCCTCTTTTTGGTGTAGAATATGATTTACATCTACGCCAGCAATAGAGCCGGTGTAGATTTAAGAAAGTCGCATGGCCAGCGCCTAAGTTACGTAGAGGCCGGTGCCTCTACATAACTTAGGCACATCAAGTGCCAGTGCAGGGTTATTAAGACCGGCATCTAAAACCCCATTAGTGCCTTAACAAAGAGCTATGTAAACAAGTTGATTCAATAAGAGCACAAAGCGTTAATTCTTGTTTGAGCCATTATACAGTAAGTGAGTGGAAATATTGTAAAGAACACTTAGAATGATTGTATATACTGAGTTTTAAGTCATATGAATGGCATACTATATAAAACAACTTTATCTGCAGCACCGTTTATTTACACCTTGAGTATTATTATCAGGCCACTTGTTCTCTAATGACGGCTCTGAATGTGTTGAAGGGATATCAACCTTTTAAAGTTTACACATAAATATAGCATATTTCATTGATTTACATAAATGGTTGAGTAACTTTGCATTCACACCTCATTAGTTATGTTACAGCGATCCTGAAATATTACTTGTATGAAAGTCCAGAGCTGAATTTGCAATTTTGCTGGCTGCTATTGGGCTGCTATCAAACTTGTGGTCAGACACTCCCTTACATTTTAGCTAATCTGTTGGAATACAGTGAGGATCATGAATTAATCTCTGTTACTGTTCCTTGTGTAACTACTTACAAGAATGTTATGGGAAGACACACATCTTCTCACAGTAAGGGCTTGTTCATACGAACGTGCCGTGTTTTGCGGTCCGCAAATTGTGGATCCGCAAAACTTTTCTCACAGTAAGGGCTTGGTCACACGAACGTGCCATGTTTTGCGGTCCGCAAATGGTGGATCCGCAAGACAAGGATGCTGCCTGTGTGCCTTCCGTAATTTGCGGAACGGAACGGACGACGGCCCTTTATAGAAAGGCCAAAACGGACAAGAATCGGACATGACTTACACGGAACGGAGCAACGGATGCGGACAGCACACAGAGTGCTGTCCACATCTTTTGCGGCCCCATTGAAGTGAATGGGTCCGAAGCCGAACCTCAAAAATGCGGCTCGGATGAGGAGCCAAACCACGACGTGTGAATGAGCCCTAAGAAAGGAATTGGATTCATTTTGCAGACAAATGCATGTGAAATTCATAACCAATCCGATTTCAGTCTAGTATTTTATCTAATAGCAAACCGCATTAAGTGTTACAATAAGTCTAACAATTCATGTTGAAAAATGGATCTGAGAAAGTTTTTTTTAAACCTATGTAAACATGTAACTAAATTAAAACAAGCTAAGCGTTAAAAAAAAATCCAGTTTTAAAAGGGGTTTAATAGAGAAGAGTCCCATAGCATAAAACTGAATTTAAACTCTATTTTAATGCTTCATAGACATGAGGATCTAGCACTTGGATCCCCTCAAACTCTCAACCACTGCTGAAGTGAAGGCCAGTATGACGGTTGACTTGTTTCCCTACTTGCTGTAGTGCCTATATGGAAATGGAGCTTTGGGCTGGTTTCACACTGCCGGCACAGCTTTCTGGCCAGCTGTTCTCGCATAGGATGTTATGAATTGGCCGGACACAAACCGCATTTGTCCAGCCGATTCTCTGCATATTTGCTAGGTTCAGGCAGACCCCGTTAATCTGAGCTAATCGGATCTCTAAACGCTAGTGTGAAACTAGCCTTATGTAGTTTTAATATGGAAAATGGGAATGGTAATGAGGTCAAGGTGGGCTTAGCCCCTGAACGCATGTACCCCATATGACTTTAGAGGCTGTGTCCTCTGGTATGTAAGGCCTTCAGTGTAATTTACCCATTATGCTAAGGAGTTCTTCCATGCTTTTATCCAGTTTTTAGAGGTAAATATTTCAGCTAATCCCAAACCCAGTCAGAAACATCATATTAACAACTTATTAACACCACGATGACTAGGGGTGGATGGAATTCCAGTAAGTGAATATCATAAAGACCTGGCTAACTCAGTGAAACAAACAAAATTTACTTTGTATATTACAAGTCTACTGGTTCAATGTCAAAGCTTACAATAGTGTAATTGGCCAAGACCCAATCATTCTTCCTTCTCTGGCTTTGGTGTCTATTGAGAGCTGGTCACACAGAGACCTGCAGTACATTCGAAACTGTTAGATACTGGGTTTTACAACTTTTAAGATTGATTTCCAGGAATGTTTGGAGGGTACTATTTCTCCTTATGGAGAGCACCTAGCAGGCATAAGGGGTCCTATAGGCTAGGCAACACTTCTCTGAGAAAAAGGTATGTAAACTAGCTACATTTCCAAAAAGAAAAGAAAGCTGAACCTCAGATATAATGTAGCTAGCCTATACAACCTTTTAATCTAATACAGTATAGTGTATGCTTTATTTTCATGTAAAGGTTAAAGAAATGTTCAAAACACTTTCCAATTTTTTTTGTTCTTTTATCGCAGGTACAAGAATCACATGAAAGAAGAAATCGAGATAAGCAGCACTGCTAGGTCAGGAGGTCAGTATGTTAAAGCAAACTATGTCGAAAGGACAAAACCACCCGCATATTACATTTCAGTTACCTAAGCAGTCAAACTCCTTGGTTCCATTTAGAAATTCCACATATGACTTGACAATCAAATGGCACTTTCTTAAATAGAGGCTGAAAGCATGCAGTCATACCAATAATCTCCTTTATTAAAAAGATCCTGTATAGGGTTAAGCTAACCTGAACTGCAAAGATCGGGTTTGTAGCTAACTTTGCGAGTCCGGGTACCCGGACCCGTACCTGGACTTTTTCACTGAAGTTCAGGTTCGCGTTCGGTGTTCGGGTGATTTTATTATTTTCCATTATAACATGGTTATAACAGAAAATAATAGCATTCTTAAGACAGTATGCTAAATAAAATGGCCATTGAGGGGTTCAAAATAATTAAAAAATCTCACCTCATCCACTTAATCGCGCAGTCGGTATCCTCTTCTTTCTGCAGAACCTGCAAAAGGACCTTCGATGATGTCACTGCACTAACCACATGGTGAGCACAGTGACGTCACCCCAGGTCTTTCTATCTTCATTCTTAATTCTATTTTTAACCCCTCAATGGCCATTTTATTTAGCATTCTGTCTTAAGAATGCTATTATTTTCCATTATAACCATGTTATAACAAAAAATAATAAAGTGAAACTCTGGTCCCGAACTTTGACCTGAAGATCGGCTGAACCCGGCGAACCCGAACTTCCACAGGTTCGCTCATCCCTAATCCTGTACTTGCACAAACCTTAGAGCTCAATTTTGATGCTTACTATTAAACAGCATGGTAACAAGCACATCCCTTGTGGTTAATTGACTGAGAGAGATTATACGGCTACTCCATAGCCTTCTTGTAAAGGTGTTACAATAAACCAAGGACTCTCAAGTAATCAACCAAATGTGATGTGCTATTGATTGCAGAGACCACACTGCTGAATTGCTAACCAAATAGGAGTTTTCCAGAGGGTACAATAGAACTCACTGGTTTATGGTCATTATGGCATCTTAAAAATAGCCATAATTTAAAGAGAGTACGACTGGGGCAGAATCTCCGTAAAGATGATGTTCCCAATTGAACATTAATCTGTTTTGTTATTAATCCCATAAGGTCACAATTTTGTACTGATTAACTTTATTATATATCTTTAGAGCAAGCAGAGCACAGTTTTTTTTATAAAGAATTTAAAATCCCACATATTGATATGAAGTTTAATGCCTGCAGCCACCACTAGGGGGAGCTTACTGCATACCTTTTAAACCTTAAGTTCAAGAATAAAACAGTAAGATCTAGTGGTGGCTGTAAATATCCATAATGTTAGCATTTAAAGGGGTTTTCTATGTATTAAATAGTTATTGCCTATCCTCAGAACACTACATTGTCATGGCGATGCTCTATGCCGGCAATTATCCCACTATCCGGGACGCACACGGGTGCCACAGCACTCACCTAGCTTCTGCCCAGGGCTGGCCGCCAGACTCCTGTGTCTCATGCTGCAAGCTGCAGCCTTGCTGCTAAGTCTCTTTCTGGGTGTGTTTTAGTGTATATGTATTGAACCTCATCCTGCAGCACTGTGAGGGTCAATTGCCCTTTTGTGCCGTGTAAGGCTACTTTCACACTAGCGTTTTTGCTTTCAGTTTGTGAGGTCCGTCATGGGCTCTCAAAAGCGGTCCAAAACGGATCAGTTTTGCCCTAATGCATTCTGAAAGGAAAAGGATCGGCTCAGAATGCATCAGTTTGCCTCCGTTTAACGCCTGCAGCGTTTTGCTGTCCGCCTGACGAAGCGGAGCCAAATCCGTCCTGGCACACAATGTAAGTCAATGGGGACTTCTCTGACACAATCTGGCACAATAGAAAAACGGATCCCTCCCGCATTGACTTTTAATGGTGTTCAAGACAGATCCGTCAAGGCTATAAAAGACATAAAACAACCGGATCTGTTCATGACAGATGCATGCAGTTGTATTATTGTAACGGAAGCGTTTTTGCAGATTCATGACGGTAGTGTGAAAGTAGCCTGTTTGACTAATGAGCTCATCAGCTCTCCTATATCTGCAGGCTGTTTGTTCCACCTCTTGCCTGAGCAATAGATTCCTTTTGGTCTCTGTAGATATAGTTCTCTCTAGCTTGTTGTAGTCTATCAAAAGCTATAATCTTTTTGTCTGCCTGTGTCCCTGACATGTGCCTGTTCACCATGATGTTCCTATGCCGTTTGCCCTGACCTCTGACTGTTTCATTGATTTACACGAACTTTGTCACCCTTGACCTCTGCCTCTTTCATTACTACATGTACGGCCAGGTCCCTTGGTGTTTTGCACCAGTGTCTCTGATTCCCATGGTTTAGCATCCAAGTAAACCAGGACTATTTCAAGAGGTAGCAGCCTGGTGACTTCCCTGCAGCGAAGGCCAGATCCCTATATAGTGGTTGAAAATTGAAAACTGGGGACGACAATGATAACTCAATCAGGACTAGCCCAAAGTCAAACTGGTTAGTTGCCACAGTGGGCCCACACTCACTGCCTGTAAGGGTCATCAATATCTAATCAGTTGGGATCCGCTGATTAGTTATTTTAAAAGTTTTTGGTGCCCACATGAGTTCTGTGGTCTCTTCAAATTATACCAAGCACAATGATATATATTATACAGGATTATATATGGTTAATTTTGCAGCTCAGCATTCACTTGAGTGGTATTGAGGAACACAAAGGACATGTGACTGATATTGATGACCTATCCTGAGGATAGGTAATTAATATTTAGGTCCTGGACAAGCATTCAACACTAAGTCTAAGTCTAACCATCATGGACATATAAACTTTTGATATTCGCTAAGATGTTCAGAGGGTCAATAATGCCTATGGTTTCCAAAAACATTTCATATGATTAGCTGAAACTCTTTAAATCGCCAAGAAAATTGACAGATTGTTTCTATATTGATATTAGCCATGAACTCACAACATGTATTTGGGTTACCTAAATATCATTGAAGGATATTTCACAGTGAGGCACAATATATGTTTTGGTAGTAGTTCATAGTTAATAGGTTCGTTTCGGATATTTGGTCATAATATAAAACTACTGTGTGCCAAATACCGCTCAAAGAAATATTACAAAACAACTCTCTGTATCTATGGCCAGATTTAGACGGAATTACACTTCAAACACACAAAGGTCTATGACAAGGCAGGTTCGTTCTTCTGCAAGATTCTTAACATGCAAGAATTTTATGTCTCTAATGACTTCTGGAAACAAGGCCACGAGGAATCTTTTAGAACCCACTTCAAATCAAATAATGGTTGATGCAGTCACAGTCATTTTCTAACTGAGCATACATATATCATATTACAATGTGACTGCACACTTAATATCACTTGGCAGACAAGAAAAAAAAAAGACTGAGCTATGATGAACTAACATTAGGTTGAATGACCGCTGTTATCTGAAAATGACCTGTCTACTGAATGAACATGACCCGTGTCTAATAGCCATTCTTTGTACTTTAGAGTCTTGCCGAAGCAAAGTGAACGAAACAGATCTGACCTACAAAGGCAGGCCACCTAGTGACAACATAAAGGTGGGGTCTACTCATCCGTGGTCTACTTTCACTTCATATGCTTTGGGGGGAAATTGCATTATGTCTCAGTACTATCCCTGCAGAGGTAGATAACTGTCTAGTCAAACTATCCATCTTTAAGTAAATAGTTTGAAGCTCAATGAAGGAACCGACAAGTGTGCAAACATTACTTAGTTAGCTTGGCATAAACTATTGCCGTACAGGCGTTGTCAGTAAAATAAACCATCTTACGGTTCTCATGAATTAGCAGTGTCTAATGTCCTAAGACAGATCGGAAACTGTGAGCTGAAATATGCACGGCTGGATAGCGCACTTTGTCGTCCAGGTTAGCTATTTACAGGCACATCTATCTCGCTTCCCACCTACACACCTACACTTTAGATGGCCATAAACCTCTAGTGTGATGTCTAAATTATACCCTGAAAACACCAGGTTGGAAATAGGTTATATGAAAATTCACCTCATGTGGTGCATTCATTTCAGTGCAATAGGCATCTTTAATCCCTTCAGGTTAAAACTCATTTCAACAAAGACCAATAATGCTGCCCCTTGATGTGCGGACTCCACTGTGTGCGGCTCATAAGGAAAGTGCAAGATGGTAATGATGTTGACAAAATAAAACAATGTGCAAAGACGGTAGGGAAAAGGAAATTGTCACAGAAACACTTGCATTATAGCAGACCTGACAGAGTGGAAAACCGCCATTCAATGTTTTCTCTCATACCGTATGTAAGCCAAGAATAATAGACACATAAAATATAAATTATTCACCCCTTAAAATTACTGTCATTTATTTTTATCTACTGATGTGTCCACCCTACCTTTCTGCAAATTTCGTTTAGCACTCTATAATTTTTCACCAAATTTAGTACCATACCATAACATGCTACCAAAACTTTTGAAAAACTGCAAATTCCATCACGACCTCTAGGTGGCCACACATAAATATAGCATACATCTCCTGACAGAGTTTTACAAAATCATGTTTTTTTTCATCTGGTCATCTTGTGCCACTCATCTTGGCAGTGAAGCAACTAGAATCCTATGGGGCCCCAGAGCAAACTTCAGACTGGGCTTCCTAAAGATGAGAGTGCTGCTCGTTCTGCTGCTTGTACAGTGCGGTAGTGCGGACCGCCAACAGGACCACTAACACCCCTCTTTCCTCTTAGAACTGAACAGAACTTGATTCCTCATTCCCCTTTAGAATCATTGTTTCTGGGCAGAAGATCACTGTTTCAACAGACTGATCTGCTTCCCAGAAACGATGATTGATGTGCCTGCATGAACAAAAGGATCACCCGATGAATTCAGTGTACATCGTAAATACGCAATTCTGCTGAGAAAAATCTATCTCAATTCTGTATTTTATAACAATGCTTTATCCTTCTTATGTCACCCTGAGATATATACAGTAGCTATAATCTAAGGACATATCCGTACTTTTTAATGATCTGCGACTGGTGGAACATGTGCAGGAAGGATCAGTAGAGTGGCTTCTGTCTAGTTTCTGGATTGGTAGCTTGTTGAACGTTGATATCACAAGAATAAAAGATTAAAATCAACGTTCAAACCTCCGGTCTTGTTTAGTGCCAACAAGCTACCAGTCCAGAAACGAGACAGAAACCACTCTGCTGCTCTTTCTGGCACATCTCCTCTACCCCGTGAGCATTTGGCTTATGCCACTGGGGCTCTAGATAGCATCGGCTGCACCAACCTCTTCTATACCACTACATGCCTGTACTGGAGTTGTGCCCAGTTCTGCACAAAAAAAAAAAACAGGTGCTCAGACTACATACCCCAGAGAGTCTCTGCATTTGTACATACCTTTTGAGCACCTTCTCCCTCCGGCTACTACTTACTGGTGGACCATGAGAGCTGTCTTATCTTTTGTTGATATATAACATATGACTAGTATAAGACATACATAAAATATTACAGCACAGTATTAGGTCTCTTTCACACAAACGTTTTTTTTTTCGAGTGTACGGACCCCCTTTTTTGCGTTCCGTATACGGTCCGTATACAGAACCATTCATTTCAATGGTTCCGCAAAAAAAGGGTAGTGTTTCCGTGTGCATTCCGTTTCCCTATTTCCGTTTTTCCGTTACATTCAAATATAGAACATGTCCTATTATTGTCCGCAAATCATGATCCGTGGCTCCATTCAAGTCGAGGGTCCGCAAAAAAAAAAGGAACGCATACGGAAATGCTTCCGTATCCGTTTCATTTTTTGCGGAACCATCTATTGAAAATTTTAAGCCCAGCCCAATTTTTTCTATGCAATTACTGTATACTGTATATGGCATATGGAAAAACGGAACGGAAAAAGGGAACCAAAATGGAAACACAACGGAAGCAAAAAACGTAAAAAAATGGATCCGATAAAAATGGCCCGTAAAACACTGAAAAAGCCATACGTTCGTCTGCAGGGGGCCTTACTTAGTACAAACCAAAAAATTCCAGAGAAAACTCATAAGATGTTAGAAATGGTTACGGAACCATTAATGTCCATTTATAATCGTACTGCTGCATACGCGCCAGCCCGAACAGATACAATGCAAACAAACCTACACCAAACACTATGTAAGCACATAAGCCAGATATGACCAGGGGTTTTCTTCTCTCACACCCTGATGCCCTTTTTCAGTGCTGTAATTGAGCAATAATGGAAATGTAATGATTCAAAATCAATGTTTAGTATGTAATATTTCTTTAGGTTGGTAATATAATCTTAATACCATCAATAAAATTTATATTGTTACCTTTTGATGGATTATATACCCGTTGAAGTGGTTTTTTTATACCTCTCCATTGTGTTATTGATTAAACTACTAAGGATATCTCATATATATGGTGATAGAGAACCACATTCCTGCACAGAGCACTGTCTACAATGTGACCCAAAAGAAAATGAAAAACTATTAATAAAAAATAAAATGTAGATTTTTTTATGGATGGATTTTAGGTATTTTCATTGTTTTGCTATCGTGAATAAGGAGTTGAGGTTACTACCCAAGGCATTGCCCACTTAAACACTTCAATAGGTCTTATAACTCATATTTTATTGTGTCAGTAATTATAATCATGATGACCATACATTTGCACAATACAATCAATACATAGTGTTAGTGCTGGTAATTAGAAATGAGCAAATTAATGAAAAGGTCGATTCGGCTGCTTCTCTGAATTCTACAAAAAACATTTGCTTCGTGACAAGTCATTTGTAACGAAGCAAATTTTTTTGAAGCACATTTCTTTGTAAGTAGTGGGTGCAATGACAGGGATCACGACTGCGCTGCTCCTCGTCATTGAAACCCCTCAGATGCCGCATTCATACATGATCGTGGAATCTGTTATATTTGCTTGCAACTGGCCAGCAGCCACCATCTTGATTGAAGATCTGGCACAAAATCTTGCGTGGTCCGTGATGACATCATCATGTCGGCCAATGTGATGACGTCATACCTCACTGCGCCGGATTGCGGCCAAGATCTTCAAACAAGATAGCAGCGGCCGGCCCATTGCAAGCAAATGGATCAGATAAGTATGATTGTTTATTTTTTACACTATTTCAGGTTAAATCGATTCGCTACCACGACGCATGAGGAAATTCGGCTTTATCGAATGTATCCTGAAATTTGGATCAACACTACTGGTAATAATTGAATGCAATTAGAAAATATCTGATCATTCAAAAAATTTACCAGATGGGCTTCAAGTAAAATTTTAGGTAAAGGCTGAAAATTCTGCTTTTACCCAAAGTGTAATGGTGGGTTTACACGGCCCAATTATCGGGCAGATTATCAGGGACACTGGGTGAAACAGTTGTTTGTGCAGGCAACTAATTATCATTTCCAAGTAGCAGATCGTGCTGGCTAAACAGCATTCTGCTGCCGAGAAACAATGCAGCTGTATGAGGGTGAGCAATTACAGTAGCGATTGCTCGTTCTCAAACTGTGGAGGTGGGATTCAAGCTCATAGAACGAATAGCCTTACTGATAATTGGCTGCTCATCACAGAGCTGTAAGAGCTCATGGTACCCACAGAAGTTATCCTTAATCAATTGCTGAAGGCCACTTCTATAGTTGGTTACTGCCCTTAAAGAGGACCTTTCATGTTTGTTTATTTTAGTTTAGATAAATACCTTTCCTTGTGGTGTACCCCCCGCTGATGCTGCCACCCTGCCTGTTTTTTTCAAATATCGCTCCTACGCCCCTCTGTGCCCCCTACAGTTTTCCCACTCAGTATGTTAATACTGAGTATTGGTACAGGCAGAAGGAGACGCCAGGGTTTCTCAATGGGCGTCTCCTTTAGTGATGAGCGGCAGGTGCCATATTCGATTTCGACGAAATTCGCGAATATTCGAATGAATATTCGTTTCATATTCGTCGAAATCGAATATTCGTCATTTTTTCTAGTTATCGCGATTAACATGCGATTTAAATAATCGCATATTGCGATTTGTACTTAACGCTACTTTCCTATTGGTTTCATATCTAGAATTAGCGAGGATGACGAATATGACGAATGTATTCGTCTATTCCTCAAAACGAAGATAATGAAGTATTCTACATCTTCGTTTTAGCTACCTATTCGTCAACTTCGCTAATTCTAGCAATCAAATAGGAAGGTTGACTATAGAGACAGCTGTGTTAAATTCGCTATGCGATTTTTTTTTTTTAATAAATAGAATACTTATAATAATTTTATCAAGTAATATAATTATTGTATTAAAAAAATCGCATAGCGAATTTAACACAGCTGTCTCTATAGTCAGTCAACCTTCCTATTTGATTGCTAGAATTAGCGAAGTTGACGAATAGGTAGCTAAAACGAAGATGTAGAATACTTCGCTATCTTCGCTTTTGAGGAATATGACGAATACATTCGTCATATTCGCTATTCGCTAATTCTACCAAGCCAACCATAACTTCTGTAGCTCATGGAGCGTCCCCATCACCATGGGAACGTCTCCATATACTAAAATGTACTGTCGGATTTGAGGAATTACGTTGAAATCGCAATGCGATTAATTTAAGTTATATTAATCGCATTGCGATTTCAACTTAGAGCTGGGTTTATAATGGGTCAGCTTGCTAGAATTAACGAGTTAACAAATATGGAATATAGCAGTAGTGTTAAGTTGAAATCGCAATGCGATTAATTTAACTTAAAGTATTCGGATTACGATTTCAACTTAGCACTGCTAGTGCATAGCTATATTCCATATTCGTTAATTCTAGCCTATGTAAGATAGCAGTGCTAAGTTGTAATCGCAATGCGATTAATATAACTTGAATTAATCGCATTGCGATTTCAACGTAATTCCTCAAATCCGACAGTACATTTTAGTATATGGAGATTCTCCCATGGATGGGGACGCTCCACATGAGCACGGAAGTCGGCAGAAGCGGCAACGGGCACTGACTAGAGCAGCCAGGAAGCCAGGAATCCTCAGGACAGGTAAGAACTACTTTTGGGAAGTAGGAAAGAAAAAAATATAACTAAAAAAAAAAAAAAAAAAAAAACGAATATTCGAAATAGCGAATTTATAGCGCTATATTCGAAATATTCGCGAATTAGCGAAGTGCCGATATTCGCTAAAAAAATTCGCTTTTCGAATATTCGCGCTCAACACTAGTCTCCTTGTCCCTGGCTGTGCCGAGATCCAATCACAGTGGAGAGTGTCACAGACAGGGAGAAGGTGACCTTTTTTTTCTCCCTAGCTGTGACGCTTGGATCGATTGGATCGCAACACAGCCAGGGAGAAGGAGTCACCCACTGAGAAACCCTGGTGTCTCCCCCTCCCTGTACCAATGATCAGTATTAACATACTGAGCAGGAAAACTGCAAGGGGGTACAGCAGGGCGTAGAAGCGATATTTAAAAAAAAACAAGCAGGGTGGCAGCATCAGTACCCCGCAAGTAAAGGTATTTATCTAAGCTTTTAGTTTCAGGCAGCAGTTCTCATCATCCAGCCTGAAACAAGTTAAAAAAAATAATAACTCTATTCATATACATCTATTTTCTTACAAGTTCATCATAAATACCGGCTAGGACCTGAAGGTGCAAGAAGACCATGGTGGATCTCCAGATGTACTGGCTATTCTACAAGGGTCAGACTGGTGAGGTCTAGTTGCTTGACCAACAAAAACTCAAGATCAGAACCTCATGGTGCCCATTACGCACAGATAAGTGGCTGTGCATTATATTCTACAGGAATTATACAGTGATGGTACACCTCTGTTCCTGGGATTGTTGTTGGCTCACCGTTAGGATACCCAGTAGTGGGCAACTTTAAAGTCTTTCTTAACTAAACCTATTTAATCCTGTGGTTCACATATTAGAAATAAAACAGAAATTACGGCATATGATGCAAAAAATTATTTATGTAAAAGTATTGGGTCATACTATGCCATCCGCCAATACAGGGAGTGCAGAATTATTAGGCAAATGAGTATTTTGACCACATCATCCTCTTTATGCATGTTGTCTTACTCCAAGCTGTATAGGCTCGAAAGCCTACTACCAATTAAGCATATTAGGTGATGTGCAGCTCTGTAATGAGAAGGGGTGTGGTCTAATGACATCAACACCCTATATCAGGTGTGCATAATTATTAGGCAACTTCCTTTCCTTTGGCAAAATGGGTCAAAAGAAGGACTTGACAGGCTCAGAAAAGTCAAAAATAGTGAGATATCTTGCAGAGGGATGCAGCACTCTTAAAATTGCAAAGCTTCTGAAGCGTGATCATCGAACAATCAAGCGTTTCATTCAAAATAGTCAACAGGGTCGCAAGAAGCGTGTGGAAAAACCAAGGCGCAAAATAACTGCCCATGAACTGAGAAAAGTCAAGCGTGCAGCTGCCAAGATGCCACTTGCCACCAGTTTGGCCATATTTCAGAGCTGCAACATCACTGGAGTGCCCAAAAGCACAAGGTGTGCAATACTCAGAGACATGGCCAAGGTAAGAAAGGCTGAAAGACGACCACCACTGAACAAGACACACAAGCTGAAACGTCAAGACTGGGCCAAGAAATATCTCAAGACTGATTTTTCTAAGGTTTTATGGACTGATGAAATGAGAGTGAGTCTTGATGGGCCAGATGGATGGGCCCGTGGCTGGATTGGTAAAGGGCAGAGAGCTCCAGTCTGACTCAGACGCCAGCAAGGTGGAGGTGGAGTACATCAAAGATGAGCTTGTGGGGCCTTTTCGGGTTGAGGATGGAGTCAAGCTCAACTCCCAGTCCTACTGCCAGTTTCTGGAAGACACCTTCTTCAAGCAGTGGTACAGGAAGAAGTCTGCATCCTTCAAGAAAAACATGCTTTTCATGCAGGACAATGCTCCATCACACGCGTCCAAGTATTCCACAGCGTGGCTGGCAAGAAAGGGTATAAAAGAAGAAAATCTAATGACATGGCCTCCTTGTTCACCTGATCTGAACCCCATTGAGAACCTGTGGTCCATCATCAAATGTGAGATTTACAAGGAGGGAAAACAGTACACCTCTCTGAACAGTGTCTGGGAGGCTGTGGTTGCTGCTGCACGCAATGTTGATGGTGAACAGATCAAAACACTGACAGAATCCATGGATGGCAGGCTTTTGAGTGTCCTTGCCAAGAAAGGTGGCTATATTGGTCACTGATTTGTTTTTGTTTTGTTTTTGAATGTCAGAAATGTATATTTGTGAATGTTGAGATGTTATATTGGTTTCACTGGTAAAAATAAATAATTGAAATGGGTATATATTTGTTTTTTGTTAAGTTGCCTAATAATTATGCACAGTAATAGTCACCTGCACACACAGATTTCCCCCTAAAATAGCTAAAACTAAAAACAAACTAAAAACTACTTCCAAAAATATTCAGCTTTGATATTAATGAGTCTTTTGGGTTCATTGAGAACATGGTTGTTGTTCAATAATAAAATTAATCCTCAAAAATACAACTTGCCTAATAATTCTGCACTCCCTGTATATAAGTGTAATATCACTAGAGTCCCACATGGAATATAAAATTCGATAGCCTGAGGTTTTTGGTTGTGGGACAAAACATTTACTAGAGAAGCAGCCTTTGCATCCAACACCTCTAAAGATTACAAATCATCGAACTTAATCATGTAAAACAGTGTTCCTCAGCTCTAGTCCTCAGGGCCCACCTACCATTCATGATTTGAGAATATCCGACATAATGAATACCTGTGGTCCTGATGCATGGACACTAATTATATTGCTTGCAGAATACTAAGGAAATCCTGAAAACATGACCGGTAGGTGGGCCTTGAGGACTAGAGTTGAGGAACACTGTTGTAAAACATCTCTTTCCACTGGCTACAATACATGTCTAAGCTAAAAAAAATATATACTAGATACCTGAAATATACTGAATTATCTGAAGGTCATATAACAGTATATAGAATTTTAATAAACCTCCAGAATAACAGAATAAAAATAAAATGTTATCTTGAAATAGGCTACTATCACTTTAATCAGTAAGATCTACTAATAGTCTATCTGGTTTGGTCAGCTGTAAGATTGCAGTTCTGGAAACAAGAGGAGGATTATCAGTATTTTTGGATAATTGGGTGTTTGTACTATTAATATAGGCCAATATAGTTTAATACAGCATAATATACAAAATACAAATTCACACAGACAATAGCATTCTGAAATACCTGGGAACAAGACTCATTCTACTAAAGACATTCCCCCATAGAAGAATATCAGGTAATACAACATTATGATGCATATCTCCAGCCTTCATTATCCCAGAATTAATGAACAAATACATCTTCAAAAGGTACCTACAAAAGCTTAAAACCTGGCAGATTACAACACAATGGCTGTGAAATAATGGTGATTTCTGATTTGGTATTTTTCACTTGCCACTGCTGAGCTAATGGCTTCATTAAAAACCATACATTTGGTGAGAAACATCTGACGATGAGACATCAGTCATTGTCATACAGTATACGATAGCCGAGTGCTGTTCAGATACCTGGCCGCCTGCTGTTCTATCAGACAAAGGACAGTCTATACATCAGCCATCTATTCTAAATAATAAGATACTGGAAATTCAAGATAAATATTTTGTAGACCTAGCTGGTAAAATGACAGGGTCATCACGCTTTATCATTTCTTGTTGTTCTCCCTTACAACTCGCACATTTAGAACATGTACGTTAATGCCTGGCTTCGAAAAAGAGCTTTTTCACTGCAGTCAGTAGCATAACTATAGGCAATGCTGAGGTAGAAATCCCAACTGAGCCATTAAAACCTGGGGAAGGGGCTACAGGACACTGTGAAAACGATGACATCATATTTAAGTGGAACTGAGCTATGGTATCATATTATACATCTTTGGCTTGCACAGATAAATGGGAACCAACAGCAAAGATCAAACTAGTTTCAAGGTGTGGGGTGAAAAGCAAGATTGTGCCATCCAGAAAAAAATGAGCTGGGTGCTTGCTTTCCCTTCTACAACCTTTCTATGGCACTTAAGTCAATATCCCTGCTGTTTGCTAGCAATCTGGTTCCTCTGGGTAGGACAGTCCTGATCAGGTTCTTGCAACTTATTCACACAGGGCATGGGGCCAACAAGGACTGGACACCCTCCCTCCAAGGGCCAAGAGCTGTATGGTCTAACTCTATGGTATATACACCCTTGTTCCATGTGACCCCTCTTGAATTTATACTGCGTCATCATTTAGAGTAAAGATGAGTACATTTCTTGAAATTCGTTTCATATCTGATTCGGCAGAAATTTCAAAGAATTCAATTGGTGCCGGAATTGATTCTACACAAATGTTCCAATTGGCCTGAAAAATGTTATATGCCACTCTAAGGTCTCCTAGGACCATTTTTTGCTAATGTTTGCTTCCCCCCCCCCCTCCTTTTAAGCTCTTTAATGCAATACCAGCAATAGCAGATAATGTCAGAGTGACACTGATATATATACAGTAGCTATGGGTGAACACACGATAAATACATGGAATTTCCGCCATTTCAGTAGAGCGGTCACAAATATACTGTCAGATCCCCATGGCATCAAGTTCCAGGATCATCCTCATCATAGGTTGGGATCAGATGCCCATATTTATTATATGTCTAACAGTCTAGCAACCTAATTTATTATTTTAGAGGACCTTCACATTTCATTTTTTTTCTTTTGCTTTGTTGTATTTTCTGGTCTCCAATGTGCCACACTTGCTTGGTTTCAGGACTTCTATGCTATGGACGTTTGGCAAGTTCAGCTTATTTCAAATACAACTTTGCATTTCTTTGTTATGCTCTGCACCCAACCACTACATCTCCTTCTACCTTCAACATAGCTCAACACCCATTCACTACCCCATGTTCTATCTATACCCGGTGAAGTACTCCCTGCTATGCCTAGCCTTCCAGGAGAGCTATGACATATGCATTGGATCTACTGCAGTGTAAGCACAGTGGCTCCATGAGCCTCCCCCATGTACGCGCTACGATGTTATATACATTAGGGCAGTGTCATTACTATGGGAAGGCCATGGGACCAATGTACATGATGCTACAGTTCTAAAGCAGATGCAATGGCTGTGGGATTATGTTACTCTCTTAAGAATTTGGGCTCAGAGGACAAATTTGAAATGTAAATGCATTTAAAAGTTGTATATTAAAATTTAAATATAGTCAAGTTCTCTATAAACAGATGCCATAGGACAAATCAGCTATGTCATAAGACTATACGTTGTGCACGCCATCCTGAACTTGCCGTGTGCTGTGAAGGTTTCTCTAGTAACGCAGACCTAACGTGTACAGCAGGTTTCATAGTTATAACATGTTAATGTGATGTTAGTTACATGTTTAATTAAGAGCACAATGATAATGAGCGTTCTTGCACATTTACAGTACACCAAAGCAGCAGGCTGTAAATTGAGTCAGAGCTCAAGATGTGCTGCCTGACAGCAACTGCGGCAAAAACAAAAGCTATTATAATTACTGTCAGCGACTGTCAGCAGGAACTACCTCTCTCCTGTTTACAATATGGATATGTCACATCTACAGTCCTTGTCAATGAACCCCAGTCTCCGGGTTCGTAAATTACAGTTCATGTTTGCTTTCATTAAGAGTATAATTACACATATATTACCTTTTATGCACATTGGTCCATGTCTGCATTCTTACCATCCAATGCTACACGTGTTGCATATTAATTAATGAACATAATATATGCATTGTCTGTAGGGGAATATACAACCGCTATGGAGTGTAAGACAAAGAAACCCAGAGGCAAAACACAAGATGCCAATACTAATTAAAATATCATAATTGTCAGGGCTCTGGATTACGAAGCTATGTTGTATATGGCTGGATAAATCCATCAAATTAAACCAATGACTTTATGCGGTGTTGATCCAGAAGAAGCCAAATGAGACCAATTATACATATCAAGAAATGGGATCGCTATTTATAGCTTTGCTTTCGGAACGGTCTTTTAATTTCAGCTTATACATTTCAATTTATAAAATATTAGACTCTTTTTAAATTGGATTGCACTGGTTATTTCTAGAGCTATGCTATGGGACCAGAACGAAGAGAATAAAGGAAGTGTCAGATCCCTGACATGACAGACACCTGACACAATCCATTGACTATAATTTGCTCCGTTGGGTTTCCAAGATAGTGTCTAGCAATTTATTTAGCAAATAAATTAGCAAATATTTTGTCTGGCATTGTGATCAGGCATAGGATTCAGCCAGTTCCCTCCAGTTCTCCAGTGTTAAAATTACAACTGAATCAGAGAACCGTGTTACCGGCTGTCTCCCAATCCGGTGCTCTGGCGGCTGCAGGGCAGCTGGAGATGTTTGCTTCCATTGCTTCACATGCCACTGATAGTTTAGCTCCTTAGGCTTTTTAAAAGTTGGGCGGTATGTGTGTGTAGTGTATATATAGTGTATTTTTGTATGTGTACCATGTATATGGTGTATTTTTGTATGTGTACCATGTATATGGTGCATTTATGTGTATCTGTGTTGCATATATATGGTGTATGCATATGTAAACGTGTTGTGCCGCCGCATGTCCGCCGTTGAGTAGGGAACCTGTTGTTAAACTTTTTAATTCCACCCCTGATTGTGATGGATTCTGTGGCACAGCCTCCTAACAGAGCCTCCAACGCAGGTGTATAGACAACCATTGTTGTATAATTTTCTAATATAAATAATTAGTCCACTATTGATTTTTTTGGTTCCTTGGAAATTGGATAACAATGATGATGAGACAGAGTAGCAATCTGCACACAGAGTATCCACCACTTTAATATAGGTCAGCTTTCACTGTGGGTGCTTACATATGGATGACACCCACCCATGAAAATCACTTGTATACCCTGACACTGCAATCTCTACAGACTATTATGTGAACTTTAGAAGTCTTTTAGGAGAGAGTACTTCTGTTATATGGTGCTCAAAACGATGCAAAAAAAAAAAAAGAAAGAAAGAAAGAAACAACCTTTGTATTCCCTTATGAAATTAACAACATATGGACATACACTATGGAATCCCAATATAGACCCATAGCGTGACCATAGGGCCACATAGAGAATTTAGTGATCATCAAACTCAACTCATTGATGGAGGTGAGCCCCATTAGCAGTGTTGGACCATAGTTTTCTGTTTTGCCTGTTACCATGGCTTACACCTAAGAACATTTTAAGTCCCACTCATGCATGAAACAACAGTGATTTCAATAGGCTTGTCTATGCTTTAGCCATTCTTGACCTAGTCTAAAAAGTAAAAACTTTGGGTCTGAAGTTCAATATCAGAAATCCTTCAAGTGGCATTACTGACATCCCTTGACCTTTAAGTGTAAGATTATTACTTTTAATCTGAGCAATTCAAAATCCTATATACATACATCATGGCCCTGTATCACCAGAAGTTACACCATATTTGCGTTCAGAATATTTCCAAGCATCTCATTTTTATGTGCTATATGACATAAATACAGATCAGGCCTGGGAACTAGACTTACATCAATGCTTCATAGTACTGAGAAGGAATAAATTCATACAGTATATTTGCTGCGAATGAATGTGCTGCCGCCATTGGTCAGCTCTGTTCTCGGGAAGAAATGAGAAAACGACAAGAAAACAATTGTGACTCGGAGCTGAATTTGATCCTTGACAACTATAATGTTTGGATTCTTTCCGTGAAACTGACCCTCTGTAGTTTTTGTGACTCAGGCATGCCGTGAGACAACTATCACTTAAAAGATTCATCTTTCTTTCCAGTCCAGATGCCAGAATTCCTTAAAACATAGCAGAAGTATACTTTTCTCTTTTACCACTAAGTTACTGGTAATAAAATAAAAAGGGCAGTATTGTTCATTCTTCTTACATTTATTCAAGTGGGTAAAAAAAAAATATTAATGGTGGATTTACTAAAGTTTTTTTTTTTTAAATGTTTCTCATAAAGTTGAACCCAAGTAAAATATTGTAAATTTATTCTTTACTAAATTTTAGCAGCCTGTGATCTTCTTACTTCAAATCCATTAAAATTTTGAAGTCAATTATGTCAGACATCTCCCTCTTTGAATTCATTGTGATAGTTTTCTTGACAACCAATTTCAATCTAACACCCATTTGAATTCTTGGTTCATGAATGGAAACCTTTATAACATACAACAATGTCTTCAGGACCTTCTAGAACCTACCAGCTAAAAACTCCCCTACTAATCTGAGTGTTTTTTGTTTTGTTTTTTTGAGATTAGCTCTCTGAAGGTACCATGTACAACGCCTTGCAAAAGTATTCATGCACTTTTTGTTTTTCCTGTTCTGAAGCATTACAATCTGGAATTGAAATTAATTGTAATTGGATTTTAAAAAACACACCTGACAAAATAGTCCAACTTGTTAAAGTAGATTAAAAACTATTTTGTTTAAAAAAAAAAACTAAAAACTTTAAAGTTATGACTTTGCAGTCACCTCTTCTGCTATGATACCCCTAAATAAGGTCTGATTCAACCAACTAACTTCTAAAGTTACTAAGTTAGTTGAATAAGGTTCCTCTGTGTGCAAACAAAGTGTCACCTGATGTCAGTAAAAGAAAGGCCTCGAGTCAGCAACACTAAGCAAGGCTAATCCCAAACTTTGAACATCCCAAGGAACACCACTAAATCCATATAATAAAATGGGGAAAAAATATAGCACAACTACAAATCTCACAAAATTAGGCCACCCACCAAGATTCACAGTGGAGATGGAAGTATTTGTCCATAGGCCATACACTCCCCACAAAGGGGATTTACAGAAGAGTGGAGACAAAAAAGTGATTGCTTAAAGCAAGGGTGCACAAAGTTTTCTGGTTGGGGGCCATATTGCCAGACTGAACCTATGACAAGGGCCGAGAATAAAATTTAAAGGGCAGTGGCGTACATAGAGAAATAAGGGCCCCATAGCAAGGATCAAACCAGGCGCCCCACACAGGGCAGAAGAGTTTCTGCCTAAACCCTTTTCAATAAACCGTGGGCCATTTTTCCCCTGCCTTACTTCCTAAGAGATGTTCCTTTAGAGGGTAGAGTCCTGACAAAGTTTTCACCTCCAGTAGAAGAGCAGTTAATACCAACTAAGACTGGGCCCCCTCTTGCACTGGGCCCCATAGCAGTCGCATGGTCTGCCGCTATGGTAATTACGCCCCTGTTAAAGGGGTATTACCAACTAAAACACGGTATTTATAACATATTGAACATACTGTAATGTCTGGTTACACCTGCAGGACTCCCATCTAATGGGAGAATATATGAAAAATACATGTAAGCAGCTCAAAGACATAGACATACATGTATGTCACCAGATGGTTGAGGGCCGCACAGAATAGTATTGAGGGCTGCATGTGGCCCCCGGGCTGCAGGTTGTGCACCCCTGGCTTAAAGAAACAAAATAGAAAACATATTAGGAGTTTGCCAAATACCATGTGGAAGACTTTCCAAACACATGGAAGAAGGTTCTCTGGTCAAATGAGCCCAAATTTTAACTTTCAGGATTAAAGGAAAGATGGGGTGCAGAAAATGCAAGGCAATTCATGTGGAAAACCTGTTTCAGTCTGCCAGAGTTTTGATACTGGGCCAAGGGGTTCATCTTCCGGCAGGACATTGACCCTAAATACATTGCTAAAGCCAAACTAGAGTGATTTAAGGGGAAACATTTACATGTCTTGGAATGGCCTAGTCAAAGTTCGGACCTCAATCCAATTAAGAATATGTGCCGTGACTTGAAGACTGCTATATACCAACTTGAAGGATGGATGAGTTGTGCCTGAAATAATGAGCAGTGTCTAGATGTGCTCAACTAACAGAGACACGCCCCAAGCGACTTGCATCTGTAATTTCAGAAAAAGATGGCTCCACAAAGTGTTGACTTTCAGGGGGTGAATACTTTAATACACATTAAAGTTTTTAGTTTTTTAGTTTTTTTTGTCTTAATGATTGTTTGTGTCAGAAAGTGGTAGGTATGTTCCTACAAAATGGTAGGTATGCTATGTAAATCACATGGTACAAGCCTCCATAAAATTCATTTTTATTCCGGATTATAATAAAACAAAACAGGAAAAACATCAAGGATGGGGGATGCAGATACTTATGTTAAGCACTGTAAGTGACTTTACAATGTTGGACAGATTTGTAATATATTGTCTATAGAAATCATATGGTGTAGAAAAGTAATCTGAGTACTTACAGTCATATGTATCTAAATAGTAGTAGAGTACCTACAGATACATAATATGCAACTGACTCTACTGTTGTTCACTGGTCTATGATATCCCCTGCACTGCTGTAGATTTCAGTCTTTGTTTATGACAGAAAACTGGCATAAAAGAAGACTTGGCTGTGCCCAATTTTCGAGAAAGTGGCCAGGGCTGTGTAGAAACACTCCACTGCGTAGAAACAGTACCTAGATTTAGATGCAAATATGTTTAAAAACAAACATGAGGTTTGCGACTTTTTTATGCCAGAAAACTGGCGTGATGTGAATGATAAATTACCCCCTGCATGTATTGCTCTACAAGCTTCATGTGCACAAGTTTTAGTGAAATGCCGGAACCCTGTGATGGCAGACACCAACAGTACCAAACAAATCCCATTGACTGTAATGTGATCCATTGGATTTCTATAACTGGTATTAAACTGCACAGAAAAAAGTAACATTTGGGAACAAGGGTTTCTCTGGGCAAGAAATGCTCTCCTCCTTTCCACAATGTCCACTGTGGTTCTTCTACAGGTTTTTTGGCCACTTGAACAACTACAAGCTGTGGTGCCGGCAATATTTGGCACAGGCAATGATCGCACATATATTTTGTAGTCACCATTCAAATTCCATATCCAATTTCATTGATAAAAATCTAATCAAATTTTGAAAATTCTTTTCACTTAAAAAATTAATATGCAATCGACTCAAATATTTCGAACCAAGCAAGAAAATCTAGAAAAGTCTATTGAGCTTAGAGGGGTTGTTCACCCCTGGGGACCTTTTGTACAGGGATCCCAGTGTGACTGAACTCACCGTTGTAATCATACTTACCTGATCTCTGCTGCTGGGTTCCAGCCCCATCTCTGCCCCTACGACTCTGAAGGTCCCAGGTCTCCTCGTATCAACATCCATTTTGATGTGGGTCACTTGACCGCTGCAGTGGTGATGTGTCACCCATTCATCAGGTCACTGGCTCACATGATGCATGGGTAACATGGCACTGCAGCGGCCAGTCATTGGCTGCAACTGTCTGGGGACCCATAGCAAAACGGATGCTGAGGCGTACTTGCAAAGCTGGGTGGGGGGGGGGGCAGTGATGGAGCCGGAACCCAATGATGAAAAGGACCCCAGGGGTGAAAAACCCCTTTATTTATAATAACCCTTGACTACAAAATCCTCTACTGAAAAGCAATTACCCACTTCATCCAATTACAACAAACCCCTAAAAAAAATTGCTATTCTAAATAAAGTTTCTCATATGCCGCTATGTAATGAATTAGATTAGTGTTCCAGCAACTGCCACGGACTGAAAATATATTGTAACGATCAGTCTGTGTGCATGACAAAGAAAAAAATGTACTATGCATAATTCAGAGATTTCACCGCTCAGATTTTATTACAGTACCCTGTGTATCGTACAATAGAATTTTATGCTTTTCTTTGTTTAAAAAACACATCCCACTCAGTCTTTATTACCTTGTTTCATGTACCTCTAATTTTACAAATGATTGCAAATATAAAAGGCGAGATAAATAGTAACTGTGCGCTTTAGGTTGTAAATCCAAGAAAGAGGCAAATTAAAATGATGAAAGTGACCATTTTACATATAATTAGTTCTTATTGTGATTTGCGTGTCTGCTTGCAAGAGCACTGTCTGCTTGGGCTTTACTGCCCTGCCTCGTCTTCAGCCCAGATTAACCCTTTCAGAATACATTCTTGACCTTCAGCCACACGAATATATATCATTGATGTGGTGGCGCATTTAATTTATGTCGAATGCTCACTAGTGATTCTAAAGGCTTTGTAAATCATAGAAGACCAGACATCCTCTGTGCAAGTGAAAAATGAAGGAGCTGGCCGCCTCATTTATTCCACATCCTGGCAAGATGTATTTTTTCAGATTTTTCTTTTTTTTTTTTCTAGGGAAGAATGGAGAGTTGTAGAAAATCAACTTAAAGCTGCCCACACTAGAATTTCCTGGGGCTGATTTTAACATGACACACCATGGCAAATGAACTCTAAACAGATTGCAACGTGCACGCTCTGAGTTTACACTGTTTGCACCGCAAGCTCTAAACACAAAGCACTGTCTTAGTCAACACACAACTGAAAGCGCTCTCGAGCAGGATTTCAGACAGGAAGCCCATCTACAAGTTTTTGAAGTAAGTTTTGGTTGACAAGCTTAATGAGTGCCAGCTGCACTGCAGGTGGCTACAAACATGACTTGTAGGAAACATTTACAAGCATCTCAATCTTTCTTTTAGACTGGGTTTTCTTTAAGCAAGCAGCCACCCTGGGACAATGTTAACAATAAGTATTAGTGCGGCACATTTTCAGGATGTGTACTTATTACTTGCATCCATGTACAATATCTCCGCTGCATGCTCTTGTTTATATAGACTTTTATTATTGAAGAAACTTTTGTAGAAAAGCTTCTATCCTCAGTGGCATAACCATAAAAGGGTTACAACAAGGCCACAATGCCTGGTGATTCCGCAAGTCCCCTTTATACATGAAAGAGTACCAGCTCTATAGGTGGGTGGTCTAGGGGGCCTAAGAAGATAATTCTACAAGGAAAATACTTTAGATTGATATGACTATACTGAATGCTTAATTTTTCTATTGACATACATAGCCGATTAATGTGAATGAAAACAAACCAACATTTCAGGGCGTTTTTTTTGGTGCTCACTGTTGCCCCCTGCTGAGGAACGCACTGCAACAAGAAGCGTGGGAAGGGAAGTGACAACTGTGAGAATCAATTTAATTTTGCAACTTTGATAGGTTTATCATTTTTCTATATTTATTTCCCCATTCCCGTGTGTAACAATAATGTATTATAAGTCAATGTAAATTCAAGTTCTTAGTAGTAATCCTTAGATGACTATCATCAACGTGAAGTATTCCAAGATGCAATGTATATGAAGGACTTTTTCAGGTTCATAAGCACCTCTGCTCAGGTGCCAAAACCATCATTACGTCCTTTCTTCTCATCTTTACAGAAGTACCACTGAGGTTTTAAGAGGATTATCCAACTTTAAAGAGGACCTTTCATGTGAAAAAAAAAGTATGAACTAAGTATCATGATATGGAGAGCGGCGCCCAGGGATCTATCTACACTTACTATTATCCCTGGCGCCGCTCCGTTCTCCCGCTATGTCCTCCGGTATCTTCGGTGACTGGGTTCTACTTGGGGGAGTCTGCCCTTTTTCTCCTGGGGGTCTCCTTCTCCCAGGCTGTAGCGCTGTCCAATCGCAGAGCAGAGCTCGCAGCCTGGGTAGAACTAAGTCACCGAAGATACCGGAGGACATAGCGGGAGAACGGAGCGGCGCCCAGAGATAATTGTAAGTGCAGTGAGATCCCTGGGCGCCGCTCTCAATATCATGATACTTAAGTTCATACAATTTTTTCACATGAAATGTCCTCTTTAAACTTTTTTAACAGATCCCTTCAGAGTGGCTAGACCCATGGTGGGGTTCATACTTAGCGGGTCCCCACTGCTAGGTTCCAGCTCCATCACGCCACACTGCCTCTGCAGGTCTAAGGTCTTTGAAAATCAACATCCTGTTGATGGGATCACTGGCCGCAGCAGTGACATGTCACTCAAGTAGTATGTCACTGGATCACCAGATATTGGCAGCAGCAGTTACATGCAGCCTCATCAACAGGATGTGGATTCCCATAGACATGGGAGCAGCGACCATGGAGAGATAGAGCCGGAACCCAGCAGAGCGACCCTGGTAAGTATGAATCCCACTGCTGGTCCAGCCACTCTGAAAGGGTCTATGCTTAGTATTGCAGTTGAGCCCCATTCCCCCATTCAAGTGAATGGGGATGAGCTGTGCCTAGGCCATGTGATGTCACTGATCTAGAGAAAGTTGCAAGGAAAGCTGTCTTCTCAAACAGCTGATCAGCAGGGGTTTCGGGTGTTGGACCCCTGCCAGTCAGATACTATCCTATGGATAGCTCATCCGTTAAAAAGTCTTAGGAAACCCCTTTAAGGTCTCCATACAAATTAGAGCACATACAAACCCACCAAGAGCAGTGGGTTCAGCCATTAATCTAATATGTTTTGGGTGCTCCTAACTCTCCCCCGATTATAATGTCAGGGAAGAGAATGATCTGTTAAACTGAATTTTTTCATCCAATCCTGGAGTTGTGAGAGATAGCTGTCGCTCCAAACAATTGTTTGTCTGGCAGGCACTGAATGAGTTTGGACAGCTTTAGAACCAGTCATGATATAACTCAAGTGTCAAGCTGTACTAAGGCCCATACTAAAATGATTTGCTTTTCATAATCCTTTAGAAATTGAAGTGACTGAAGAAATAAGCTACTTCCTAGGCAGGCATTTTGGAATCCAACACACCCAATCTTTTTTTTTTTTTGACATTTGACATATGAAAGTCGGCCGAACATGCAACACACATTAGAGAGTTGATCTGCCCCTCCAATTTTGGCCTACCTTAGTCTAATGTGTATGGCCACGTTTGGTGTGTAGTAGATCTTTGATGGATTCATTTAGCACTGAGGACTTCAGTCTTGAACTCATCATAGCAGAGTGAACCCCACTAAAAAACTATCATAATTATTATTACCATAGCCAATAATGAAAAATAAAAATTGGTTTGGAACAAAACATTTCAACAAGTTATATAAGTACAGTATCTTGTGTACTACCAAGATTGATCTTAACTTCACTCCTTCCAACACCACCACCAAAATACCAGGTAACAAAGAGAAAGGTCAACTAAGGAAGATGTTGTGTGTATTTTCCTTTAAGACAGGCAGTTTCTCTTTTGTCCTTTATATAACCCCAGTACTTACAAGAAACATTTCTCTTGCAGCGCTGTTCTTCAAAATCAGCCTGAACATTTCGTTCGGCAGTATAATTTCTAGCAATTAATGTAGAGCAATGCTAAGGGATTTTTATTTCTAATTTTCTGAATGCAAATTAATATGAAATTGTCTATCTGACACTGAGCAGTTGATAGTATCTAAACTCTGAGCCTCGTACTCTAGACATTTCTGCTCCTGATCTATCACCCATAGGAGCACCTGCTGAAGAGCTATGACTAGATACAGAATATTTGTCTGTGTCAATTATCCTATGGCCTTTTTCAAGAAAACTCTCATTACTTTCTGCAGATCTGCATTCATACCTAAGGCTTTTCACAAGTAATTCACAAAGGATGTGGAGAAAATACTGCAATTTGAAATTGTGCTTTGTATGAATAATAATTCAGCTTTATATACAAGTTCATGTCTTTCATTTGCCCAATGAGATTTCAAATTTGAAGTAAAGTTCTCTATAAACAGTGCAGTACCACTTGACTTGTGGTCCTCCATCACTGCTAGTAAACCTTGGCATCTTTTTTTTTGTTGTTCTCATGAAATTATACTAAACCCATGGTCAATATTCAACTGCTCATATGCATTTTCGCCAGACTTGTGGTCCTCTTAACTTTTTCTATGCAGCGTCACTGCAACTGTAAATCCTTCAGTTGTTCTGTATCACTGGGCTTGTGTTTTCCTCCAGTCATCCAAATATAGTGTGACTGGTCACTGGACCTGCTGTCTTGCTTTAATAGTTAAAAGGGTTGTCCCATCTGGACATTTTTGGCGTATCAAGAGGATATGCCACAAATGCCTTATAGGTGTGCTTCCAACTTTGGGACTAGCTCCTATCTTCAGAACAGGGCCACAAAAGAATCAAGAGCAATCCCTGCACACTCTCCATCCACCACTATGGGACTTCTGGAAGCAGCTAAGTGCTGGTTTGGCTATTTATTGGATGTCTCATAGTGGTGACTGTTCTTGCACAGGTTGCTCTTCTTTCAATCTATAGGACTTCCAAAAATAGCTGAGTGAGCTTGCTGCAAATAGACCACATGAATGTAACATCACAGGCCTAGGGGGAGTTAAGTTGTGGTATGATGACTTTGTTAAAGCTATGTGCTGGCATTGTAAATTACCAATTGATACTTGTTCAGTAGACCCGTGCTTTTGCCAATTTAATCTACTGGCAATAATTACATTATGAATACTAAAAAGCCTAAAACAGCTAAGTTATGTGCACATAATGCTGGCGGAAATTATGCAGAAGTGTTGTTGTGGATTTCTGAAAATCCGCAGAGTAATACAGTACCAGCAAAGTGGATGAAGTTTTAAAAAATGTCATCCACACGCTGCGTAAAAAATAAATAAATCTGTGGTACGAACTGAGGTGGAGATTTGACATCTACAGCATGCCAATCTATCCACAGCCTTTTCTGCGGCAAAAACCACATGTAATACATGCAGTTTCTGCCACGGCTTCTGTTCAGTGTGGACTTTTCCACTGTATTTTCTGTTCAGTGTGGATGCACCCTTAAATAGGTCATTGCAATTAAACCTGGACTTACTGCTGCAACATTGGGGGTGGGAAGAAGAGGTTTCTTAGTTTACTTACACATTCCTTGCCTTTGCTACAGGCTGTAATATTTGCTTACTGATTTTCCCTTCAAGGCTGAGGGATTTAAGAACATCCATGTCCATGGATCAGACATAAGCAAACAAAACCTGCAGCCCGCAGTCACTCCGCAGGTCCACTGCGATAAGTTTGAGATACTCTTTAGCTGTGGTCACAGGCAGGGAGTAATTCCAAGACTATTCTGGGAACTACTAGTTATGAATTCCCCCTGTATTTTTATGCATGTTCTCCAGAAAACAAAGTTAAAAGCAGCTTATTGTGCACACATATCCTCAAGTCTGCATATTTCATCTAAAATATTTTTGACAAGCTCTTAAGCAGAGAACGTTATTGTTAACTGATGCAGTTAGTTTTCTAGAACTGCAGCACCAAACCCTTTTTATAAATACATCCTCAGCCAAGTCAAACAAAATGTAATAGAACTGCTAACAGAAAAGGAACAAAATGTTATGTAACTTGTTACTTTATACTTACAAGGATTATGAAAATGTACTGTATGGCGATGATATCCCAAGACATACTGTTACGGATCTAAAGAAGTCATTGGCAATGGCAAGTCTTCTTTTACTCACAACCAACATTTTTTTATCTAAATATATTAAAATTAAAATAAACCTATTGGAAAACCTTTTTCAAACAAACAGTTTACACCGAAACCATATACCGTATTTTTCGCCCCATAAGACACACTTTTTCCCCCCCAAAAATGGGGGAAAAATGTCCCTGCGTCTTATGGGGCGAATGCTGAAATTTTTACATGTATGAGCGGGAAGGGACTGGGAGGAGGAGCTGGGAGCAGGCAATTGTGACGGGGCCGGTGCGTTCACTGTGCTCCGGCCCCGCCGCTCACAGTCCTGTACTATATAGTTATAAAATGTCCCCTCATTCATAAAATGTCCCCTCATTCAATAAAACATGCCCCCTCACTTATTACTCTAGTTACCGGTACATAGTAAGAGCTTACGAATAATGTGGGCAGGTCGGCTGGGCGGACGGCAGCGTAACTCCCTGATGTCACGTGCCCACGCTGCCTACTTTATGAATGAAGCAGGCGGCGCAGGCACGTGACGTCAGTGTCCGCCCAGCCCGCATTATTCGTAAGCTCTTACTATGTACCGGCAACTACAGTAATAAGTGAGGGGGCATGTCTTATTGAATGAGGGGACATTTTATAACTTTATAGTGCAGGACTGTGAGCGGCAGGAAGGGGGGATCTGTGGATGGCACTGTTATGGGGTGGGGGTCTGTGGATGACACAACAGTGCCATCCACAGATCCCCCATAACAGTGCCATCCACAGATCCCCCATAACAGTGCCATCCACAGATCCCCCATCACAGTGCCATCCACATATCCCCCATTACAGTGCCATCCACAGATCCCCCATCACAGTACCATCCACAGATCCCCCATAATAGTGCCATCCACAGATTCCCCATCACAGTGCCATCCACAGATCCCCCATCACAGTGCCATCCACAGATCCCCCATAACAGTGTCATGCCCAGATCCCCAATAACAGTGTCCATCACAGATCCCCCCATAACAGTGTCATCCCCAGATCCCCCATAAACGTGTCATCCCCAGATCCCCATAACAGTGCCATCCACAGATCCCCAGTAATGGTGTCATGCACAGACCACCATTAATTCCAAACCCAAATAACACACCATTTGGTTAAAAGTATTTTTTTTCTTATTTTCTTCCCCAAAAATCTAGGTGCGTCTTATGGGCCAGTGCGTCTTATAGGGCGAAAAATATGGTACGTATTTGCCACAATCCAGCTACACAAGGATAACGGTATCACATAACATTGATAGTGAGGTGTCACAGATCCGAACTTTCAGAGCAATGCATGGTTATGTGCCATAATCCTGTCTTGAGGATACTCTGTCTCAGATACTCTGGTTTGCAAAATTGCAAAAATTGAAATTGAAATAGGTTTACAGTTGCATTGATAAGGTTAAAAAAACACAGGCACATCTAGTCCAGCCAACAATAAATGTGTTGATCCAGAGAAAGGCAAAAACTCCTATGACCCTAACTCCAAATTAATTTCTGGGTCAATGCCCCATCTCCAAAACTGAAGTACCAATAACATGTGATATTATTACTTTCAAGAAATCAAAAAGGCATCTATATCTTGTTTGCCCCTGGTTTGAGGCCTATGATACGTGCTTTATCTATGGTAAACCAACATTGCCTTATGCACAAAGACACATGCAAACACTGAAAACATGGATTATCCTAAATTACAAGGCTGATATACTTACTGTACACGGAAATATGAGGCCTACACAATCAGACTTATTTCTCCTAGGCCAAGGCCTACAACATTATTTCAAGGCAATGTAGGATCCAGTTATACTATGCTCAAATTAAAAGCCTTGGCCTGGTAAGTAGGAGCCACTCCTCCAATATATATATAGAGGAGAAACATTGGAGAAACATTCATTATATGCTACTCAATACCTTAATTTCTTTTTAATATTCTTTTACCCCTTAAGTACATAGCCTAATTTGGTAATTAAGGCTGACAACTACTCGGCACCCAGCTATTGTTACTGTCTAACTGCTCAGAGGCCATGGTTGTTAGCAACTGACTGTGGCATCTAAGGGGATAAACTGCCGGGATCAGTGTTATCTCTGATCCCGGCAGTTTGAGCAGGGTGCCAGTTGCATGATGCACAGGCAAAACTCCTGAACTCATGCCATCACCATGCCAATCCCTTACCTCACAGAGTGTTACCTCCTTGAGCTCAGTGACCTAATAGCACATCAGCAAACAGGATGGGGTTAGCAGTGCACAGGTGGAGAGCGATTCTGAGTATTCTCATTCCACTGTACTACAAATAATAGCAAGTAGTAAAGTCCGTATAGTTTTCCAAGTCTGTCTCTAGAAACCAGGTGTGCCTACTAACATGGTAACTATGGCCAAAATAAACATTAATGAGGCAAACAACTGTGTGTAAAAGCTCTTTTATACAGGATGACATAGCAGACAATTATTGGGAATGATCTTTTTGTTACCAATAATTGCCTTCTCCTTATACGAGATGAGAGCTGCATGGACATGCAGTAATCACTTCTTCTGCATGGAGACAAGGGATCCATAGAGTGATTGCTCATCTCCAAACACATTCACTGTTTAGTCAGCATGATCTGCTCGCCAGAAACAATGATTCAGATGACCATAGCAGTGGCGCTTTCACTCGATGCATGAGCAGTTGCTTGTTCATCAGATGACCGGTGACACCTTTACACAGGGCAGCAATTGGGAAGTAGCATTCCTAGGAGTCCTTCCCTATAATTGCCCCAATCATTGACTCGTGTAAAGAGTCTTAAGATGTATAGGTCATTCCTCATCCTACAAATCCATGCATTCCTATCTAAGCTGATTTAACGAGGCAGTGCCTGATGGTAACCAGGGTGTGACAGACGTATTTTCTTAGGTATACAGGTGAAGACAGAATAATAAAAGTTTTAATGATTGTAACATTGCTTCAGATTTTACTTAACAAATATACAGATAATATAAGTCACATAAAAAGTGGGATTGATACGACCTGCATGAAGAAAGAGGATAAATCCAGGAGCTTTTAGTACACAGTATAAATGATTAGATTGTGTTTTATTCCTCATACAATTGTTTTATGACAGGCAGAAGCTAGTAAAAAAAAGATTCAATTCTTTATAAAAGGAAATTAACAAGGGCCGATAAACTTGCCGTTTTAGTGTGCCATTCCATTCAGAATGACTAATGCGCTATTTGTATTAAGCTTAAATGCTGTTTTGGAAAACAATGAAATAAATCAAATGATGTTCTTCATATAATCTTGAACGATGGATCCCATTAGACTTCTACCAAGCATAGTTGTTGGTTACAATCATTGACCAGAATGCTTATAAATTAATCAGCTGAGGTAATGCTAGCCAAGCTGTCATCATTTTTTTAAACTAATCTACATTTTGAATTCACTTAAACTTTTCAAACCCTTTGGAACAGGTTCATCAATTCTCCATGCTCCAGGCCGAAGGGAAAGTGCCTCGAATGCAGAGGTTTTACAATGGTTTTCCCTTGGGTCTTTTGAATAAGACTTGGATGTAAAACAAAATGCCTCAGTATCTTAAGACTGAATTTTCCATTTTGTAAAAAAGGGTATAAATTATACTCCATAAACTACAAAAACATATTATACTGGAATAATATGGTATTAAAGAGATTTTCCAGAGTATTATTTTTGATGATTTGTTAATAGGATAGGCCATGAATATCTGATCCGCAGGGATCTGATAACCCCAGGACTACTTCTGCAGTAACCAGCTCCATCCACGACACAACAGTGGGGGCTGTATAGTTGTGGCAATGACTTCTGGCAGTAAAACTACTCTGAAACAGCTGATCGTTGGGGGTGCTGGATGTCGGACCCCCAACAATTAGATAATGATGGCCTATGCTGAGGGCCATCTGACATCTCTCCACTGACATTATACAGGTGCTATAAATGGAGTATTGACAGGGAGGGTGAACCATCACTTTAAAGGAAAATTCCATGCAAAATGAATACACTGGGGCAGATTTACTAATAGTGTTATACTTTGCACTGTCTACGAATATAAATCACTGTCTTAATATTAGACAAATTTATTATTCTGGCACATGGACCTTTATAGATTTGGAGTATCACAATTCCTGCATCAAATTCTGTCCGTGCGTCAAAAATCGGTCCATGTGGGAAAAAAATCTATCTATATATAAATCCAAAGAAAAGTTGTCCGTGTTCCAAAAATCCTATCTGTGCGCTAAAAAATTTGTCTGTGCTCAAAACAACTGTCAAATCCAAGTTTACACCGTCTGTAAGTTCGTGTATTTATACTCCGAAAATGTAACACATTTTTTTGGCAAAAGGAGGTGCATTTAGGCTGTACCCCTTTCTGACAAAGTCAATCTCCTTTCCCTGAAGTCACATCTCCTTGTCACACGAGGCGGAAGAAAAGCTTGGAAAAGTGTGCAAAATAGTTGGTAAATGTGAGGCACAGCATGCACATCAGTCTTTATGGCACAGTAAATCTGCCCCACTATGTTATACCCAGTGTACGGCCTGAGGGGGCAGTCAATGATATAAAGAGAAATCAAAGAACAAATAAAAAATCCCTGTGTCATACACCCTCCTCCAAGCCCTGCAACAGGCATGACATACTGTGGGGGGATTTAAAAACCGAAATCACCTAGATTTCTAGCTCAACTTGCACCAAACTGCTAAGCATGCCGTGCACTGGGCTTATTATGAATTTTTATACACTTTATCTGCCTCATCATGCATCTAAATTCCCTGGTTCAGGTAATATGGCTTGTTGATGCTCTGCCTTGCATTCAGCATCCCAGGCACATGAACTAGTTGCCACCACTTTCCCAAAGCTACACCCCTATACGAAAATTGCTTGGATGCTATGTACAAAGCATGGCCAGTTGCAAAGAGCTTAGGGTTCTTCTGGTTTTAAAGCACTGAGATTTATAAATTAGGAAATTGCATTATCCATAACTCCATAATAATATCATTAGTATATTCCATTCTTCTGGAAGCAGATGTGATACAAGGATATCCATGGGGGATTATATTTCTGTATCCACTGTAAATGAAGGTCTACAACATGTAAGTAGGCAAACTTTTTTCCATATGCCATAATTCCACATGTGAATGCAAAAGAGGAGGTTACTCTTTTCAAGACCCCCTCCCCCCAAGTGAAGAAACGTATAACGTCTCAGTCTCCAATAGATGCCTTTATTTGAAGGGCAATAAGCTCCAGAGGACTGTTACATGGTTACCTAATCATTTCAATAGGTGTTACATAACACCACATTTGCCCTGCAGAGGCAGCTGCAAGAGAAATGTTAGTCATTGTAGGGTCCTTATTCAGAAAAGGGGTTGTCTGCATGAGACAATCCCTTTAAAAGAATACTAACCTAAATGCACAAAAAAAAAAAAAAAATCCAGCACCACCTCTACAAATCTTCTTCTTCCTTTCAACTGATTTACAACTAGAACCAAGAAATATATGGAGAAATCATATCTATGTGACTCAAGAGCTTGACCAAGCCTCTCTTCCTCCCTACTGTCCCGTGTCTGGGTGTAAGACAAGTGGCTGGAACAAGAGCCTCCTTGCTATATTCTGTCTCCAAAAAGGTTGTTGAGATCCACCCTCTGGGAAAAAGCAGGCCCCACCAGTGGTTCCCCATCTGAAAATTGTATTTATCAGCAGGTTAACCATTTTACTCTCTAGGATTTCTACACAACCGTCTGTTTGTTTTTCAGGAACATGCAAGACATCCTACAAACAGATGAGGAAAAAGTATCTTGTGTTTATTTTTACCCATCATTTCCAGGTTTAGCATTCCTTTAAGGTTTGTCTATTGTTCTCTGAATTCCAATGTGTTACATCTTATTTACTTGTCTATATACAGCGTAGACTTGTGTCAAGAACTCAATGTCCTGTTGTACCTTCCTAGTCCTAGTGCTGGAATCCATACAGCTCCAACTTTGCCAATTCTTATGCTCTTTAAAGTGGCACTGTACTTTCAGTAAGCTCTTGATATGTCATAGGGATAGATCAAAAGATTAGAATAGTGGGGGTCCCCCAATGATCTCTAGAAAGAAGGAAGAGAAGCAGTCTCCTATGGCATACTCGCTCCATGCTCCAGGACAGGATGTAAAACGGACTCAATAAAAAGTCTATAGGCTCGTCTCACTTCCGTCTTGTGCAGCGAGGAGAGAGAGTGCACTAAGTGAGCATTTCTCTCACCTCATTCTAGAAATATGTGGGGGTCTCAGCATTCAGATCCCCACCAATCTAAACTTTTGATATGTCACTATTTATAAAAAGTATAAAAACTCAGTTCTGCTTCTACCGAATGAGAGTAAGGTTGAGATTAAAAAGATAACAAATCCTTTCTAACAAAAGTGTACATAAAAGTAGTATAAAAGCTGGACTATACCTATATACAAGCTGCACTCCTCACACATCCTCTCCTTCACCAGACACCATTGTTGACTCGCCTTTATCCAAGACTTTTTAATGATGTGTTTTCAATGGTGCTATGGATTTATGAGATAGGAAATATATTTATATGAGTGACTTTACTGCCTGCTCTTGTTTTAATATGAACGTGTAACTCTTAATCAAATGCATGTCCAACTATGTAATGTTTGCAAGTGCAGTGTACTCTTTTGAGATTTAGCACAATCCCCTTACTATAACTTTCTGCGCTTTATATCCCACATCTTATTTATGGCGCTAATAAAAAATAAGCAGAATGACTGTAGTCTAAAACCTGCCAACTTCCCAGATGTATCCGGGATTATTTTCTATCACTGATGCGTGCCTTGAGCTCTGCTGACATCAGAAATGCATGATGGATTTCACTGTTTCAGACATGATATCAATACTAATGTATTGGCATTACAGGAGAGCTAATCTGATAAGACAAAATGCAAGCAATCACTTCATAGCCTGTGTCTATACACAGAAAATGTTTAACTATCTCCCACGTACAGACATAAAACCAACAAATGTTCATTTATTTATTCATCAAAGTGAGCTGCCGCCTAAAAATGAGCCACTTCAATGTACATATAGAATTACTGCAAAAATAACAGTTCTCAGGGACATAAAGCATCAATTAAACGGGTTATTAGCAATTTTTTAAAAAATATTTACGTTTCCCCTTCATGTGATTAAGCACTTTAAAGGGGGTGTATAGCCTCATACATTGGGGGGGGCATATCGCTAGGATATGCCCCCAATATTTGAAAGGTGCAGGTCCCCCCTAAGGGACCCACACTTATCTTTAGAATAGAACCCGCAAAGATCCAAAGGACACACTGCGCATGCGTGGCCGCCCTTCATTTACTTCTATGGGACTGCCGAAAATAGCCAAGAGCAACATTATTTTTGGCACCCCAATAGAGAGGGATGGAGGGCTCCCGTGCATGCATGGGACCAGCACCTATCAGACATTGGGGGTATATCCTAGCAATATGCCCCAATGTCTAAGATGATACAACCCCTTTAAGAGTGACAATGTTAAAAATATTCCTACCGGGCCGACTGCAATCAAGCTGCCGGATCGGGCAGTGTACATTCGTCACGTGATGCTAGCCCGGTTACAACATATCGCGGTTAAAGTGCTTAATCACATGGAGGGGGTGGGAACTATAAAAAATAAAAAAGGGGCTGTCCAGGCTACAGATATTGAAACCTACCAATATCAGATTGGCTGGAGTATGACTCCTGTCATCCCCACCAATCAGCTGCTTGAAGGGGCCGCGACACTTGTGCACGCACTGCGTCTTCTTCCATTTTTATCTGCATTCCGTCGCACTTGTAGCACTGGTGCAGTATGTTTACAGCTGTTCGTCCCATTCAAGTGAATGGGACTCCCTTTACCCCTGGCAATCTGATATTCATGACCTATCCTCAGGATATGTCATCAAAATCTGTAGCTTGGATCAGCCCTTTACAGGGGTAGTTTCATCATGATAACCTCTTCTGAAAATATAACCAATATGGCTGTGGGCAGGCTTATGAAACCCCTATGATCAGCTGCTATCGCTGGGAAAAGTTGCAGCCACTACAGGGGAAATGTAGTATTACTTGGCGGCCATTCAAATAAATCACTGTCCTATCATACATGGCTGGGTTGAGTCCTCTAAACTGCTAGATACCCTTTATGATATCCATATACTCTAATAGACATGTGTTGTCCGGGTGGGAAATCTGCCTTGAATGTTGGAGATGTCAAACACATTTTCAGGCACTGGAACCTACCCATGGACTTTTAAAAAACACTGAATTTTCTTTTTTCGATTGACTAAGTATACATGTTACAGTTGAGCAAATCATTTCTAAATGAATCAAATTGGTTACAAATTACTCAAAAACTTTGGTTTCCAACAAATTTTTGGGGATTTGTCCATTATGAATCACCTAAAATGGCAGCTGCTATTTTACAGTTCAGAAGATAATAAGGCTTTCTTCATCTTCCACCATAAAAGGTCCATATATTTTTCAGGATAACCCCTTTAAGTTCACTAGCTCCAGTGCTACATAGCGAACCCCTATCGCGAGATGAGTGTTGAGGCTAACCGTAGGGCAGACTCATCATACATTTTTCCTTTTTTGCATACTACTTCACAAATCGACTTCAGTTTTGCCTCTAATACCCTATTATTTGTAAATTCCACATTTTCAATCTCTTCTCCTCACGACTGTTCTCATCCAGAGGAGATGTGTTTTCCAGATGTCTGTTAGATGATATTGGGGTGTTCGTGTTAAATGGAGAACCTGTATGATTCCAATTATGTTTTATAATGCATCATGCATGTCTGCAGTCCAAGAGGCAATAAATATATCATAACGACAAATTAAAAATATACCATGTGTAAGAAACAGCATATTGTGGGACCCGGTGGGATTTAGTGAATAAAACCAGTTTTAGGTAATCACATCAATGAGGCCTAGACAGTTTGTAAGATGCAGGAAATATATAGCAGAGTTCAAATGTTTCTCTCTCCCTGGTGGTTCTGGTGCAGCTGTAACTGGTGCTTTCAGTCATTTCCTGTATCAAAACCTATGCAAAGTGGAGAGCAAAACTCCATTGTTAAGTGCCTCAATTAATCAAAAACAGGCATCGAGAAAAAGAAATCAGGAGTAACCTGGAACTTTCCAGTGTAAAGCAAAAATGCATAAAATGGTATTACGGCCTTTCGATAGTTCACTCAGGTCACTTGCTGCGTTGCCAGCACAAGTCATTGAAATTTGCAGTAAAAATATTGTTATAGCTTGTAAAGCTATTACTTGTCTCAAAAGCTGGAAACAAATTATTTCTAATAGACCGAATCGTGCACACTAGACCTACAAACTGTGGGCAAACATGGCGATGGAACTAGACATCCCAGCATGCCCTGGTAGATGGAGTGCAAGAGGTATTATTAGTCAGTTCAGATAAACCTGGAATACTTCTTTAAGAGTTTGTTCATACAGAGGATTTTTGCGCTTATTTTCCAACATGGAAAACATCTCAAATCTGCCGCCCACTGATTGTAACCTGAACTGAAATTTATATTCAGTTGCTTCACTTGTTTATATACCGCCAACATATTCCGCAGAGCTGTTATGACATTATCACCCAATGGGGCTCACAATCTAAGTTCCCTATCAGTATGTCTTTGGAGTATGGGAGGAAACAAGAAAAAACCCACACAAAAACAGGGAGAACATACAAACACCATGCAGATATTGGTCGGATTTAGATCTAGGACTCCAGTGCTGCAAGGTACCAGTGCAAACCACTGAGCCACCGTGGTCAGTGGTTAGCACTGGTGGATTAAAAAAAACATAATGATAAATCGCCCTATCATGGGGGGACGTTAGCATGAATGGTAAGAAAATGTGCCGACTTTGGAGATTGATACAGGCGCTGTTTTTCGCGCCCAGTATGTTAATTTAGATTATCGATACAGGGAGGAGGAGACACTTGGTTTTCTCAATGGGCTTCTCCCTGGCTTTAGAGCAGTCCAATCGCAGTGGAGAGTGTCATAGCCAGGGAGAAAAACAGCTCACCTTCTCCCTGGCTGCATCTGTAGAAGCCAACATATCTGGTAAGCATACCAGTTTCTATCATGCATGTGTATGAGGGCTGGAAAGGATAGCAGTTAGGGAATAGGGACATCATGTATATGGCCAGCCTTTGGCACTGTGTGCAACATAGTTGAGTGCCTCTATGAGGTGATGCTTCCGGGAAGATGCAAACCCCGAATACAGCCATGAGCAAATGATGAAGTACTGATTTGTTAAGGTATGGCCACACAGTCAGGTTTTGTGATGCAGTTTTGGAAGCACATATCAGGAATAGATCATAAAAGCAGAGACGGTATTAGTAATAGATACAACTTTTTTTTTATTCACTCCTGATTTTGGTCTTCCAAAACTGCATCAAGAAACCTAAATGTGTTATAAAGAAGCAGAAGAAAACTTCCGTTCTTTCATCCATCCTGAGATGTGGTCACTAAATGTAACTATATTGCGGTATAATATACTAAAGAGGCTATTAATAAGTATAAAGAACTAGATTTAGTACTGTTAGTAATTATAAACCATAAAAGGCGTCTTCCCCATAGGAGCAGAGTTATTCTGCACGAGGAGATCCTTATGCATAGCACGGCAGATAGGTGATCACTTTGATAAATTGTCTTCACAGTGAAAAAAGCCTTGATGTCAGTATTTGCCAATTAGTGATTATCCTTATGCAGTCGCTCCCCTCAGAATAAGTAAATAGGTCTGGGCCAAACAAGGCTTCACTCTCTTCACAGATTCAAAGTTTCTTAATTAAATGGGAATAAACCGCGTACAAGTGACAGCGTTTCCACAAAGCGGGTCACCAGTAGCCAAAATCTGACAGTTCCTCTGCTAATCTGTTCAGCAGCGTAGAATAAATCCTGACAGATCAGATTCATGAAATAATAATTATATAACTGAAGGAGGTAACCTGAGCATTTGTAACCGCGAGGTTTACATCAGCTGCACAGGACCCAAGTGTTTTGCTGCCGTTGATTAATGAGGATATTATACGATGGTAACACAGTGTGATGTAAAGGGACACGTCCACAACATGGGATGATAAATACATAGCGCCATCCATTTGGTGGAGCTGAATAACAATCATGGCTGCCATTACAGCAGCACAAAGAAAGTCTGTCACCAGAGACCTTCCTATCAAACCAAGAGCATAGTTAGATAGCTTTAGGTCACCTGAATACACATTATTTTTCCCATTTCCGACTCGAGGCTCCTTTCTTGAGATATGAACATTTTTGTAATATGCAAATGCACCGTTTGACGCAACAAGGGCTTCACCGTTGCTCCCCTTTTGCACCAAAGCTCTGCTTCTTTCAGTGCACAGTCCCTCCCTGCTTTGATTGACAGGGCCGGGCGGTGTAATCTTGCCTGGATCTGTGTTCTTGTGCATGTGCTCTCCCTTCGAGTATCAGAGCATACACAGTACAGCCCTGATATTTGTCAGCACATGTGTACTGCTCATGTGCCGATTCCTGCAGCACAAGACCAGGGAAGTTGGCATCTCCACTGCCTAGCCCCATCAATCAAAGCAAGAAGGGAGGAGCTGGGCACTGGATGGAGCAGAGTTTTGGTGCAACAAAAGCAACTGGGATGCCCTGGTTGTACCAAACAGCTCAATGGCCTATTAGGAAAAAAATTTCATATTTAGGAATGGAGCATTGGATAAGAAAATTAGGAAAATTTTTATTCAGGTGACATATGGATATCTAACTGTGGTCTTGGTTTGAAGGGGTTATCCTATTAACAACATATATCCCCTACCTACTACTTCTATGGGACTGCCACATATGGGGGGTCCTTTGAATCACAATCTGTGACTTCTCCCTGCTCACGCCAGGTCTAAAATTGTGGAAGTTGTTAAGAAAGGGGATGGGTCTAAAATTGTGGAAGTTGTCAAGAAAGGGGATGGGCCAATTTCCTATGCTTGTTTTAGGCATAGATAATTCAACTAGGAAGTTTAGAACTGGCCACTTAGAAGTGGCGGTAGATCCGCCGAAGGTATATAGAGGCTGGCGCCTCTTCAGAACTCTGGCGTATCCACCACCAGGTATAGGGCTTATTATAATTATTAAAAATGTGTCACATAGTGCTCAGCTATTTATGTGAGTCCTATAAAAGTGAATGCAGTCCCCTCCATTCCTCTGATCAGTGAGGTTCTCAGCAGTCGAGATTCCTGGCAATCATACATTAATCATCTATCCACTACATACTTGATCAATGTATGCTGAACCAAAATCAACCATAAAGGTGTTGGCTTTCCAGTATCTGAGGTTATCACAGGTGGAAGTTGTGGTCAGCCACACAATAGCCATGTAATTCATGGATGGGCCAGGTCTTTGTGCTCTGGCTTACAGGAGGATCCTAAGACTAAAATCCCTCTCTGTGATATCCAACTGTCCTAAAATAGAATCGGTCAGAAGATTCAGCTGGGTTAAGAATAAATTTGACCTAAATCAAACGTGCTGAGATTGCCCTGAAAAGTCATGTATGACAATCTGGGGGCTTCTAGGACTGTATTTAATACATTTCAAGCTCTTTAACACCTAAACAACATTAGTAATGTTAAAGTGACAGTGACATTTATGAGTGTTGGTAAACGGATGGTAACTGGTGGTAACAAACAGCCTGGTAAATAACACACTGCACAATTTTATTTTAACCCTTTAAGGACCGGTCATTTTTTTTTTTTGTGTTTTCCTTTTTTTACTCCCCACATTCCAAGAGCCATAACTTTTTGAATTCGTGATTCATACATCCATATAAGAACTTATTTTTGCGGGTCAAGTTGTATTTTATAACGGCAGCATTTAATTACCATATTTCTTATTGATAAGAGGGAAAACATTTCCATTAGGGTTTTTGAGGTTTGGATATTACGGTGTTTACTATATGCTAAAAAAGACATGATATCCTTATTATTTTGGTCAGTACAATTATGGCGATACCAAATTTGTATAGGTTTTATTATGTTTTACTTCTTTAAAAAAAATAAACATTTGAAAATAATTTTTTATCACTATATTCTTTTTTATATTTCCATCTACCAAACTGTGTGAGGGCTATTTTTTGAAGGGTAAACTTTATTATTTATTTGTTCTATTATGAGTTTATGTATGGGTTTTTGATCACTCTTAATACATTTTTTTGCTGACCAAAAAATGTCGAGTGACGTGTCTTTATTTTTCATTTTTGGTAAAGCGTTCACCGTGCAGGAAAAATATTATGATATTTTAATAGTTCGGATATTTTTGGTGGGATGTGAACATGCAATCTTCTGATTGTCCCAAAGACTGCAATTTAATACTTTTGCAGTCTATGGGATTGCAAATTGACAGAATGCACGGCAACACAAAGAGGCAGGGACAACAGAAGTAGGCAAAATACTGCACAAGCAGAACCAAATACCACAGTGCAGCACAAAATACTGCCACACTCGCCACAGTATTGAAATATAAGGCCATCCTGAGGATAGTTTCAAGATATTGGGGTCATGAGGACAGAGCGGCCTCTGGTCGGGTACCTTATTATCTTATGCTTCTAGCATTAATTAATGGTGAGACCATCAGATCGTTATGTACCAAGCTGGCGGCCATAAGAGGGACATTGGGAAATTTCCCTGTAGGGTCTATGACCAGTCTGCCCTTGGAGGTATATAAGAAGACTCAGACATACTAAGAAAATAAGTAGGGAGGAAAGGGAAGGAAGGAATTAATTCCCTGTCTCGTGTGTACGCTGTCTGGATCTCTTGACCAATGTCTACAAACCCACAAAAAAAACAAAAACTATTTCCTCTGATGTATACAAGTGAAAAGAGGGAAGGAAGGAGAATGGAAGGCAAGAAGTCAATATTTTTCTAACTTCAAATGTATGGTATATCAAAGGTTAAATTATTTGTGGACTTTGGCATTGTTGTATAATTTAATATTTATAATAATAATAAAATCTTTATTTTAAAAAAAACTCATAGAAAAGAGATATTTTTAAATGCATATAGTAAATATATTTTAGTTTTTATTTAGTTTTTTAATGGCATATTCATTTACACTTCCCAACCTTCTGCTTTACACCCTTCCCCCAACTCTGACTACCAAATTACTAAGAGTTAATACAGGGTCAGAGGGTTCATGGGAAAGAGATAGTGAGAGACTGGGTTTCAACATCTGATTACCAGGCCCCTGTGCAACATGCACTTTAAATAAAAAATAAAACCATTTGGGTTGCATTGAGGTAAAGATGCCCTTGAAGCTGCCTTGTGTTTTCATTCATCGAACAGATAAAATATCCTAACTGGGGGGAAAAAAGCACTGCCTTTTTGTCTGGGAAGTTACAAGGAGGAAGACTGCACTTGTGCAGAAGGATCATATTTTGGTGCAGGGAAAATAAATCAGGCATTGAAAATACATTTAGGAGTTTGAGAATATCGAGTTCTGTTAATGGCACTCTGCCACAACGTCAGAAAAGTAATAGGTATCTTGAGTACTCATTATTTATCCAACTTACTTGAAATTGTGCAGTCTGTAACTGAAGACAGATTTATTGTCGAAAAACAAATCTTTTAAAAATTGTGTTCTCTTACAAAGTAAACATTTGTTTAACACGGCTCTTCTGTACAAAGGAGCAGAAACCGCTTCTCGGCAAAACTCTTCCACTAATTGCTCATTTTGAGAAGATTTGTATCAGAAATTGATATATGTCATAGAATAAAATACATTCATTTTCTGGGAGAACTTTTCTACTTTACATTCAGAAACTTTTTTCTAGCTTCCTCTACGCAGGAAAAATAATTATTCTTATATGTATCTTCTAGTGATTATAGGAATTCTATATTTTAGCCAACTTTACACTTCCCTTGATTGTGAACTAACTATGAAGAGCAAAATTGGCATATATAGATAGATAGATAGATAGATAGATAGATAGACAGACAGATAGACATGGGATGGATGGATAACTCAATGGATAAATAGATAGACAGATAGAAATAATGGTGGCTTGGATCCTGGGTTCGAATCTGACCAAGGACAACATCTGCATGGAGTTTGTATGTTCTCCCCATGTTTGTGTGGGTTTCCCCCGGGTACTCTGGTTTTCTCCCACACTCCAAAGACATACAGATAGGGACCTTAGATTGTGAGCCCTGATGGGGACAGTGTGATGCTAATGTCTGTAAAGTTCTGCAGAATAGTACCGCTATATAGTGAGCAAAATAAATAGAATATATAGATGGATAAAATATATATACACTGAGAAATAGGAAGATCTATCGATCAATAGACAGCTAAGTAGATAGATATGAACAAGATCTATAGATAGATAATAAGTATAACATATATCGATCAATAGACAGACAGATAGTGCTTACTCTTTTTTTCTCCAGAGCATGGTGCATTGTCTGATCTCACAGCATGGTCTCGCTGTGGTGTCTTTGAGGTGTTTTCTTCCCACAGTAAACACATCGGTAAACCAGTACTTCCACAAACAAGTCAAGACTTATAATCCTACAAACTTTTCCAATGTATATTTCTGCCACAGATTTTGGCATATTCTCCTTTGACTTCATTGGGTAATATTGCAAAAAAAAAAATGACGGTAAAAAATCATGAAGCACAACTGAGAATGTAGTTAAGTAGTCCAAGTGGTTTATAGTTGTAGCCACCATTTGTATTTTTTTCTTGCACAATAGTATGACGGTTTATTAGATTCAAAAGGGTGGTTGGCTCATCATGTGAGGCTGCTGATATGCCAGAGCAGAGGGTTCCGCCTCCCCGTGCTCCCATTGGCCACAAGTCGGCCCTGCCTTCCGGAGGTGTGTCTCTCCCCCGCTTCACGGCCATCCTAGTGCCGGATGCGCTGCCACACACCATCGGTGTGGCAGCGTTTTTCTTGCTTTAATTCTCCACATGCCGCTCCTGATGATTCTTATAGATGAAACATGTTGAGCCCTTGCCTAGACGCTATGTGTGGGAGTTCTACCTAAATGGGTCAGGTAGTTAGGGCTTGGGTTGGCTGATATTTTGGGTCAAAGTTTCTATATGACTGTTATTCACGGAGAAACCTTTCCGCATTGTTGTCAGTGCCCTTAGAGCTGAACTTACCTCAGCCAGAGCGGGACAATCATTAATATCCCCCCATACCTGTATATACTACCTCCCCCTGTTACTGTTTTGTGTCTGCACGGTTTATACCAGTTATATAGTGACACTTACTCAGTCACAATTGGGTTATTGGTCAATACTGGACAGCCGTGCGGTATATATGACACTTGATTGGCTTTATACTGATAGAGTAGCCTCCAAATTCATAGGAAAGACATGACTTATATGCTCACAGTCCTCTGTCTTATTTCTGGATGCCATTTAGCTATCAAGTGTCAGTCTGTTTATTTTGTTTACTGCACTTTTTGAGGGTTTTTAGTACACACATCCCCATTTTTTTGTTTATTTTGAATCGAATAAAGAATATACTTTTTAACGCCTCTTTCTACCTATGAATATTAGTCATACAAGAGACATATACCTTTATGATTATTTTTTAATAGTGAATCACAATAGTATGATTGGCATCCACTCCACTATAAACCCCTGCTGGACCGTGTGTACACCAAGCCTCAGGCTATATGCGAAACGGAATTAGTGAGATTTCAAAAACACACCAGAAAAATGCAGTGTGTAAACTCGGGCTCATACTTTGTGTTGCCAAACTGTATTTATGAATGTCTTTATTTCTTTCCTTCATTAAGAACATGAATGTGTCCTGCAATAACCGCATGGCTTATTAACATTGTCCGGAGTGGCGTTCATTCACAGACACGCCAGGGGATTCCCTTTTCTAAGGCACTGAAATCAATATTTTCAGAGCAGTAAATTGTATATAAGCTACACAAACACAGGCTTATACCCAGGCTATGGATCTGGATTTGTTACAGGCCCTTACTAGCAGTAAAGGGATTAATACTTAACTTCATTCTTGTCTTAACAATCCATGATTTCTTACTTTGGTGAGAATCTCTTTATACTAGTGAGAACCTAAATAATCTCAGACAAAGCATTCCTGTCTTTCCTTGAACATTGTTTAGACAGATTCTAAATCCCCTTAACAATCAATTAAAACACTACAAGAGCTCTTGTCAAGTGCCCAGGCTAGAGGTGGCCATTTTCTGGTGACTGAAACAATTTTTTTTTTACATTTTAGTAGAATTAGGTTCATTAGGACCTAGTGATGTCAGCAGTGCATTGAAAAATGTATGTTCCAACATCACAAGCTTCTGCCAACACACATTACAAACAATTTTAAGTCTTTCCATATCCATCATCAGTCCCAATGTCATTGTTCAAAAACTATTAGACTGCTAAACAGAACTAAAGTTGGGGTGTAGGATAGAAAGAGGGACCATGAAATAATACATAAATGGCAAATAAAGGGTTTTTCATCAAGACAACCCCTTTATGTGGTGAAGCTGTCCTAAAGATCAGACAATCGCCGTGGGTCCAGATGATCTAACCTTTGGAGATTGCCTGTCTTTTTGGAGGAAGACCTCTCTGACAATGCATTTTCCCGGCAAAATGTCCAAAGCAATCTTTTAAAATTTGAAAAAATTTAAGAATGACAACTTAAATGCTGGTAGGAAAGCCACCGTGATCTTGTATGGACAGGTCATTATAAAAGGATGGTATAAAAAATTGTTAATGTTTTTCAGATTTAGTAGGTGGTAATTGTAACCACTTTATTAGCCCCAAAAGCCTATTTTGTGGACTGCAACCTGCACTTCCTTGAGGCAAGTGGGGTGCCATGTAGATATAAGAGGGCAGTGGACCAGGAATTTAGATCCCATCCTAGTCAGCGGGATATTGCAGTCTAATCCCCAGGCAAACAAGCAAGGTATCTATCAGTGTGTATCAAAGGAGCTTTGGGGGGGAGGGGGAGGGGTTGGTGCAATTGGTAACAAGTAAAGGGTGTATTACTCACCACGATCACGCAGATCACGAAGACAATTGTCAGGAGGGAAGCGTTCCTTCCCGGCAATCACCTGCTTGGTTGCTCAGACTGTTTCTATTACATGCAGTGATCTCCTCAGCAGCATTGGGAGGAGAGATCGCTATGCCATCACTCATCCCCATACTGTACAGTGGTTTGCCAGCGGCAAATCACTATTAGCCAGCACAATCTGCCGCCAGCAAATACTGATCTTTCTTTCAGCATGGTGAAAGATGTGGGTTGCCCGATGAACAAGCGTTTGCTCGTTCATCATGTAATCAACGGTGGTATTACAATGCAAGATGATCGCTAATGAGAGTTCATACGAACGCTCGTTAGCAATCATCGGGCGGATAATCTGCCCCTCTAATACAACCTTAACATTATACATTATTCTAATTGGCCCTTTACACATGCCGGCAATTGAAATGGAAAGCAGCATTGCGTCTGGTTTCCATTATTTTGGATAGAAAAAAAAAGTTCTGCGGATAGGACTTTTGTTTCCGCCCAAAATAACGGAACTGTGAAGGAATGCTGGCTTCCGTTTTTTTGTCTATTCAACTCTATTAGGACGGATTAAAACAAAATGTCTTTAAAGTGTTCCATTTGGCTTTCCGTTATAGCAATTCCGTTATTGTCTGTGTTAATCGCATTTAAACGAAATCCTATAACAGAAAGTGAAACGCTAGTATGAACTCCCTCTTAGACCGGTGGAGGTCCTACTGCTGAGAACCTCACCGATCATGAGAATGGGAACCCCATACCCCTTGAGCTCCTGAAATGAATGGAGCGGCAGGTCAGGCATGCAAAAAGCCACTCCTTTCACCTCAGGGCTCCCAAGGGGTGCAGAGTCCTCATACTCGTGATGGGTTCCAGAGGGAAGACCCTCACTGATTTAATAGTTATCACCTGTAGATAGGGGATAACGTGTAAGAACCAGAACAGCCCTTTAATTGCCTTTGGATGAAACTGGTCCAAGAGATAATAATCAGATTATAAGGCTCATTGGGGGAAGGGACTGATCTGAATGGTGATAATCTCTGTAAAGCACTGTGGTACATATTGACATTGTATAAGAAACCTAAAATAAAATACACTGAAAAAATAATTGGCAAAAAATATATATACACGCTTTCCATGAATACTTTCATTTGGTGCAATAACGAGAACTGCCAACAGACGCCAGTTGATGATCAATAGTGAAATACTGAGGTCTTCCTGTTTACAATGGGTGCACCTGGCATTTGGAAAAACGCATTGTTAATTCCATCATTAACTAAAGTGAATTGGAGGCAAAAGCTTAGCAGGTGGGTATAATAACAGACCCATCTCACTTTCACTTTATTTCAATTAATTAGGTGGCCAAACACCCAACAGACATCTGTCAAGATTTCTTTCATTCCTTTGTGACATTTTGAATTGGCCCTTTGTTTTCTGGAGGCCCCGTCACTGTCTCAGTCCTTGGTCAAAATTTGCCGTGAAACAACATTAGAAAATCCTTAAAATATTATATTTGAGATGTTTAGTATTGCTCCCAAACTATAATACACATATAAAACGAAAATATATATATATATTTAAAAAAAAAATGAAATTTACATGTGGTGACAACCCTCTCTTAATTGTGTAAAATATAAGAAAAAGAACTGGATCGCACATCCTCAATACTATGCTTTTATCTAATATCTGCTTCTCAGCATAATTTACATCGCTTCTCAGTGCAATATCGTATACCTAACCCTATGCTGCATGCTATTGAGGCATTAGTATACAATTTAATCAAAAAGCATAGGCCCACAACCCTCTCTTAATTGTTGTCATGACATCAGACCATGTGTGGCAGCTGGCAATTTATTCAAACTACTTGTAAGCTTCAGGGGCAATTACCCCACGACTGGTAAAAATTCTGGTAAAGGGAGAGGACTCAATCTTCATTCACCAAATAATAACCGTACGCAGATTTTGTAAACTATGTAAATGTTATGTGTCATTAAGGAGGCATTAACATTGAAGAGGTTCTTGATAGTTGTATATTGCGCGGACGTGTGTGTATATATATATATATATATATATATATATATATATATATATACCATAGTGATTGAGTATACTTGTATGCTTTCTTACATTGTGCAAGTTGTTAGTGGAATGATATTATACAATCAGACTGACAATAGATCTGTCCTTGCCACCAGGGCAGAAGAGGCATCCATCCGAGGCCTTTTGATATATCACGTAATGCTCCCCTATTCGTTCAGCAGCTGTCAGTGTATAAGCTGTTCGTAGCTAATGATGAAGCCCAGAAAGGCAGATTCTGTGACAAAAAATCCACATACAAAGGTTTAACTGTGGTGGGCAACTTGAATAAGCTGAAATTGGAGGTGAGTGAGGAGTGGCTGCTACCAAAAAGCGAAAAATAATACTGGCCATATACATTAGATTAGAGTCACCAGGCGATTTCAGCAGGACTGGTCAACCACCTAATGTGTATTAGGGTGTCATGACTTTAACCTGAAAGTAGATGTTGAGGGAAAGAAACATAAGGTTGTTGTATTTCAACATGTCTGATCCTTTTTTCTCAGGGGAGACAAGCTACAGTTGTCTAATAGCAGCTGTTGCTGTTCAAAAAATTAAAAAAACGTGCATGGTTTATGGGGGAAGAGGGCCAGGAGCATTGAGCATTTGGCCCTCTTAAGATGGGAGGAGGGCCTCCAGCAACCATTTACAGTCCTGTGCACTATTAAACTGAGCATGTGTATTTGACAGCACACTTTACTAAGTCAACTTAGAAGAAAGTAGAAGATTTGAGAGGTTTAAGATTAGAAGAAAAGGGTCAAGAGTATATTTGAGGTACAACTGGTACACCGGAAAAGGGTGTCTGATTTCTGTAGGAAAAATGTAATAGGTGCTTCATAAATATGGCGCTCAGTCTGAACACCATATTTCTCAATCTTCTCATATATAACTTATGAAACTGTCTACCTCAAACCACCACTAGGGGAAGCTCAGTGCATACAAATTTATACAATTACCAATGAGTGTAAGGGAAGCTATAGTAGCTATACTAGTGGCTGCATGAAAATGCAAGTGCTTTCATGTCAGGAATAGAAGGAAGGAGTTCCCCCTGGGTCCCAAAGCAGTCACGTGGTCTTCTCCATGAAGGTAAACCACTGATCAGGATGTGTTCATTTCAAGAGGCAATTGCACAGTGTTCAGGATTAGTAATGGTCCCTATTGGGAGTATTAAAGCCAATGTCAATTTCACACTAATTATAATAATGCAATGACCTTATGTTCAGGTTCAGTCTGAGAAGATCAGAACCTCTGTGCAAGTTAAAATCACAAGGCAAGTTACAGTAGATACGAGAGTTTAATTACAATTAAGACAAGATCTTAGATGCTAAATCTACAGTACAGTCTGCAATCAGAAAATACATTCTAATTGTCTAATGCATGTTATGTAACGTGCAATATTTTACCTACCCCTTTTCACATACAATTTAATTTGACATTTTACAAACTGGTAGACAAGGCTATACCAATGCTATTAGGTATAAAAGGTTTCCAGATTGTTATGCACATGGGGGTTTAGTGCTGCCAGTAAAGGACCAGACTAGGTTTCATGTTACTGTGCTGCCCTTCCTCTACCAGGTACCCTTAGCTGGCCTTAAAGAGTCACTGTACTTTCACACAATTACATTTCATTTAATAAAGAATTGTGTAACTAGCACATTTTTAAATCACTTCATTCAAAAATTATGTCTGAATCCACCTGAAGAAAAAGGTATAAACTCAAGGCCACTAGGGGTCTCACATCCACCTAATTTGTAGTCACTGCCTGTCATCATGCAAGATCTGTCCCTAGTAACAGAGATACAAAAAACATCCGTGAAGAAGTGGGGGCCTATCATAGCTAGCTGAGATCCAGAACCTGATAAAACAACTGCTTCTACATAGCTTTTGAAGATTATAGAAGCCTCCTCTGTGTCTGTAAGTGTGATTTCCTCCTCCCTATCTGTTCTATGAGCTGTGGAGCTGAAAACAAACATAGGGGGAAGTAAAGGAAAGGACAGTACAATGCTGACAGATTTTGTAGAAGGGAGATACCTGCTTGTGAGAGAAATGCATCTAGCTGTGCAGCTGAAACAGGGAATAATATGGCTGAAAGAAAGATTAGGGAATCCCAAAAAAGACATATTCCTTTACAGTTATGATTGTACAAAGAAGCACAGCCATTATGTAAACTTTTTAAAAAAAAAATTAGGGACACTTTAAGCTGGCAATACACATAAAAAAAGCTTAGTATAGGGCAAGAAATTGACTTTGCTAGACATTTCTTTCATCTGACATCATCTGTTGGAGGAGCGACAGGAGATCCCCATACAAATCAGGCTGTCAGCTGTACCTGCCATTCTTGGCAGGTTCAGCCAACAATACATTATGGGGGGTCATTTACTAATCTGAAATCTAAATTAGGCAACGGTTAAAATCGTGGACGTGGCGGGGGGGCGGGCAAGGGCCGGCAGGCCTGTCTCATTCATCATTTTTTACACCTGTTTTAAGTGCACAAAATGGTCTAAATGTAATTCAGCTAGGAAGTGGTCTTGCATTTACAACTTGTGCCAGATGCTCCAAAATTATGGAGAGGCCTGTGCCTCTCCATAACCTCGATGGAGCCACCACCAGCTATGGGCCTTTATTAAGACTGGTGTCTAAAACGCTGGCCTTAATAAATGTGCCCACATGTATATTGTGGCCTTTAGTGGTGTGTGACTGTAAAAAGAGGAGCCACGGACTAATGGTACCTGAGGCTTCTGACCATCTCTAAATCTTAATATTGTTCAGCAGTTTATATAGACATCATAGCACTGTTATCAGATTACTTCATGTATGGAGCTGTTACTTGGTCAGCTGGTGGCATGTCAGCACTGCAAGGCAGTATTTACTTATTGTGCGGCCCGGCAATTAAACGGCAATGTATGGAACTGTTATTTGGACACCATTGCTATTCAAGTACATGTAACAGTTGAGATTTAAAAATTCCACCGTTCTTAAGTAATATTTAGACTACCTATGATCTAATGTTAATTAATGAAGGGAAAAAAGGAAGCCAATATTATAGAAAATATTTGATTTTTTGCCCAAAAAAATGAGTATTTTTTTAACCACTCAGTGGGCCTGGAACCAGTTCACATCGCTTTCTGAGTGATTGTACTGACTACTGTTGATTGCAGGTTAAGTATATGAGCTGTTGAAATTTAAACCAATTATGAAAAATCAATATTTGGTAGGGATTTTCCTGATGAATAATGAAGCTTAATCTTTGCCACCAGATGCCTCAGAAGGCATTATGTTCCAAATATGAATTCATAGGCTTTAAATGTTAAGTAGCAAATATGCTTTCATTAATGTAGTATTGAGGATATAACTGTTTTACAAGGGACCTCGGGGCTCCCACTGAGATAAGATATTAGATATATAAATAATAAATAGATAGATAATAGATGGATGGATAGATAGATAGATAGATAGATAGATAGATAGATAGATACCGTAGATTGATAATAGATGGATAGACTTATTTCCCCCCTATTCACCTTTTCATTATATTACCTATATCCTTAGCAGTTGACTTGGGGTTTACTCTAAAATCTCTTTTAATTTCTTCTAACCATAACTTTTCCTTCATATTTCCCTTAGAAGACACTGACCAGGCAGAATAGTTAGTGCCTGCTTCTAATTCAATGGTAACTGCTGTTGCAGACGGTCCTCCCATATCAAATGACCTGATAAGGAGGGCTTCTTATCTCTTGTGGGCTAAACATTCATCCGCCCTCCTTGTAAATCAGCCACATCTCTCAAGTGTTTACGCTGCCTGTAATTCATCTTTATCATGAATAAATCTTCATTTTACACCCAGTCCATTCAGTTGACTCTAATTTAGATTTAGAATTTTGTTTCTATTTTTATTTATTTTTTGCTCTTTTTAAGGCCACACGCACACCAGCCCCTTTTTTTATTTGGCAGTCCGCAAATCACAAGTCCGCAAAATATGGATGCGGTCCCTGTGCCGTCCACATTTTTTGTTTTCAATGGGTCTGTGCAGGGATGCACCTAGCCTTTCTGCTGCCTGAGATGGAAATTGAAATGCCCCCCCCCCCCTACTGTTAAAGGAATACTGTGATACAGTTGACTATAGAGAGATGAGCGCTTCCACAATGGAAGCGCTCATTTCCCACAGCCCTGCCACAGCCCCAACTTGTCTGTAGGTCACACCGCCTGAGGCAATTGCCTCACCTAGCCTCATTGGTGCTGCACCCTTGGGTCTGTGGTCTGCTTTTTCCAGACGTAGTCTATCTTTCTGCAAACCGTACATACTGATGCAGAAAACACACGGATGATCTGTGCGCCTTCTGCATCCATATGTCTATTCCACAAAAAGATTGAATGCTCCATACTCAGGGGCATAGCTATAGGGGGTGCAGAGATAGCAATCGCTATCGGGCCCAGGAGCCTGAGGTGGCCGAAAGACCCGTGTGCCACATGAAGACACTGGAATTATATAATGTGCATGCTGGTCAAGTTACACCTTTGGCTGGATGGAAGGGGTTAGGTCAAGAATTTGGCATGGGGGGGGGGGCATTTAAATTTTTGCCTCAGGCAGCACAAAGGCTACCTGACTACATAGCACTGAGATAAGGGTCGGCCCAGGCCTTCAGCTATGCTCCTGTCTATACTTGTCTGCAAAATACAACGGTGGACCGACTGAAGTGAATGGTTCTGCAAAAATTGTAGATGTAACACGGACCGCATCCGTATTTTGCGGATCCGCCTTTTCTGGATCTCAAAACAGATATGGTCACGTGCTTAAGGCCTTAGAAATCGTAGAGAATATATGTAAAAACTACACACATAACAGCAGATAGACCCCGACTCTCCGATATGCTAACTGGTATGATACCACCTTAGGTACCACAGTGGTAGAAGGTAGGAAAATATGTGTCCGTACGGGCATATTTCATGGCTATGGCCGATTGGTTGGGGGGAAGGGCTACAACGAATTTATACATTCGTCCCATGTTTGCATTTCCTCTGGGACTACGGTTTCTTCCCACATTCAAAAAAATATGAAAATTGTATTCATCAGTTAATTATGAAACTGAACCAAATGTGTATATAAGATAGGAAACTAGATTCTGAGCCCCACTGAGAACTGACACTAATAACTACAATCTATATGCAGCACTGCAGGATGTTGGTGCTAAGAAAGGTGCCCCTTCCAATTCCCCAAATTTTGCTTTATTTATAACTGTTTCCCACCCGACAATATCCATTATATCATCTTTTCTAGAGACGGTAATAACATGAGGTATGAGGCACTCAGTGCCTCTAGGATGCCACAGTAGCCCAGACTGAGCCCAGAGAGTAAGTTCTGCCTTCTATCTAAGCATCCTTTTACACAATAATGCATTTTGCTCATTGGGAAGAACAGGGCCCCTTTAGTGATAAAAATAATTTCGGTTACCCAGCCACTCCGGAGATTTGCTTTAGAAGAAGTGACTGTAGGCGCTTCTATAGAAACCCATGGTATGTGGCCCTGGCTGGAGTGAAACAGTCCACCTTTGTCTGGATCACCCCCTCTAGGTGGAGGGAACATGTTGCTGTGGCATGTGTTTTTCCACACGTACAGCAGACAGGCCTGGCCTGCAGATGGCTTGCTCTGCTCTCTGACAACCACACTGGGACCTTTGAACTTACTATTTATACAATGTTTCGAGGGCTGGTGTCTCTTCCTGCAGAACCGCCGCCTTGCCAGCTTTGCTGTAATTACACCAAGACGGTATATAGAGTACAGCCAATTGATCACATCTTTCCCCTCATTTCCCAACCAGCGAGGCAGCAGTGACGTCTCATTCTCTGCTAATCTGACAATCTTCTGCAGAAGTCATAAAATACAGCAAAGGTTTTATCTTTCAGGTTAAGGTCATATTAGTAGAAATGTCTGACATCAGGGAAGAAAGTAACGTACAAGCATCAGGTCTATCTACTTACATCTGATTATCTATCTAATCTATACCTATCCATCTACTTATAATCTATTTTCTACTATCTACTATCCATCCTTCTATATCCATCTACTTATAATCTATTATCTTCTATCTATCTATCTATCTATCTATCTATCTATCTATCATCTATCTATCTATCTATCTATCTATCTATCTATCATCTATCCTATCTATCCATCCTTCTATATCTATCTACTTATATTCTATCTATTTATCTGTCTACTTATAATCTATCTATCTATCTATCTATCTATCTATCTATCTATCTATCTATCACCTATTATCTATCTATCTATCTATCTATAATCTATCATCTATCTATCTATCTATCTATCTATCTGTCTGTCCGTCTATCCGTCTGTCTGTCTGTCTGTCTGTCTGTCTATATCTCTATCTGTATCCATATCTGTCCGTCTATCTATCTATCTATCTATCTATCTATCTATCTATCTATATCTCTATCTGTCTCCATATCTGTCCGTCTGTCTATCTATCTATCTATCTATCTATCTATCTATCTATCTATCTATCTATATCTCTATCTGTCTCCATATCTATCCGTCTGTCTATCTATCAATCTATCTATCTATCTATCTATCTATCTATCTATCTATCTATCAATCTATCTATCTATCTATCTATCCATCTATCTATCTATCTATCTATCTATCTATCCATCTATCTGTCTATTTCTCTAATGCATCTTCCATGACACCATGTTCTTGGCTACCCTAATGACATCCTATACACTGCACATGATCACTGCAGCCAATCACTAGCCTCAGAGGCATACGACACGTGATCTTTAAGGCCAGTGATTGGCTGTAGTGGTCACATGCAGTATACAGGTGGTCATCACTGTGGGCTTGCCAACATGGCTCTGAAAAGGAGGGAAATTAACCAGTGAGTTATTTCCTTCCGTGTCTTTCCGACGACCCCTTCCCTCGGATCACAACCATACAGTTGACTTGTATCGATGGCTTTAGCCCAGAAACATTTTATTTGTGAACACTTGATTTCGCAAACAACAAGTGACATTTCGTCTCATGTACGCGAGCTGATTATCGTTACAACAGCCCATTATCGCTCACATTACAAGAGTAATCACTTAGTGTAAATGCTCCTAACACAGCATTAAACCTGTAGTGCTAAGAGTCACTCGTCACGTGTGGAAATGTTCCTGAAGGCTCTCAGAAGTGGAGACATGTGAAATAATGAGGGTAGGACTTACTTATGGGGGACTCATTGTCTATAAGACCACTGAAAAATGGCTGGAAAATGGACGACAGATTGCATGCAACAATAAAGCAAATGTAAAGACCAGGGGCGGACCGGCCATAGACTCTACAGGGAAATGTCCTGGTGGGCCGATGCCCAGAGGGCCACCTAAGGCTTCCTCTTGGCCTAAAGCCAGGTACATAAAGATCTGATGCTCTCAGCACTAATACATTTGGCAGTATTTTGTACTGCATTGTGATATCTGGGGCCAGTTTAAGTTTTTTTCCCAGGGCCACTTTAAGTTCCACATCCGTATGGCCGTTCCGCGGCCCTGCATAAAAAAATGGAACATGTCCTATTCTTGTCTTTTTTGCACACAAAAATAGGCATTTGGGACCTGTGGAAGGGGAAAATGAGGGATGCACATGACCGGTATCTACGTTTTGCGAATCAGCAATTTGAGGACCGCAAAAACGGACATGGTTGTGTGCATGAGGCCTAACGAATCTATATATCTATTTCTATGAAGAAAACTATGAGGAGAATTTATCAAGCACTTCACTCCAGAATTCTGTCTTTAAAAAGTAGCAAAACAAGGGTTGTGTGAGTTTTGGGGTCACGGTTGAGACTTTTTTGCATTTTACTTTCACATTTCGGTTTTAAGAGTCTGCGCAGGATTCCAAAACCGGACAGCACAACGCAGATGTGAAAGTAGCTTTACGCCAAAGTGGTTGGGAAAGTGGGCATCGTTGGCTATGTTAATGAGTTTTACTCCAGATGTATGACTCGAGGTTTATGAAGTCCTAAAGCCACTCCTGCATGGAGTAGCATTTCTAGACAAACGTGTTACGCTCAAAGACGTTCCAAATTTAACAAACAATGAGCGCTGTTTGATAAATGTGGCGCAAAGTGCTCCAACTCAGACTACTGCAAAACCCACCGATTGCTCCCTATGGCTGAGCTAAATGACTAGTAAGAGAGAAGAAGGGACCGTGCATACAACCATATTCAAAATATGGCACCCACCGATTGATGGGTGGTCATATGGTTGCCATAGGGATCCTAACAAGCCACATTCACCAGGTCAGGGTTTTTACATAAAGGGCTTGGGCGGCAAACTGAACCTTTATCCCAGTTGGAGGAGACCCTAACTCTACATAGAGGCCTATAAGCGCATACTGGACCTCCGTATGCCTCTGACTTCATAGAGGTTTTCTCTGTGAAATTCTACATGGAAATGACAAAAAAAAAATCTGTTCTACTCCATTAAATGCTGTATTACAGAGGAACAAGAATGTCTTTCTAATACAGTGCTGCATGGAAGCACCATATGGCGGCACTCACAGAGATTCCATGTTTCTCCGTACAAGTTTTGTGATAACTACTCCTCCGTATTTCTGAGACCTAAAGTAAGTCGCGTGTCTATATATATATTCAGTACTTGTCCTGTACCACACGTCTGGGAAATATTTCTGAATCCATGGAAATGCTGTTTGCTACAATGCTAATAATGGATGACTGTAAATATTATAATTATTATTATTATTGCTACAATGTTACCAATGGATGTCTGGAAATATTATTATTATTATTATTATTATTATTATATTATTATTATAATTATTATTACTACAATGTTACCAATGGGTGACTGTAAATATTATTATTATTATTACTACAATGTTACCGATGGATGACTGTAAATATTATTATTATTACTACAATGTTACCGATGGATGACTATAAATATTATTATTATTACTACAATGTTAATAATGGATGTCTGGAAATATTATTATTATTATTACTACAATGTTACCAATGGATGTCTGGAAATATTAATATTATCATTGCTACAATGTATGTAAACCCAAAATAATAAACACCTCCTCACATGAAATAGACACCAGAACCCCAAACTACAACTTCGCCTGCGTTTAATAAAGACCCCTCCTGACTCCATACTCATATTACCTCTCAACGTGACCGTTACATGGTGCAACAAATAAGTTTACGGTTTGTTGTTAGCCAGCAGTTAAAGAGGCCTTAAAACTTTACAGTGCAGTAAGTGAAGGTCACAGGCGGGTTCTGAAAACAACACATCTAGTAAAGAAAATCAGCAATAATTCGAGGCGCCTTAAACACCAGCAGTACGAGGTACTGTAAAACCCACCAAAGCCCATCTGGTAAAGGGTTAAAGTCGGAGCCAAAAGCGTTCTGCAGAGACAAGCTGGTGCCCTGAGAAGTAAACACCGCTCATACCCGAGCCTTACTGCAATGGAGATCTTGTGAATTCACCAGTCTCAGTGGTTATTTGTTATCTTCACCAGCAGTGATTTCAGGAACATATTTCCTGCTGCAGTCACTAAGTCAACACAATAAAACAATGACAGTAGACGTGGACCATAAAACCGCTAATCCTATGGGCTAGCGGAGGAATGGAAAGCGGTAATGTGCCCGCCATAAATATGTAGCGAATATATAATGCGTACCCTCCTTAGGTCACATCTTCTTAGACTTAAAGGGATTGTCTAGTTTTTGGAAAATCTTTCTCCGGTGGGAGCGAAGCTTATAGTATGGGTCTCCTGTTGATGGTGCCCCCCAAAATCAGCTGTTATCATGGGGATCCGCTATGTATTTCCTCAAGTATGCAATATCAAATCAGTGGGTGTCATGTACCAAACCATGCATGCAGCTTCTATGGGGCTCTTAGAGAGGGTCAAGCCTATGCTGTTGCATCCCGTTTGCTACTGGGTGATGGGACCAGTGTGTAGTGGAACTGGTGCAGGACTGCCCATGGCAAAGGACCCAAACTGTCAGCAAACATGGGGCAGAGGAATTGGTCCTAGAGTTATAGAAAGCGAGTGAAGAGGAAAACAAACACCTTCTGTCCAAAGTGGTGGGTTACCATAATGGGAGGCCTACTTAATATATGCAGTGAGGACCCCTTTCTTCTAGGTATGCCACTGGTGGATGTCCATTGTTTACTCCGGACACTGGTGTCTTCCAAAGCCATGACCTACGGGGGACACCACGATCAACCAGACACAGCAGGGTCCTAGCTGGGAGGCCCACCCCCACTAGATCAGTAGAGGTTTAGAGGGAACAAAGCAAGGAGACCGATATAAGGGTACTTTCACACTTGCGGCATGGCGTTCCGGCAGGTGAACAGCCTGACGGATCCTCCATGCCGCAAGTACCCACGTGCTGCCGCTCCGTCCCCATTGACTATAATAGGAGCGGAGCTACGGCACAGCACGCCAGTGATCGCCGGACTAAAAAGTCGGACCTGCAGTACTTTTAATCCGGCGATCCCCGGCCGTGCACTGCCGTGCTGCGCCGTAGCTCCACCCCCCGCCCCATTATAGTCAATGGGGATGGAGCG